>CM076973.1:52770680-52820680 GCA_039105355.1 Benthosema pterotum
ACTTCCTGTTACACAGTTCTATCCACATAGTGACGTAATCAAAGAAACTCTATGTATAAAGATAGCCATACTCCCACTGGCGCCACTATATAGGTGTCGTGGACTACAAAGCCTACAAATGGTCTTTTAAGTAGTAATGGTTTAGATCAGAGCCCCCTACTATCGTATGTGAAACTGCAGATTACAAAGAGACTCTTCCTGACTCCTGACAAATCTCCCGAGAGTTTGGTTGGTGGGATAAAGAATAATTGATAACAAAGTGAAATTTCTTCTGATGTTTTATCTAATAGAAGCCATTTTACTATGAATATGCTGTAAATATTATATGCCTTTTGATGATGGGGTCCAGTATTTAGTTCAGTGTTCATGGAGTTAAGGAATGGATCATAAGTTGTGTTCACGTTCATTCTACCATTGGAAATGAATAGACTCCAACATACTTCCCGTCTCCTAATATTGTACCCGCCCCCTCCTTCTAGAGTCAGGAAGCAACGTAACTATGACCATCTTGGTCATTGGCCTCTTGGACGTAACGTATCACTGTGTGGTGTGTAATGTTCTGTCCCTAAAATTGAACCATGTGTATCTGGTCACCCTAGAACAGAGCTTTTCAACCTTTTTGACTCCAGGGACCACCATTTATTCAGCATTTGAGCCACGGAGGACCACAATTTGATTACATTTACACACCAAAGACCTAGAAATTAAAGAATTCTTTTAGCCACAATTCCAGGCTGTATTTTACCAACAAAACAGTGTAACCTTCTTAATTAAATAGTGCTAATTCAGATGATGAATTAGCACTATTTCAGATGAACCAGAGATGAACCAGAGTTACATCTGGTTAACCAACTTAGCTGGGGACCACCTGGAACCTTCTCAAGGACCTCTGGTCCCCGGACCACCTGTTGAAAACCCCAGTGCCCTGGGAGTGGTTGTGAGTCGTCTCGTGTTCGCTGTGCGTAGATATCCGCTCTGGTGCTGGAGTTACACTGCTGCATAGGACATGTCCCAGCAACACCCTGTGTGTGTGTGTGTTGTGTGTGTGTGTGTGTGTGTGTGTGTGTGTGTGTGTGTGTGTGTGTGTGTGTGTGTGTGTGTGTGTGTGTGTGTGTGTGTGTGTGTGTGTGTGTGTGTGTGTGTGTGTGTGTGTGTCAGGGGCGGATCTAGGCATGGGCAAATGCCCAGTCTGCCCCTGCACCAAACACGATGGCATGCAAAAACAACCCAAGATATTTTCAAATTAAAGTGCCTATATTTAAAATGATGTGAAACACTACTACTGCTACTAACTAACTACAGCCGTGTCACCACTAAACCAACAGCATTTCATCATTGAAAATAGAAAACTCTCTGAGTCAGACCTTTAGCTTTATGCATGCTGCCTGTCTGTTGCAACTTCAACAACAACTGATGTTATTTTTGATGCTTTACTGTACTAATAAAAGTCATGTAACTGAAAATGGTGCGAAGCGACACAGGAGATGAAGTCGCACCCAAACCACTTTCTCCTGCCCCCCCATTTGGGAAATGTCACATCCGTCCCTGGTGTGTGTGTGTGTGCGTGCGTGCGTGCGTGCGTGCGTGCGTTGTGTGTGTGTGTGTGTGTGTGTGTGTGTGTGTGTGTGTGTGTGTGTGTATGACAGACAGGGTATAGACTCATCACTGGAGGCAACATTCCTACTCTAGAAGGTGATGACAGTACTGACATTTGATCCATGTGCCTGGTTGGTGCTGGAGGTGTTATGCCTGTTGTAGAGGTGTGACCATAACTGCATAGAAAACACAGGGGTTGACACTAAGGTCTCCAAGTCACAATCAACTTGTGTCAAATCAGTGGTTGCGATAGTGGTCACAGACTCAGGGGTCTGTGTAGCCCCAATATGTTCCCTCAATACTCTACGCTCACTCTGTAGCTCCGAGATGAGGTCACAAGCCAGGCTTCGAAATCGCCGTTCAGACACGGCGCATGGTTTCCACAATACACGATTCTTACCTGTTTCTGCACATGTAATGCAAACAGTGAAGGACCCTACGCACGTATAACTAGGTTAACATTATGTACGGCCGAGAAAATCCAACTCGCAACTTGAACAGAGCACTTATATCTCTGCTTTTGTCAGACAGTTTTAGGTTTTCGTCGCCATGTTGCCGCTCATTACTGGCCCTCTCTTGAAAATGGGTGGAATTCCCTTTAAAAGGTGAGTTCGTTCAAACTTGGCCCGCGGCTTTGTTCAGTTCTACATTTTGGCCCACTCTGTATCTGAGTTTGACACCCCTGCCCTAATGTACAAAACAATGAAAGACAGGAAAGATATATGGAGAAGAGAAACCATGTTGTTGGACATCGAATCTAACCCCAGATATCTGTGTGTCTAACAGTCTGTAACAAACGTCTGAACTCAGAGTAGACCAGAAACCTTTTGGGACCGCAAAGGACTTGTAGTTTAAAGCTAGACTACATTTTAATATTGGTCCAGTGAATGTTTTCCTTGGCCAATGCGCTGTGGTCTGAGCGTCGCTAGGCTCTGTGCGTCCGTTCGTCCGTTCGTCGGTTCGTGGGTTCGCTGGTTCCGCCCGTTTTTGTTTTCCATCTGATTTCAGCGTCCTGTAATCTTTATGAAATGCTTTTGTCTATTTTTATGGGCTGGCATTCATATCCCTGTCTGGCTGGATAAACAACATGCTGATGGCACAGGGCGGATGTAACATTTCACAATTGGAGGGGGGTAAGAGAAAATGGTATGGGTGTGACTTCATCGCCCGTGGCGCGAAGCGACACGGGCGATGAAGCCACACCCATACCATTTTCAGTTACAGGACCTTTATTAGTCAAGTAAAGCATCAATAATAACATCAGTTGTTGTTGAAGTTGCAACAGACACGCAACATGCATAAAGCTAAAGGTCTGACTCAGAGAGTTTTCTGTCTTCAATGATGAAATGCTGTTGGTTTAGTGGTGACACAGCTGTAGTTAGTTAGTAGCAGTAGTAGTGTAGTAGTAGTTTCACATCAGTGTCACATCATTTTTAAATATACGCACTTTAATTTTCAAATATCTTGGGTTGTTTTGCATGCCATCATATTTGGTGGGGCAGACTGGCCATTTAGGGGGGCATTGACCCCCCCATGCCCATGCCTAGTAGATCCGCCCCTGGAGAAGGGCAGTTGTTTTTGTTAGCGCTCCGTAGCAGCAGTAATTATTATGACCCTGTATGGGCATAGAGTTGTTTTTAGACTGGCAGTGTTGTTGGATCATAAAAATAACAACAGGACATAAATATAAGGTCATGTTTGTAGGAATGGGAGGCACACAAAGTACTCTAATGTTTTTAGTTTTATAAGTACAAGTACGTCGTTCGTAAATGACGTTAATAATAAATGCAGGGGTTGACACTAACACTTGCCCGCTTGCCCGGGGCAAGTAAAAAAATGGTGGGGCAAGTGAAGACTGCTACCTGGTTGCCCGATCGGGCAAGTGTGCAACTTGGTGCACTATAACACAACACAAGATAAAATTGTCTTGAAGGCAGTCATTGCACTCTGCCTCTGTGTCTTTCCCTGCTTTCTAGCTATCTCTCCTATCTCTCTCCCAGGTCCATTTCCAAACTATCATTTTGCTGGGGTCAGGGACCACTGGGTCTGTGATCACTAATGGCTAATTAAGATGATGAATTTTAACTCTTGAGAGTGTAAAAATGAAACCAAATGGACCCGCAAGGGTCCATTTGGTTTCATTTTTACGTTCTCAAGAGTTACATCTGGTTAACCAACTTAGCTGGGGACCACCTGGAACCCTCTCAGGGACCACTGGTGGTCCCCGGACCACCTGTTGAAAACCCCTGGTTTAAAGCACCCAAGTAGGAAGTAAACTTAAATGCAAAATTTACAATATATCTTTGGGGGACAAGTGACCATGACCTGAGGGCAAGTAGAACCTGATTTGCACTTGCCCGATGGGCAAGTGCCTCGGAGACCTTACAGTAGTGTCAACCCCTGGAAATGTCATTATTTATGACAATATAAATGTGATAAATGTCACTCCTCCAAGACATATTCCACAGCACTTGGTGGCCATGAAACCAAATGGACCCTTTTGGTTTTTCACATGATGAATATTTTAAGTGGACCACCTGGAATCGTCTCAGGGACCACTGGTGGTCCCCGGACCACCTGTTGAAAAGCCCTGCATTAAAAGCAAACGTATTTACGTCTTTCCATCTCATTGTGCATAGCCAACCAGCACACGCACGCACGCACACACACACGCACACGCACACACACACACACACACACACACACAGAGACACACAGAGACACACACACACACACACACACACACACACACACACACACACACACACACACACACACACACCACACACACACACACAGTTGCACACACTTTGCACAAGTGAGTGCACCAACAAGGAGGCCATATTTGAGGCACCTTCCTTGTTCAACAACAAAGAATGTGACCCCCCCCCCCCCCCCCCCCCCCCGGGCGAGGCGAGGGCCAGATTACAGGACCTGCACACAAAGACACTGTGTCACTACACAGCAGGGCCGGATGTAACATTTCACAATTGGGGGGGGGCATTTCCAAAATGCCAGTTCTGCATTTTAGCCACGGAGGAGGACCACTATTTGATGTAGAGATAACTGGCAAAATGTTCAGGTTGTCAAATATAGGTAATTCAGATGTTTAAATATAATTTAACTCTTACAGATCTGTATGGGTCCATTTGGTTAAAAAATGGTGAAAATGTTTTTTTTTTTTTTTTTTTTTTTTTTATCTCTAGCGCCTGTCAATCAATTTTTCCCCAACTCACAGCAAAAAAGCACTATGTTTTCTGCCAGAGCTTTTCACTAATTCTGGCTCTAGGGGCAGTCTGGAAAAAAGCTAAAAATGAACTGAATACTTGTGTGTGTGTGTGTGTGTGTGTGTGTGTGGGGGGGGGGGGGGGGGGGGGGGGGGCTACTTTTGTCTTGGAAGAGGAAGACGCAAAATGGCAGTTTCCTGCTGTTTACTACATGTTTGAACTGGGCATAATGGGCCTGTGTGTGTGTGTGTGTGTGTGTGTGTGTGTGTGTGTGTGTGTTGTGTGTTGTGTGTGTGTGTGTGTGTGTGTGTGCTGTGTGTGTGTGTGTGTGTGTGTGTGGTGTGTGTGTGTGTGTGTGTGTGTGTGTGTGTGTGTGTGTGTGTTGTGTGTGTGTGTGTGTGTGTGTGTGTGTGTGTGTGTGTGTGTGTGTGTGTGTGTGTGTGTGTGTGTGTGTGTGTGTGTGTGTGTGCTGTGTGTGTGTGTGTGTGTGTGTGTGTGTGTGTGTGTGGGGGGGGGGGGGGGGGGGGGCTACTTTTGTCTTGGAAGAGGAAGACGCAAAATGGCAGTTTCCTGCTGTTTACTACATGTTTGAACTGGGCATAATGGGCCTGTGTGTGTGTGTGTGTGTGGTGTGTGTGTGTGTGTGTGTGTGTGTGTGTGTGTGTGTGTGTGTGTGTGTGTGTGTGTGCTGTGTGTGTGTGTGTGTGTGTGTGTGTGTGTGTGTGTGTGTGTGTGTGTGTGTGTGTGTGTGCTGTGTGTGTGTGTGTGTGTGTGTGTGTGTGTGTGTGTGTGTGTGTGTGTGTGCTGTGTGTGTGGTGTGTGTGTGTGTGTGCTGTGTGTGTGTGTGTGTGTGTGTGTGTGTGTGTGTGTGTGTGTGTGTGTGTGTGCTGTGTGTGTGTGTGTGTGTGGTGTGTGTGTGTGTGTGTGTGTGTGTGTGCTGTGTGTGTGTGTGTGTGTGTGTGTGTGTGTGTGTGTGTGTGTGTGTGCTGTGTGTGTGTGTGTGTGTGTGTGTGTGTGTGTGTGTGTGTGTGTGTGTGTGTGTGTGTGTGTGTGTGCTGCGTGCATGTGTGTGTGTGTGTGTGTGTGTGTGTGTGTGTGTGTGTGTGTGTGTGTGTGCCCATGACCAGTGGTGCAGTGGTGTACATACACATTCTAAATGCACTTGGATCGTGACACAACCATGGCTCTTCATACCTACTCTATATAGAGCTGCGCAGTGACGTCACCGCCCCTGGTTCCAGAAACCGATTCCCCATTCATTTTTCTCAAAGAGTTTTCAAAAATGATTCATATAAAGACGATTACGCTGCGAACAAAGCCAGCTCAGGTCGTTACAAATCATGACAACACAACACAATCTTTTGGGACAATAAAATAATTTCTAGAAAGAAAAAATGAAACGACAAGTGTTGTATCCTGCATCATGAGAATATTGTGGTGGTTGTCATGATTTGTTCACGACCGGAGCATGCATAAAGCTAAAGGTCTGACTCAGAGAGTTTTCTGTTTTCAATGATGAAATGCTGTTGGTTTAGTGGTGACACAGCTGTAGTTAGTTAGTAGCAGTATTAGGGTTTCAAATCATTTTAAATCTAAGCACTTTGATTTGAAATATCTTGGGTTGTTTTGCATGCCAGACTGCCCCCCCATGCCCATACCTAGATCCGCCCCTGGATTAGAGAGGATACTGTGTGCACAGCAGTGTGCTGTATCTCAACTCCAACAGATCGCGTTACAGTGACCTAACTGTCAGAAACTTAACCCAACAATTGGCCACCTTGACAGTCTCAGGCTGTGACAATTACAGTAATGTATCTTTTGTTGTTGTTTTTTTTTGCTTTATAGCAGGCGTTTTCAACAGGTGGTCCGGGGACCACCAGTGGTCCTTGAGAGGCTTCCAGGTGGTCCCCAGTTAAGTTGGTTAACCAGATGCAAAGCACCGGGCTTGTTGATTAATGTGATTGGTAACTATTCACTGGAGTTATCATGGGTGTTTTCCAACGTAACCATTGTTTTTTCAGTGTTAAGTAATACAGTCTGGATGCAAGGATGGGATTAAAAACACAGCATTTCTGACTGTAGTCACAGCCGCCTGTTTGATTCAGAAATGGGATCAAAACACATCAGCTTAATTTCTATTTGTATAGAAACTTATTTTATTTTGGCCTTTATTGATGGGATAATGGTATGTCATCACGCAGCATGTTTTCATTTTCAGGGAGTAATTAAAAACGATTTTTATTTATTTTTTATAGACAGACTTATCCACAAACAAGAGTTGTGCCCCTACGGGCACAGGTCTCCAACGTCTGGGCTCGGGTTTGAACGTGTACTAGTACTAATGTGTCAACTATGACGTCGTCATGACGTCATGGGACGGACAGATCCAGGGCACGGACGGGCTACGTGCACGGACAGAGGGCTTTTTATAGTCACCACCTTCGGTGGAGACAATGAAAAAAGAAAAACAAACAAACAAACAAACAAAACATCACACATCTGCCCACTGTCATGAGTATTATCTACTAGAGGTGTCATGTGTATTATCTACTAGAGGTGTCATGAGTATTATCTACTGGAGGTGTCATGAGTATTATCTACTGGAGGTGTCATGAGTATTATCTACTGGAGGTGTCATGAGTATTATCTACTGGAGGTGTCATGAGTATTATCTACTGGAGGTGTCATGAGTATTATCTACTCGAGGTGTCATGAGTATTATCTACTGGAGGTGTCATGAGTATTATCTACTGGAGGTGTCATGAGTATTATCTACTGGAGGTGTCATGAGTATTATCTACTGGAGGTGTCATGAGTATTATCTACTGGAGGTGTCATGAGTATTATCTACTGGAGGTGTCATGAGTATTATCTACTCGAGGTGTCATGAGTATTATTGCTTCATCAGGCTCAGGACAGGCGGTGCTAATGTCTGAAGGGGAGGGGCTTGTGTGTGGTGAGGCAGCGTTTTAGCCAATCACAGCACAGCAGTCTCCAGCAGATTCATAATGAGCCAATGGAGTGGAGGTGAGGTGGAGTTAGAATCTGTTTTTAAACAAATACACACTAAAGTTGCCACTGTTATCATTAAATTTTAACCCTCTATTAGAACAGAGCCAGTTCGAGTACCAAAGTTATTTACATGGGAAAGGGGCCTCAGTGTTCATGTGTACGCTGTCTTTCTCTCAGGCCAGATGACGAGAGGAGCTGCGTTTGTACCATTGTTATTAAGACATGGACTGAAGTATGGATAGAGTCTATCAGTGAAGGAACATCCAGTGTAAGAGTAGAGGTGAACTCTGGTCTCCACATCATAAAAGGAGACCAGACCCTCCTCATAATCCACAAACACTCCCACTGTCTGGAGCTTCTCTCTGACAGGGAGAACGACATCAGGGTCAGCAAGAGCCTTGTACTCATTTCCATTCCTCAACCATATAGTCCAGTAACCACTGTTGGGACTCGCTATGATGTCTCCCTTCCTGTCGATGGACTCTCTGGCCACTCCTACATCCCAGTCAGTCTTCCCTCCAACCCTGACCTCGTAGTAGAACCTTCCAGAGGAGAACCCTTGTTTTCCTAACACACAGACACATGTCCAGAATCTCTCTTTGGTTCGGTGGAGATTTTTTGCGTATCCATGACTCACTTGTCTTCCATCCTCCGACAGAATGAGCCAACAGTGTGCTGTATCAGGGTCCAGAGTTACATGCACAGAGTATTGCTGAATCCTCCTCATCTCAGAGTCACACAGTTCCTCCATCTCTTCACTGGGTTTTGGTTTGGCCTTTCCCAAGTTATTGTCCATGTTTTAGTGCTTTACATTGTATATTGTAAAGCGTGAATTCTGCTTAAATTGTAAACTTTTACTACTGTAAGTTGCTGGATAAAGAGCGTCTGCTAAATGCCTGAATTGTAAATTGTTAATTGCAACTCACGCTGTGTGGAGACAGATCTTAAGCCTTCAAGAATGACGTCAGATTCATTACTTGCGTGAGAGGAGTGGGCACAAGTTAAGCGTTTGGTGCACGGTGGAGCGCGGTCGGTGTGTCGTCTTCCCTTAGGGAACTTCGATTGGCCGGTTTGGGTGATGACGTAACTGGGACCGCCGACAGAGACTTAGCGCAGAAGGTCTTCTGTTTGTCAGGTTCAGGAGATGGAGAAATGTTGACGTAATTACAAGGACTTCATGACTAATGTTGTGGGTATTTCCTCTCCGAGGGTCGGGGTTGGGGGTCGGTCGGTGGTTGTTCTGGGGTATTGGTGAGAGATGTGTTCTGTTTCTGTTGTTAATATTACAACAGAAGTGATGTCATTTTATCTGTAGGGATATAATGATGAAAATAATTTGACGTAATTATTTCATAGGAATAAGAGTTTGTTTTTATTCATTTCTGACTCGCCTGCTCCGCTCACGCACAAATATTTATTACTAGTGTGCAACGCACAAGTATGTACTCTACCCAGTGCTGATCTAGTTGTCTCCACCAAATGTGGGGACTATAAAACGCCCTCTGTCCGTGCACGTCCTGAGTCTGTCCGTCCCACGACTGTCTGTCCGTGCACGCAGCCCGTTCGTCATGACGTCATGACGACGTTATAGTTGATACACTAGTACCAGTGCACGTTCAAACCTGAGCACAGACGGTGGAGACCTGGGTACAGGTCTCTAGGAGGACCCCTGAGCTTGAGAAGCTTGAGATGACGTCATGATGAGGTCATAGGTGTGAAGGACAGCCGGCAGCATCTCTATTCTTCTCCTTTCGATCTTCTTGACCCGACTCATAAGTTTTTCTTCCTGTCTTCTTTTCATTTTCACCATTCTCCGTGAAGTCTTCTTCCAAATATATTTCAACCTTTGGCTCAAGTAATTCCTTTAATTTGGCCTCTTTCTCTCGTTTTTCTCTCTTTCTTTCTGTCTTTTCTTCGTTGTTGATTCCTTTTTTCTTCACTTTCTCTTTCCTGTGTTAATTTCTTTCTGTTCTTTCTCCTCTTCCGTCTTTCTTCTACAGTAGACTGCTGAATTCTCTTTCCCCCTTTTTTTTTTTTTTTTTTACTTTTTTCTTTTTTCTGCCCTTGCTTCCCTCTCTCGTCTCTGTCGAAGTTTCTTCCTTTTTTCTATTTCCTTCTCCCGATACTTTTTCTTTCTCTCTCTCTCTCTACTTCTCCTCCGATGTCTTTCTTCCTCAAACTGACGAGTTATGCTTTCATTCTTCTTTCCTCTATGAAATAGCAAGGAGTCCTGAGATTCTCCCCCAGAAAAAGCATAGAATTTGAATGATTTTTTATTTCCAACTGAAATGAAATAGAAATTTCAAATTCAGAAAAGACATTAGTATTTTATATATATTAGAATAATATCATCAATTCTTGAGCCCGGACGGTGGAGACCTGTGCCCCGTAGGGGCACAATCTTGTTGTTGTCTCCACCGTAAGGTGGTGACTATGGATCGTACCCCGTCATTCCGTCCGTGTCTGTCCACCATCATGTCTGTGCATAGGATGATGTCATGATGACGTCATAAATCTCCCCCCACAATAAACACGTTCAAACCTGAGCCGGACGGTGGAGACCTGTGCCCTGTAGGTGCACAACTCTAGTTTAGATATGGAGTTCCAGTAGAGGAGGACCTTCTGGTGTTCTTCACAGGCTGAGGTCAGAGGAGATACAGGAGGACCTTCTGGGATGAGAGAGCTCTCCAGACACAGTGTTAACTATACGGCTGCTTCTCTGCACTCACCAGCATGTCTGCTGTCTGTGTGGAGACAGACATTGACCCCATGACTCAGACATCAAGGGTGAGATCCAGTACTAGTGACCAATGACCACCAGGTTGTCTTCTGGTTGCGTTTGAACTAAGGCTTCTGGTGGTCGTGTTTGGTTGTGGACCAGGCCACTACCAGGTTTTACAGTTTACCTTGTATTTGTTTTTGCTCTTTGTTCATCTCTATTGGGCCAAAGAGGTTAGAAAAATGGTTTCTCACGTCTCCATTTTAGATAGGTAGTTGGTTCTGTTTCAGTTTGTTAATTGCGTGAGCAGAACGGGACCAAGGTAAGCGATCGGTGCGCCGTTGGACCAAGGTGGGTGGTCCCTCAGGGTACTCCTATTGGCCGAATTTTGTAATGGTAATGTAACTAAAATACTGCGTTTCTGCTGTGAAAGGCCGTGCCTTTCACAGCAGAAACGCAGTATTCTGCCATAGATATATACAGGAAGGCTTTCTTATATACTGTACATCTATGGACACGGCTCTTGCTGGTCTTGCCCATGATTGGTAACGCTCAAGGAATCTAAAATCCTCATCAAGGCTTTTCAAGCAGTACGTGCACGAGCCAGCAGACGAGGCTATATGATCTTGGCTCGCTAAATCTGCACATTTTGAGCCTCGCTTGGCTTTGGTGGAACAGAATGAACCAGGCCCTAAAGACCAGGATATAAAAAGTGTGGTTTTGGCTTAAATCCCGATTTCCTAATCCACCTTTCGTAAAATACTCCCCAGGTTTGAATGTCCTGTTGTATGAAATCTTAAAGGTAGGGGAAGTGATTTCACTTTTGTCAGATATCAACCAAAAAATATTTTTTTTCTGTTAAAATGCTCTATTATAAGGTGTGGAAACCACATATGGAGTTTCCCCCTCCCCCACGTTAGCAGAGGAGCTAATAAAAGTTCCCCAGGTCACCACAATTCTCCTCCAATCAGGAGAGAGCAGCAGGTTCACATAGTGTAGCTACTTTTGGGGGCCCCTAGTGCACCAGGCTGGTACTACACCATGAATTTCAAATCACTTCCCCTACCTTTAACTTCAACAGACTCTATGTGAGAATCTTTGGCATGCATTGATAGGTATGGCCATATAAGGACCAAAGATGTGGTCTAAGAGTGTGAAAATGTATTTTTCAATTCACCTGCCCTTTGACACTATTGAAGTCATTGATCGTTTTGGTTGTTACTACGAGCATTTGAAACAGAAGAGTCCTGAATGATCATGTTTGTTTAGCAACAGAGACTTATGCACAAACAAAAAACGAAACAAACAAAAAAAAAAATCACACGTCTGCCTCAGGACAGGCGGTGCTAATGTCTGAAGGGGAGGGGCTTGTGTGTGGTAAGGCAGCGTTTTAGCCAATCACAGCACAGCAGTCTCCAGCAGATTCATAATGAGCCAATGGAGTGGAGGTGAGGTGGAGTTAGAATCTGTTTTTAAACAAATCTGTTTAAAAATACAGTGTTTGTACACATTAAAGTTGCCTCTATTATCTTTAACTTTTTAACCCTCTTTTAGAACAGAGCCAGTTTGAGTACCAAAGTTATTTGCGTGGGAAAGGGGTCTCAGTGTTCATGTGTACGCTGTCTTTCTCTCAGGCCAGATGACGAGAGGAGCTGCGTTTGTACCATTGTTATTAAGACCTGGACTGAAGTATGGATAGAGTCTCTCAGTGAAGGAACATCCAGTGTAAGAGTAGAGGTGAACTCTGGTCTCCACGTCATAAAAGGAGACCAGACCCTCCTCATAATCCACAAACACTCCCACTGTCTGGAGATTCTCTCTGACAGGGAGAACGACATCAGGGTCAGCAAGAGCCTTGTACTCATTTCCATTCCTCAACCATATAGTCCAGTAACCATTTCTGGGACTCAGTATGATTTTTCCCTTCCTGTCGATGGACTCTCTGGCCACTCCTACATCCCATTCAGTCTTCCCTCCAACTCTGACCTCGTAGTAGAACCTTCCAGAGGAGAACCCTTGTTTTCCTAACACATTGACACATGTCCAGAATCTCTCTTTGATTTGGGGGAGATTTTTCTGTGTGTTTCCATGACTCACTTGTCTTCCATCCTCCGACAGAATGAGCCGACGGTGCGCTGTATCAGGGTCCAGAGTTACATGCACAGAGTATTGCTGAATCCTCCTCATCTCAGAGTCACACAGTTCCTCCATCTCTTCACTGGGTTTTGGTTTGGTCTTTCCCAAGTTATTGTCCATGTTTTAGTGCTTATATTGTATATTGTAAAGCGTCAATTCTGCATTACAATTCTACATTGTAAACTTTTACTATTGTAAGTCGCTCTGGTTTAAGACCGTCTGCTAAATGACAGAATTGTAAATTGCAACTCACGCTGTGTGGAGACAGATCTTAAGCCGCCGGGATGCATGGACTGACGTCAGATTCATTACTTGCGTGAATGGAGCAGCCACAAGTTAAGCAATAAATGCACAGCGGTGCGCGGTCGGTGTGTCGTCGTCCCTCGGGTAACTTTAATTGGCCGGTTTGGGTGATGACGTAACTGGGAACGCCGACAGAGACTTAGCGCAGAAGGTCTTCCGTTTGTCAGATTCAGGAGATGGAGGAATGAAGAGTTACATGCACGTCATAAAAGGAGACCAGACCCTCCTCATAATCCACAAACACTCCCACTATCTGGAGCTTCTCTCTGACAGGGAGAACGACAGCAGGGTCAGCAGGAGCCTTGTACTCATTTCCTCAACCATATAGTCCAGTAACCACTGTTGGGACTCGCTATGATGATTCCCTTCCTGTCGATGGACTCTCTGGTCACTCCTACATCCCAGTCAGTCTTCCCTCCAACCCTGACCTCATAGTAGAACCTTCCAGAGGAGAACCCTTGTTTTCCTAACACACGGACACATTGGTAGAATCTCTCTTTGATTTGGGGGAGATTTTTCTGTGTGTTTCCAAAACTCACTTGTTTTCCATCCTCAGTCAGGGCGAGTGAGCGGTTTGCTGTATCAGGGTCCAGAGTCACATGCACAGAGTATTGCTGAATCCTCCTCATCTCAGAGTCACACAGTTCCTCCATCTCTTCACTGGGTTTTGGTTTGGCCTCTCCCAAGTCATTGTCCATCTTTTAGTGCTGACATTGTATAATGTAAAGCGTAAGTTTCGCTTAAATTGTAAACTTTTAAACTTTTAAATTATCTCCTGGAGGTGTCATGAGTATTATCTACTGGAGGTGTCATGAGTATTATCTACTGGAGGTGTCATGAGTATTATCTACTGGAGGTGTCTTGAGTATTATCTACTGGAGGTGTCATGAGTATTATCTACTGGAGGTGTCATGAGTATTATCTACTGGAGGTGTCATGAGTATTATCTACTGGAGGTGTCATGAGTATTATCTACTGGAGGTGTCATGAGTATTATCTACTAGAGGTGTCATGAGTATTATCTACTGGAGGTGTCATGAGTATTATCTACTGGAGGTGTCATGAGTATTATCTACTGGAGGTGTCATGAGTATTATCTACTGGAGGTGTCTTGAGTATTATCTACTGGAGGTGTCATGAGTATTATCTACTGGAGGTGTCATGAGTATTATCTACTGGAGGTGTCATGAGTATTATCTACTGGAGGTGTCATGAGTATTATCTACTGGAGGTGTCATGAGTATTATCTACTGGAGGTGTCATGAGTATTATCTACTGGAGGTGTCATGAGTATTATTGCTTCATCAGGCTCAGGACAGGCGGTGCTAATGTCTGAAGGGGAGGGGCTTGTGTGTGATGAGGCAGCGTTTTAGCCAATAACAGCACAGCAGTCTCCAGCAGATTCATAATGAGCCAATGGAGTGGAGGTGAGGTGGAGTTAGAATCTGTTTTTAAACAAATCTGTTTAAAAATACAGTGTTTGTACACATTAAAGTTACCACTATTATCTTTAACTTTTTAACCCTCTTTTAGAACAGAGCCAGTTCGAGTACCAAAGTTATTTACATGGGAAAGGGGCCTCAGTGTTCATGTGTACGCTGTCTTTCTCTCAGGCCAGATGACGAGAGGAGCTGCGTTTGTACCATTGTTATTAAGACCTGGACTGAAGTATGGATAGAGTCTCTCAGTGAAGGAACATCCAGTGTAAGAGTAGAGGTGAACTCTGGTCTCCACATCATAAAAGGAGACCAGACCCTCCTCATAATCCACAAACACTCCCACTGTCTGGAGCTTCTCTCTGACAGGGAGAACGACATCAGGGTCAGCAAGAGCCTCGTACTCATTTCCATTCCTCAACCGTACAGTCCAGTAACCATTTCTGGGACTCAGTATGATTTTTCCCTCCCTGTCGATGGACTCTCTGGCCACTCCTACATCCCAGTCAGTCTTCCCTCCAACCCTGACCTCGTAGTAGAACCTTCCAGAGGAGAACCCTTGTTTTCCTAACACACAGACACATGGTGAGAATCTCTCTTTGATTTGGGGGAGATTTTTCTGTGTGTTTCCATGACTCACTTGTTTTCCATCCTCAGTCAGGGCGAGTGCAGGGTGTGCTGTATCAGGGTCCAGAGTCAAATGCACAGAGTATTGCTGAATCCTCCGCATCTCAGAGTCACACAGTTCCTCCATCTCTTCACCGGCTTTTATTTTTGTCTTTCCCAAGTTCTTGTCCATGTTTTAGTGCTTATATTGTATATTGTAAAGCGTCAATTCTGCATTACAATTCTACATTGTAAACTTTTGCTATTGTAAGTCGCTCTGGTTTAAGACCGTCTGCTATATGACTGAATTGTAAATTGCAACTCACGCTGTGTGGAGACAGATCTTAAGCCGCCGGGATGCATGGACTGACGTCAGATTCATTACTTGCGTGAATGGAGCAGCCACAAGTTAAGCAATAAATGCACAGCGGTGCGCGGTCGGTGTGTCCTCGTCCCTCGGGTAACTTTAATTGGCCGGTTTGGGTGATGACGTAACTAGGACCGCCGACAGAGACTTAGCGCAGAAGGTCTTCCGTTTGTCAGATTTAGGAGATGGAGGAATGGTGATCTGGTGAAGAGTTACATGCACGTCATGAAAGGACACCAGACCCTCCTCATAATCCACAAACACTCCCACTGTTTAGAGCTTCTCTCTGACAGGGAGAACGACAGCAGGGTCAGCAGGAGCCATGTACTCATTTCCTCAACCATATTCCAGTAACCACTGTTGGGACTCGCTATGATGATTCCCTTCCTGTCGATGGACTCTCTGGCCACTCCTACTGTCCAGTCAGTCTTCCCTCCAACCCTGACCTCGTAGTAGAACCTTCCAGAGGAGAACCCTTGTTTTCCTAACACACTGACACATTGGTAGAATCTCTCTTTGATTTGGGGGAGATTTTTCTGTGCGTTTCCAAAACTCACTTGTTTTCCATCCTCAGTCAGGGCGAGTGAGCGGTTTGCTGTATCAGGGTCCAGAGTCACATGCACAGAGTATTGCTGAATCCTCCTCATCTCAGAGTCACACAGTTCCTCCATCTCTTCACTGGCTTTTGGTTTGGCCTCTCCCAAGTCATTGTCCATCTTTTAGTGCTTACATTGTATAATGTAAAGCGTAAGATTTGCTTAAATTGTAAACTTTTAAACTTTTAAATTATCTACTGGAGGTGTCATGAGTATTATCTACTGGAGTTGTCATGAGTATTATCTACTGGAGGTGTCATGAGTATTATCTACTGGAGGTGTCTTGAGTATTATCTACTGGAGGTGTCATGAGTATTATCTACTGGAGGTGTCATGTGTATTATCTACTAGAGGTGTCATGAGTATTATCTACTGGAGGTGTCATGAGTATTATCTACTGGAGGTGTCATGAGTATTATCTACTGGAGGTGTCATGAGTATTATCTACTGGAGGTGTCATGAGTATTATCTACTGGAGGTGTCATGAGTATTATCTACTGGAGGTGTCATGAGTATTATCTCCTGGAGGTGTCATGAGTATTATCTACTGGAGGTGTCATGAGTATTATCTACTGGAGGTGTCATGAGTATTATTGCTTCATCAGGCTCAGGACAGGCGGTGCTAATGTCTGAAGGGGAGGGGGCTTGTGTGTGGTGAGGCAGCTTTTTAGCCAATCACAGCACAGCAGTCTCCAGCAGATTCATAATGAGCCAATGGAGTGGAGGTGAGGTGGAGTTAGATTCTGTTTTTAAACAAATACACACTAAAGTTGCCACTGTTATCATTAAATTTTAACTCTCTTTTAGAACAGAGCCAGTTCGAGTACCAAAGTTATTTACATGGGAAAGGGGCCTCAGTGTTCATGTGTACGCTGTCTTTCTCTCAGGCCAGATGACGAGAGGAGCTGCGTTTGTCCCATTGTTATTAAGACCTGGACTGAAGTATGGATAGAGTCTCTCAGTGAAGGAACATCCAGTGTAAGAGTAGAGGTGAACTCTGGTCTCCACGTCATAAAAGGAGACCAGACCTTCCTCATAATCCACAAACACTCCCACTGTCTGGAGCTTCTCTCTGACAGGGAGAACGACATCAGGGTCAGCAAGAGCCTCGTACTCATTTCCATTCCTCAACCGTACAGTCCAGTAACCATTTCTGGGACTCAGTATGATTTTTCCCTCCCTGTCGATGGACTCTCTGGCCACTCCTACATCCCAGTCAGTCTTCCCTCCAACCCTGACCTCGTAGTAGAACCTTCCAGAGGAGAACCCTTGTTTTCCTAACACACTGACACATGGTGAGAATCTCTCTTTGATTTGGGGGAGATTTTTCTGTGTGTTTACAACACTCACTTGTTTTCCATCCTCAGTCAGGGCGAGTGAGCGGTGTGCTGTATCAGGGTCCAGAGTCACATGCACAGAGTATTGCTGAATCCTCCTCATCTCAGAGTCACACAGTTCCTCCATCTCTTCACCGGCTTTTATTTTTGTCTTTCCCAAGTTGTTGTCCATGTTTTAGTGCTTATTGTATATTGTAAAGCGTCAATTCTGCATTACAATTCTACATTGTAAACTTTTACTATTGTAAGTCGCTCTGGTTTAAGACCGTCTGCTAAATGACTGAATTGTAAATTGCAACTCACGCTGTGTGGAGACAGATCTTAAGCTGCCGGGATGCATGGACTGACGTCAGATTAATTACCTGTGTGAATGGAGTGGGCACAAGTTAAGCAATAAATGCACAGCGGTGCGCGGTCGGTGTGTCGTCGTCCCTCGGGTAACTTTAATTGGCCGGTTTGGGTGATGACGTAACTGGGACCGCCGACAGAGACTTAGCGCAGAAGGTCTTCCGTTTGTCAGATTCAGGAGATGGAGGAATGGTGATCTGGTGAAGAGTTACATGCACGTCATAAAAGGAGACCAGACCCTCCTCATAATCCACAAACACTCCCACTGTCTGGAGCTTCTCTCTGACAGGGAGAACGACAGGAGGGTCAGCAGGAGCCTTGTACTCATTTCCTCAACCATATAGTCCAGTAACCACTGTTGGGACTCGCTATGATGATTCCCTTCCTGTCGATGGACTCTCTGGTCACTCCTACAGCCCAGTCAGTCTTCCCTCCAACCCTGACCTCGTAGTAGAACCTTCCAGAGGAGAACCCTTGTTTTCCTAACACACAGACACATTGGTAGAATCTCTCTTTGATTTGGGGGAGATTTTTCTGTGTGTTTCCAAAACTCACTTGTTTTCCATCCTCAGTCAGGGCGAGTGAGCGGTGTGCTGTATCAGGGTCCAGAGTCACATGCACAGAGTATTGCTGAATCCTCCTCATCTCAGAGTCACACAGTTCCTCCATCTCTTCACTGGGTTTTGGTTTGGCCTCTCCCAAGTCATTGTCCATCTTTTAGTGCTGACATTGCATAATGTAAAGCGTAAATTTTGCTTAAATTGTAAACTTTTAAATTATCTCCTGGAGGTGTCATGAGTATTATCTACTGGAGGTGTCATGAGTATTATCTACTGGAGGTGTCATGAGTATTATCTACTGGAGGTGTCATGAGTATTATCTACTGGAGGTGTCATGAGTATTATCTACTGGAGTTGTCATGAGTATTATCTACTGGAGGTGTCATGAGTATTATTGCTTCCTCAGGATCAGGACAGGCGGAGCTAATGTCTGAAGGGGAGGGGGCTGGTGAGGCAAAGTTTTAGCCAATCACAGCACAGCAGTTAGATTCTGTTTCTAAACAAATCTGTTTAAAATATCATTAAAGTTGCCACTATTATCTTTAACTTTTTAACCCTCTTTTAGAACAGAGCCAGTTCGAGTACCAAAGTTATTTGGGTGGGAAAGGGGCCTCAGTGTTCATGTGTACGCTGTCTTTCTCTCAGGCCAGATGACGAGAGGAGCTGCGTTTGTACCATTGTTATTAAGACCTGGACTGAAGAATGGATAGAGTCTCTCAGTGAAGGAACATCCAGTGTAAGAGTAGAGGTGAACTCTGGTCTCCACGTCATAAAAGGAGACCAGACCCTCCTCATAATCCACAAACACTCCCACTGTCTGGAGCTTCTCTCTGACAGGGAGAACGACAGGAGGGTCAGCACGAGCCTTGTACTCATTTCCGGTCCTCAACACTATAGTCCAGTAACCATTTCTGGGACTCAGTGAGATGTATCCCTTCTTGTCGATGGACTCTCTGGCCACTCCTACTGTCCAGTCAGTCTTCCCTCCAACCCTGACCTCGTAGTAGAACCTTCCAGAGGAGAACCCTTGTTTTCCTAACACACAGACACATGGCCAGAATCCCTCTTTGATTTGGGGAAGATCTTTATGTGTGTTTCCATGACTCACTTGTTTCCCATCCTCTGAAAGAATGAGCCAACAGTGTGCTGTATCAGGGTCCAGAGTTACATGCACAGAGTATTTCTGAATCCTCCTCATCTCGGAGTCACACAGTTCCTCCATCTCTTCACTGGATTTTGTTTTGGTCTCTCCCAAGTTAATATCCATGTTTTAGTGCATATATTGTATATTGTAAAGCGTAAATTCTACTTACATTGTAAACTTTTACTGTTGTAAGTCGCTCTGAATTAAGAGAGCCTGCTAAATGTCTGAATTGTAAGATCCATCCAACTCACGCTGTGTGGAGACAGATCTTAAGCCTTTAAGAATGACGTCAGATTCATTACTTGCGTGAGAGGAGCGGGCACATGTTAAGCGATCGGTGCATGGTGGAGCGCGGTCGGTGTGTCGTCGTCCCTCGGGGAACTTCGATTAGCCGGTTTGGGTGATGACGTAACTGGGACCGCCGACCGAGAATTAGCGTAGAAGATCCTTCTGGAGGTGTCATGAGTATTATTACTTCATCAGGCTCAGGACAGGCGGTGCTAATGTCTGTAGGGGAGGGAGCGTTTTAGCCAATCACAGCACAGCAGTCTCCAGCAGATTCATAATGAGCAAATGGAGTGAAGGTGAGGTGGAGTTAGAATCTGTTTTTAAAACCTGTTTAAAAAATCATTAAAGTTGCCTCTATTATCTTTAACTTTCTAACCCTCTTTTAGAACAGAGCCAGTTCGAGTACCATCCTCCGACAGGATGAGCCAACGGTTTGCTGTATCAGGGTCCAGAGTTACATGCACAGAGTATTGCTGAATCCTCCTCATCTCAGAGTCACACAGTTCCTCCATCTCTTCACTGGCTTTTGTTTTGGTCTTTCCCAAGTTATTGCCCATGTTTTAGTACTTATATTGTATATTGTAAATTCTGCTTACATTGTAAACTTTTACTATTGTAAGTCGCTCTGTATTAAGAGCGTCTGCTAAATGACTGAATTGTAAATTCCAACTCACGCTGTGTGGAGACAGATCTTAAGCCGCCGGGATACATGGACTGACGTCAGATTCATTACTTGCATGAGTGGAGCGGGCACAAGTTAAGCGATCGGTGCACGGTGGAGCGCGGTCGGTGTGTCGTCGTCCCTCGGGGAACTTCGATTGGCCGGTTTGGGTGATGACGTAACTGGGACCTCGGACAGAGACTTAGCACAGAAGGTCTTCTGTTTGTCAGATTCAGTAGATGGAGAAATGTAATTATTTCAGAGGAATAAGAGTTAGTTTTTGTTCATTTCTGATTCGCCTGCTCCGCTCACGCACAAGTGTTTATTACTAGTGTGCAACGCACAAGTATGTACTCTACCCAGTGCTGATCTAGTTTAGATATGGAGTTCCAGTAGAGGAGGACCTTCTGGTGTTCTTCTGGAGTTCACAGGCTGAGGTCAGAGGAGATACAGGAGGACCTTCTGGGATGAGAGAGCTCTCCAGACACAGTGTTAACTATACGGCTGTATAGAGAGCTCTCCAGACACAGTGTTAACTATACGGCTGTATAGAGAGCTCTCCAGACACAGTGTTAACTATACGGCTGTATAGAGAGCTCTCCAGACACAGTGTTAACTATACGGCTGTATAGAGAGCTCTCCAGACACAGTGTTAACTATACGGCTGTATAGAGAGCTTCTCTGCACTCACCAGCATGTCTGCTGTCTGTGTGGAGACAGACATTGACCCCATGACTCAGACATCAAGGGTGAGATCCAGTACTAGTGACCAATGACCACCAGGTTGTCTTCTGGTTGCGTTTGAACTAAGGCTTCTGGTGGTCGTGTTTGGTTGTGGACCAGGCCGGCCACCAGGCCACTACCAGGTTTGACAGTTTAACTTGTATATTTGTTTTTGGTCTTTGTTCATCGCTATTGGTCCAAAGAGGCTAGAAAACTGTTTTATCACGTCTCCATTTTAGATAGGTAGTTGGTTCTGTTTCAGTTTGTTAATTGCGTGAGCAGAACGGGAGCAAGGTAAGCGATCGGTGCGCCGTCGGTCCAAGGTGAGCGGTCCCTCAGGGTACTCCTATTGGCCGAATTTTGTAATGGTAATGTAACTAAAATACTGCGTTTCTGCTGTGAAAGGCACGGCCATAGATATATACAGGAAGGCTTTCTTATATACTGTACATCTATGGACACGGCTCTTGCTGGTCTTGCCCATGATTGGTAACGCTCAAGGAATCTAAAATCCTCATCAAGGCTTTTCAAGCAGTACGTGCACGAGCCAGCAGACGAGGCTATATGATCTTGGCTCGCTAAATCTGCACATTTTGAGCCTCGCTTGGCTTTGGTGGAACAGAATGAACCAGGCCCTAAAGACCAGGATATAAAAAGTGTGGTTTTGGCTTAAATCCCGATTTTCTAATCCACCTTTCGTAAAATACTCCCCAGGTTTGAATGTCCTGTTTTATGAAATCTTAACTTCAACAGACTCTGTGAGAATCTTTGGCATGCATTGATAGGTATGGCCATATAAGGACCACAGATCTAAGAGTGTGAAAATGTATTTTTCAATTCACCTGCCCTTTAACACCATTGAAGTCATTGATCGTTTTGGTTGTTACTACGAGCAGTTGAAACAGAAGAGTCCTGAATGATCATGTTTGTTTAGCAACAGAGACTTATGCACAAACGAAAAACAAAACAAACAAAAAAAACATCACACATCTGCCTCAGGACAGGCGGTGCTAATGTCTGAAGGGGAGGGGCTTGTGTGTGGTGAGGCAGCGTTTTAGCCAATCACAGCACAGCAGTCTCCAGCAGATTCATAATGAGCCAATGGAGTGGAGGTGAGGTGGAGTTAGAATCTGTTTTTAAACAAATACACACTAAAGTTGCCACTGTTATCGTTAAATTTTAACCCTCTTTTAGAACAGAGCCAGTTCGAGTACCAAAGTTATTTGCGTGGGAAAGGGGCCTCAGTGGTCATGTGTACGCTGTCTTTCTCTCAGGCCAGATGACGAGAGGAGCTGCATTCGTACCATTGTTATTAAGACCTGGACTGAAGTATGGATAGAGTCTCTCAGTGAAGGAACATCCAGTGTAAGAGTAGAGGTGAACTCTGGTCTCCACGTCATAAAAGGAGACCAGACCCTCCTCATAATCCACAAACACTCCCACTGTCTGGAGCTTCTCTCTGACAGGGAGAACAACAGGAGGGTCAGCAAGAGCCTTGTACTCATTTCCATTCCTCAACCATATAGTCCAGTAACCATAGCTGGGACTCAGTATGATGTCTCCATTCCTGTCGATGGACTCTCTGGCCACTCCTACATCCCAGTCAGTCTTCCCTCCAACCCTGACCTCGTAGTAGAACCTTCCAGAGAACCCTTGTTTTCCTAACACACTGACACATGTCCAGAATCTCTTTTTGATTTGGGGGAGATTTTTCTGTGTGTTTCCAAAACTCACTTGTTTCCCATCCTCTGAAAGAATGAGAAAACAGTGTGCTGTATCAGGGTCCAGAGTTACATGCACAGAGTATTGCTGAATCCTCCTCATCTCAGAGTCACAGTTTCTCCATCTCTTCACTGGCTTTTGTTTGGGTCCCTCCCAAGTTATTGTCCATGTTTTAGTGTATATAGTGTATATTGTAAAGCATAAATTCTGCTTACATTGTAAACTTTTACTACTGCAAGTTGATCTGGATTAAGAGCGTCTGCTAAATGCCTAAATTGTTAATTGCAACTCACGCTGTGTGGAGACAGATCTTAAGCCGTTAAGAATGACGTCAGATTCATTACTTGTGTGAATGGAGCAGGCACAAGCGATCAATGCACAGCGGTGCGCGGTCGGTGTGTCGTCTTCCCTTAGGGAACTTCGATTGGCCGGTTTGGGTGATGACGTAACTGGGACCGCCAACAGAGACTTAGCGCAGAAGGTCTTCTGTTTGTCAGATTCAGGAGATGGAAAAATGTTGACGTAATTACAAGGACTTCATGACTAATGTTGTGGGTATTTCCTCTCCGAGGGTCGGGGTGGGGGTCGGTCGGTGGTTGTTCTGGGGTATTGGTAAGAGAGGTGTTCTGTTTCGGTTGTTAATATTGTGACAACAGAAGTGATGTCATTTTATCTGTAGGGATAAAATGATAAAAATAATTTGATGTAATTATTTCAGAGGAATAAGAGTTAGTTTTTGTTCATTTCTGATTCGCCTGCTCCGCTCACGCACAAATATTTATTACTAGTGTGCAACGCACAAGTATGTACTCTACCCAGTGCTGATCTAGTTTAGATATGGAGTTCCAGTAGAGGAGGACCTTCTGGTGTTCTTCTGGAGTTCACAGGCTGAGGTCAGAGGAGATACAGGAGGACCTTCTGGGATGAGAGAGCTCTCCAGACACAGTGTTAACTATACGGCTGTATAGGGAGCTTCTCTGCACTCACCAGCATGTCTGCTGTCTGTGTGGAGACATACATTGACCCCATGACTCAGACATCAAGGGTGAGATCCAGTACTAGTGACCAATGACCACCAGGTTGTCTTCTGGTTGCGTTTGAACTAAGGCTTCTGGTGGTCGTGTTTGGTTGTGGACCAGGCCGGCCACCAGGCCACTACCAGGTTTGACAGTTTAACTTGTATATTTGTTTTTGGTCTTTGTTCATCTCTATTGGTCCAAAGAGGCTAGAAAAATGTTTTCTCACGTCTCCATTTTAGATAGGTAGTTGGTTCTGTTTCAGTTTGTTAATTGCGTGAGCAGAGCGGGAGCAAGGTAAGCGATCGGTGCGCCGTCGGTCCAAGGTGGGCGGTCCCTCAGGGTACTCCTATTGGCCGAATTTTGTAATGGTAATGTAACTAAAATACTGCGTTTCTGCTGTGAAAGGCACGGCCATAGATATATACAGGAAGGCTTTCTTATATACTGTACATCTATGGACACGGCTCTTGCTGGTCTTGCCCATGATTGGTAACGCTCAAGGAATCTACAATCCTCATCAAGGCTTTTCAAGCAGTACGTGCACGAGCCAGCAGACGAGGCTATATGATCCTGGCTCACTAAATCTGCACATTTTGAGCCTCGCTTGGCTTTGGTGGAACAGAATGAACCAGGCCCTAAAGACCAGGATATAAAAAGTGTGGTTTTGGCTTAAATCCCGATTTTCTAATCCACCTTTCGTAAAATACTCCCCAGGTTTGAATGTCCTGTTTTATGAAATCTTAACTTCAACAGACTCTGTGAGAATCTTTGGCATGCATTGATAGGTATGGACATATAAGGACCACAGATGTGGTCTAAGAGTGTGAGTGTGAAAATGTGCTTTACACCATTAACACCATTGAAGTCATTGATTGTTTTGGTTGTTACTACAAGCAGTTGAAACAGAAGAGTCCTGAATGATCATGTTTGTTTAGCAACAGAGACTTATGCACAAACGAAAAAAGAAAAAAACAAAAACAAACCAAAAACATCACACATCTGCCTCAGGACAGGCGGTGCTAATGTCTGAAGGGGAGGGGCTTGTGTGTGGTGAGGCAGCGTTTTAGCCAATCACAGCACAGCAGTCTCCAGCAGATTCATAATGAGCCAATGGAGTGGAGGTGAGGTGAAGTTAGAATCTGTTTTTAAACAAATCCGTTTAAAAAACATTAAAGTTGCCGCTATTATCTTTAACTTTCTAACCCTCTTTTAGAACAGAGCCAGTTCGAGTACCAAAGTTATTTACATGGGAAAGGAGCCTCAGTGTTCATGTGTACACTGTCTTTCTCTCAGGCCAGATGACGAGGGGAGCTGCGTTTGTACCATTGTTATTAAGACCTGGACTGAAGTATGGATAGAGTCTCTCAGTGAAGGAACATCCAGTGTAAGAGTAGAGGTGAACTCTGGTCTCCGTGTCATAAAAGGAGACCAGACCCTCCTCATAATCCACAAACACTCCCACTGTCTGGAGCTTCTCTTTGACAGGGAGAACGACACGAGGGTCAGCAGCCTTGTACTCATTTCCATTCCTCAACACTATAGTCCAGTAACCATTTCTGGGACTCAGTGAGATGTATCCCTCCCTGTCGATGGACTCTCTGGCCACTCCTACATCCCAGGCAGTCTTCCCTCCAACTCTGACCTCGTAGTAGAACCTTCCAGAGGAGAACCCTTGTTTTCCTAACACATTGACACTTGGCCAGAATCTCTCTTTGATTTGGGGAAGATTTTTAGATGTGTTTCCATGACTCACTTGTTTTCCATCCTCAGTCAGGGCGAGTGAGCGGTTTGCTGTATTGAGTATTGCTGAATCCTCCTCATCTCAGAGTCACACAGTTCCTCCATCTCGTCACCGACTTTTATTTTTGTCTTTTCCAAGTTATTGTCCATGTTTTAGTGCTTATATTGTATATTGTAAAGCGTCAATTCTGCATTACAATTCCACATTGTAAACTTTTGCTATTGTAAGTCGCTCTGGTTTAAGACCGTCTGCTAAATGACTGAATTGTAAATTCCAACTCACGCTGTGTGGAGACAGATCTTAAGCCGCCGGGATGCATGGACTGACGTCAGATTCATTACTTGTGTGAATGGAGCAGGCACAAGTTAAGCGATCAATGCACAGCGGTGCGCGGTCGGTGTGTCGTCGTCCCTCGGGGAACTTCAATTGGCCGGTTTGGGTGATGACGTAACTAGGACCGCCGACAGAGACTTAGCGCAGAAGGTCTTCCGTTTGTCAGATTCAGGAGATGGAGGAATGAAGAGTTACTTGCACGTCATAAAAGGAGACCAGACCCTCCTCATAATCCACAAACACTCCCACTATCTGGAGCTTCTCTCTGACAGGGAGAACGACAGGAGGGTCAGCAGGAGCCATGTACTCATTTCCTCAACCATATAGTCCAGTAACCACTGTTGGGACTCGCTATGATGATTCCCTTCCTGTCGATGGACTCTCTGGTCACTCCTACATCCCAGTCAGTCTTCCCTCCAACCCTGACCTCGTAGTAGAACCTTCCAGAGGAGAACCCTTGTTTTCCTAACACACTGACACATTGGTAGAATCTCTCTTTGATTTGGGGGAGATTTTTCTGTGTGTTTCCAAAACTCACTTGTTTTCCATCCTCAGTCAGGGCGAGTGAGCGGTGTGCTGTATCAGGGTCCAGAGTCACATGCACAGAGTATTGCTGAATCCTCCTCATCTCAGAGTCACACAGTTCCTCCATCTCTTCACTGGGTTTTGGTTTGGCCTCTCCCAAGTCATTGTCCATGTTTTAGTGCTTACATTGTATAATGTAAAGGGTAAATTTTGCTTAAATTGTAAACTTTTAAACTTTTAAATTATCTACTGGAGGTGTCATGAGCATTATCTACTGGAGGTGTCATCATGAGTATTATCTCCTGGAGGTGTCATGAGTATTATCTACTGGAGGTGTCATGAGTATTATCTACTGGAGGTGTCATGAGTATTATT
Organism: Benthosema pterotum; assembly: GCA_039105355.1. Lineage (NCBI taxonomy): Eukaryota > Metazoa > Chordata > Actinopteri > Myctophiformes > Myctophidae > Benthosema > Benthosema pterotum. The sequence continues at coordinate 52,797,455 of CM076973.1, forward strand.
GCTTCATCAGGCTCAGGACAGGCGGTGCTAATGTCTGAAGGGGAGGGGGCTTGTGTGTGGTGAGGCAGCGTTTTAGCCAATCACAGCACAGCAGTCTCCAGCAGATTCATAATGAGCCAATGGAGTGGAGGTGAGGTGGAGTTATAGATTCTGTTTTTAAATAAATACACACTAAAGTTGCCACTGTTATCGTTAAATTTTAACCCTCTTTTAGAACAGAGCCAGTTCGAGTACCAAAGTTATTTACATGGGAAAGGGGCCTCAGTGTTCATGTGTACGCTGTCTTTCTCTCAGGCCAGATGACAAGAGGAGCTGCGTTTGTACCATAGTTATTATTACATGGACTGAAGAATGGATAGAGTCTCTCAGTAAAGGAACATCCAGTGTAAGAGTAGAGGTGAACTCTGGTCTCCACGTCATAAAAGGAGACCAGACCCTCCTCATAATCCACAAACACTCCCACTGTCTGGAGCTTCTCTCTGACAGGGAGAACGACAGCAGGGTCAGCAAGAGCCTTGTACTCATTTCCTTTCCTCAACCATATAGTCCAGTAACCGTCTCTAGGACTCAGTGAGATGTATCCCTTCCTGTCGACAGACTCTCTGGCCACTCCTACATCCCAGGCAGTCTTCCCTCCAACTCTGACCTCGTAGTAGAACCTTCCAGAGGAGAACCCTTGTTTTCCTAACACACAGACACATGACCAGAATCTCTCTTTGATTTGGGGGAGATTTTTCCATCTGTTTCCATGACTCACTTGTTTTCCATCCTCCGATAGAATGAGGTTTGCTGTATCAGGGTCCAGAGTCACATGCACAGAGTATTGCTGAATCCTCCTCATCTCAGAGTCACACAGTTCCTCCATCTCCTCACTGGGTTTTGTTGTGGTCCCTCCCAAGTTATTGTCCATGTTTTGGTGCTTTATTGTATATTGTAAAGCTAAATTCTACTTACATTGTAAACTTTTACTACTGTAAATCGCTCTGGATTAAGAGCGTCTGCTAAATGCCTGAATTGTAAATTGTTAATTGCAACTCACGCTGTGTGGAGACAGATCTTAAGCCTTCAAGAATGACGTCAGATTCATTACTTGCGTGAGAGGAGTGGGCACAAGTTAAGCGTTCGGTGAACGGTGGAGCGCGGTCGGTGTGTCGTCTTCCCTTAGGGAACTTCAATTGGCCGGTTTGGGTGATGACGTAACTGGGACCGCCGCCAGAGACTTAGCGCAGAAGCTCTTCTGTTTGTCAGATTCAGGAGATGGAGAAATGTTGACGTAATTACAAAGACTTCATGACTAATGTTGTGGGTATTTCCTCTCCGAGGGTCGGGGTTGGGGGTCGGTCGGTGGTTGTTCTGGGGTATTGGTGAGAGAGGTGTTCTGTTTCTGTTGTTAATATTGTGACAACAGAAGTGATGTCATTTTATCTGTAGGGATATAATGATGAAAATAATTTGACGAGTTTTGAAGAGTTGTTTTTTGTTCATTTCTGATTCGCCTGCTCCGCTCACGCACAAGTGTTTATTACTAGTGTGCAACGCACAAGTATGTACTCTACCCAGTGCTGATCTAGTTTAGATATGGAGTTCCAGTAGAGGAGGACCTTCTGGTGTTCTTCTGGAGTTCACAGGCTGAGGTCAGAGGAGATACAGGAGGACCTTCTGGGATTAGAGAGCTGTGCCCACTTGTGCACAGTGCGAAAGTTGGCACTCTGAGTGCTGTTCTAGTTTGGTCAAAGCTTTTCATTTCTCTCCTCCAATCAGAGAGATTGTGGTTGTTGTTTATCTCTTCAATCAAACTTCCCTGGTTTGAATGTTCCGTCGTATGAAATCCAACTTCAACAGACTCTACGTGAGAATCTTTGGCATGCATTGATAGGTATGGCCATATAAGGACCACAGATGTGGTCTAACAGTGTGAAAATGTGCTTTTCAATTCACCTGCCCTTTAACACCATTGAAGTCATTGATCGTTTTGGTTGTTACTACAAGCAGTTGAAACAGAAGAGGCCTGAATGATCATGTTTGTTTAGCAACAGAGACTTATGCACAAACGAAAAAAGAAAAAAACAAACAAACTAAAAACATCACACATCTGCCTCAGGACAGGCGGTGCTAATGTCTGAAGGGGAGGGGCTTGTGTGTGGTGAGGCAGCGTTTTAGCCAATCACAGCACAGCAGTCTCCAGCAGATTCATAATGAGCCAATGGAGTGGAGGTGAGGTGGAGTTAGAATCTGTTTTTAAACAAAAGTTGCCACTATTATCTTTAACTTTTTAACCCTCTTTTAGAACAGAGCCAGTTCGAGTACCAAAGTTATTTGCGTGGGAAAGGGGCCTCAGTGTTCATGTGTACGCTGTCTTTCTCTCAGGCCAGATGACGAGAGGAGCTGCGTTTGTACCATTGTTATTATTACATGGAGAGAAGTATGGATAGAGTCTCTCAGTGAAGGAACATCCAGTGTAAGAGTAGAGGTGAACTCTGGTCTCCACATCATAAAAGGAGACCAGACCCTCCTCATAATCCACAAACACTCCCACTGTCTGGAGCTTCTCTCTGACAGGGAGAACGACATCAGGGTCAGCAAGAGCCTTGTACTCATTTCCATTCCTCAACCATACAGTCCAGTAACCATTTTTGGGATTCAGTATGATGTCTCCCTTCCTGTCGATGGACTCTCTGGCCACTCCTACATCCCAGTCAGTCTTCCCTCCAACCCTGACCTCATAGTAGAACCTTCCAGAGAACCCTTGTTTTCCTAACACACTGACAAATGGGTAGAATCTCTCTTTGGTTCCGGGGCGATTTTTTGGTCCGTATCCATGACTCACTTGTTTTCCATCCTCCGACAGAATGAGGCAACAGTGTGCTGTATCAGGGTGCAGAGTCACATGCACAGAGTATTGCTGAATCCTCCTCATCTCAGAGTCACACAGTTCCTCCATCTCTTCACCGGCTTTTTTTTGGTCTCTTCCAAGTTATTGCAACTCATGCTGTGTGGAGACAGATCTTAAGCCGCCGGGATGCATGGAAGGACGTCAGATTCATTACTTGCATGAGTGGAGCACAAGTTAAGCGATCGGTGCGCGGTGGAGCGTGGTCGGTGTGGCCCAGTCTCTCGGGGAACTTCGATTGGCCGGTTTGGGTGATGACGTAATTGGGAGCAGTGAGGAGATGTAGCCTGGGAGCATGTGACACCCAACTCCACTTCACCATTTGGACCTAAAAACTGATTCTACAACTAGACGAGTGGCCCTTCGTGGCACAGACAGACGGACACATGGGCGGATGGACAGGGGGTAAAACATACTCTTCGAGGCTGATATGGGAGTGGATTTCCACTCCTGTCCCATCCCACGCCCACAGAAATAACCCTGTCCTGTCCCAATCCTGGACCAGAGTTTAAAATAAAACGCCATCCTGTCCCACCCCTGTAGAATGACGCCCTGATCCTGTCCTGCTCCCACCCGAAATTACTCCCACTCCTGTCCCGCTCTTTCTGCAGACGTTTTGCAACGTGTTCAACTGCTTAGGGTCTTCTAAATGCCTGAATTGTAAATTCCAACTCACGCTGTGTGGAGACAGATCTTAAGCCGCGGGGATGCATGGACTGACGTCAGATTCATTACTTGCGTGAATGGAGCAGGCACAAGTTAGGCGATCGGTGCACGGTGGAGCGCGGTCGGTGTGTCGTCGTCCCTCGGGGAACTTCGATTGGCCGGTTAGCAACAGAGACTTATGCACAAACGAAAAAAGAAAAAAACAAACAAACTAAAAACATCACACATCTGCCTCAGGACAGGCGGTGCTAATGTCTGAAGGGGAGGGGCTTGTGTGTGGTGAGGCAGCGTTTTAGCCAATCACAGCACAGCAGTCTCCAGCAGATTCATAATGAGCCAATGGAGTGGAGGTGAGGTGGAGTTAGAATCTGTTTTTAAACAAATCTGTTTACAAACACAGTGTTTGTACACATTAAAGTTGCCACTATTATCTTTAACTTTTTAACCCTCTTTTAGAACAGAGCCAGTTCGAGTACCAAAGTTATTTGCGTGGGAAAGGGGCCTCAGTGTTCATGTGTACGCTGTCTTTCTCTCAGGCCAGATGACGAGAGGAGCTGCGTTTGTACCATTGTTATTATTACATGGAGAGAAGTATGGATAGAGTCTCTCAGTGAAGGAACATCCAGTGTAAGAGTAGAGGTGAACTCTGGTCTCCACGTCATAAAAGGAGACCAGACCCTCCTCATAATCCACAAACACTCCCACTGTCTGGAGCTTCTCTCTGACAGGGAGAACGACATCAGGGTCAGCAAGAGCCTTGTACTCATTTCCATTCCTCAACCGTACAGTCCAGTAACCATTGTTGGGATTCAGTATGATGTCTCCCTTCCTGTCGATGGACTCTCTGGCCACTCCTACATCCCAGTCAGTCTTCCCTCCAACCCTGACCTCATAGTAGAACCTTCCAGAGAACCCTTGTTTTCCTAACACACTGACAAATGGGTAGAATCTCTCTTTGGTTCCGGGGCGATTTTTTGGTCCGTATCCATGACTCACTTGTTTTCCATCCTCCGACAGAATGAGGCAACAGTGTGCTGTATCAGGGTGCAGAGTCACATGCACAGAGTATTGCTGAATCCTCCTCATCTCAGAGTCACACAGTTCCTCCATCTCTTCACCGGCTTTTTTTTGGTCTCTTCCAAGTTATTGCAACTCATGCTGTGTGGAGACAGATCTTAAGCCGCCGGGATGCATGGAAGGACGTCAGATTCATTACTTGCATGAGTGGAGCACAAGTTAAGCGATCGGTGCGCGGTGGAGCGTGGTCGGTGTGGCCCAGTCTCTCGGGGAACTTCGATTGGCCGGTTTGGGTGATGACGTAATTGGGAGCAGTGAGGAGATGTAGCCTGGGAGCATGTGACACCCAACTCCACTTCACCATTTGGACCTAAAAACTGATTCTACAACTAGACGAGTGGCCCTTCGTGGCACAGACAGACGGACACATGGGCGGATGGACAGGGGTAAAACATACTCTTCGAGGCTGATATGGGAGTGGATTTCCACTCCTGTCCCATCCCACGCCCACAGAAATAACCCTGTCCTGTCCCAATCCTGGACCAGAGTTTAAAATAAAACGCCATCCTGTCCCACCCCTGTAGAATGACGCCCTGATCCTGTCCTGCTCCCACCCGAAATTACTCCCACTCCTGTCCCGCTCTTTCTGCAGACGTTTTGCAACGTGTTCAACTGCTTAGGGTCTTCTAAATGCCTGAATTGTAAATTCCAACTCACGCTGTGTGGAGACAGATCTTAAGCCGCGGGGATGCATGGACTGACGTCAGATTCATTACTTGCGTGAATGGAGCAGGCACAAGTTAGGCGATCGGTGCACGGTGGAGCGCGGTCGGTGTGTCGTCGTCCCTCGGGGAACTTCGATTGGCCGGTTAGCAACAGAGACTTATGCACAAACGAAAAAAGAAAAAAACAAACTAAAAACATCACACATCTGCCTCAGGACAGGCGGTGCTAATGTCTGAAGGGGAGGGGCTTGTGTGTGGTGAGGCAGCGTTTTAGCCAATCACAGCACAGCAGTCTCCAGCAGATTCATAATGAGCCAATGGAGTGGAGGTGAGGTGGAGTTAGAATCTGTTTTTAAACAAATCTGTTTACAAACACAGTGTTTGTACACATTAAAGTTGCCACTATTATCTTTAACTTTCTAACCCTCTTTTAGAACAGAGCCAGTTCTAGTACCAAAGTTATTTGCGTGGGAAAGGGGCCTCAGTGTTCATGTGTACACTGTCTTTCTCTCAGGCCAGATGACGAGAGGAGCTGCGTTTGTACCATTGTTATTTTTACATGGACTGAAGTATGGATAGAGTCTCTCGGTGAAGGAGCATCCAGTGTAAGAGTAGAGGTGAACTCTGGTCTCCACGTCATAAAAGGAGACCAGACCCTCCTCATAATCCACAAACACTCCCACTGTCTGGAGCTTCTCTCTGACAGGGAGAACGACATCAGGGTCAGCACGAGCCTCGTACTCATTTCCATTCCTCGACCATATAGTCCAGTAACCATTTCTGGGACTCAGTTTGTTGACTCTCTTCCTGTCGATGGACTCTCTGGCCACTCCTACATCCCAGTCAGTCTTCCATCTAACCCTGACCTCGTAGTAGAACCTTCCAGAGGAGAACCCTTGTTTTCCTAACACACAGACACATGGCCAGAATCTCTCTTTGATTTGGGGGAGATTTTTCTGTGTGTTTCCATGACTCACTTGTTTTCCATCCTCCGACAGGTTGAGCCAACGGTTTGCTGTATCAGGGTCCAGAGTCACATGCACAGAGTATTGCTGAATCCTCCTCATCTCAGAGTCACACAGTTCCTCCATCTCTTCACTGGGTTTTGGTTTGGTCTTTCCCAAGTTATTGTCCATGTTTTAGTGCTTTATTGTATATTGTAAAGCGTAAATTCTGCTTACATTGTAAACTTTTACTATTGTAAGTCGCTCTGGATTAAGAGCGTCTGCTAAATGCCTAAATTAATAATTGCAACTCACGCTGTGTGGAGACAGATCTTAAGCCTTTAAGAATGACGTCAGATTCATTACTTGCGTGAGTGGAGCGGGCACAAGTTAAGCGATCGGTGCACGGTGGAGCGCGGTCGGTGTGTCGTCGTCCCTCCAGGAACTTTGATTGGCCGGTCTGAGTGATGATGTAACTGGGACCGCCGACAGAGACTTAGCGCAGAAGGTCTTCTGTTTGTCAGATTCAGGAGATGGAGAAATGTTGATGTAATTACAAGGACTTCATGACTAATGTTGTGGGTATTTCCTCTCCGAGGGTCGGGGTTGGAGGTCGGTCGGTGGTTGTTCTGGGGTATTGGTGAGAGATGTGTTCTGTTTCGGTTGTTAGTATGGTGACAACAGAAGTGATGTCATTTTATCCGTAGGGACAAAATGATAAAAATAATTTGACGTAATTATTTCAGAGGAATGAGAGTTTGTTTTTGTTCATTTCTGATTCGCCCGCTCCGCTCACGCACAAGTATTTATTACTAGTGTGCAACACACAAGTATGCACTCTACCCAGTGCTGATCTAGTTTAGATATGGAGTTCCAGTAGAGGAGGACCTTCTGGTGTTCTTCTGGAGTTCACAGGCTGAGGTCAGAGGAGATACAGGAGGACCTTCTGGGATGAGAGAGCTCTCCAGACACAGTGTTAACTATACGGCTGTATAGAGAGCTCTCCAGACACAGTGTTAACTATACGGCTGTATAGAGAGCTCTCCAGACACAGTGTTAACTATACGGCTGTATAGAGAGCTCTCCAGACACAGTGTTAACTATACGGCTGTATAGAGAGCTCTCCAGACACAGTGTTAACTATACGGCTGTATAGAGAGCTTCTCTGCACTCACCAGCATGTCTGCTGTCTGTGTGGAGACAGACATTGACCCCATGACTCAGACATCAAGGGTGAGATTCAGTACTAGTGACCAATGACCACCAGGTTGTCTTCTGGTTGCGTTTGAACTAAGGCTTCTGGTGGTCATGTTTGGTTGTGGACCAAATTCAGAAATGGGATCAAAACACATCAGCTTAATTTCTTTTTTTATAGAAATGTATTTTATTTTGGCTTTTATTGACGTGATAATGGTATGTCATCATGCAGCATGTTTTCGTTTTCAGTTAATTAAAAATTGATTGTTATTTATTTTTATATATATTTTATATAGACTTATCCACTAATACAAAACAAAAACAAAACATCACACATCTGCCCACTGTCATCTCCTGGAGGTGTCATGAGTATTATCTACTGGAGGTGTCATGAGTATTATCTACTGGAGGTGTCATGAGTATTATCTACTGGAGGTGTCATGAGTATTATCTACTGGAGGTGTCATGAGTATTATCTACTGGAGGTGTCATGAGTATTATCTCCTGGAGGTGTCATGAGTATTATCTACTGGAGGTGTCATGAGTATTATTGCTTCATCAGGCTCAGGACAGGCGGTGCTAATGTCTGAAGGGGAGGGGGCTTGTGTGTGGTGAGGCAGCGTTTTAGCCAATCACAGCACAGCAGTCTCCAGCAGATTCATAATGAGCCAATAGAGTTGAGGTGAGGTGGAGTTAGAATCTGTTTTTAAACAAATACACACTAAAGTTGCCACTGTTATCATTAAATTTTAACCCTCATTTAGAACAGAGCCAGTTCGAGTACCAAAGTTATTTGCGTGGGAAAGGGGCCTCAGTGGTCATGTGTACGCTGTCTTTCTCTCAGGCCAGATGACGAGAGGAGCTGCGTTTGTACCATTGTTATTAAGACATGGACTGAAGTATGGATAGAGTCTCTCAGTGAAGGAACATCCAGTGTAACAGTAGAGGTGAACTCTGGTCTCCACGTCATAAAAGGAGACCAGACCCTCCTCATAATCCACAAACACTCCCACTGTCTGGAGCTTCTCTCTGACAGGGAGAACGACAGGAGGGTCAGCAGCCTTGTACTCATTTCCATTCCTCAACCATATAGTCCAGTAACCATTGCTGGGACTCAGTGTGATGTCTCCCTTCCTGTCGATGGACTCTCTGGCCACTCCTACATCCCAGTCAGTCTTCCCTCCAACCCTGACCTCGTAGTAGAACCTTCCAGAGGAGAACCCTTGTTTTCCTAACACATTGACACATGTCCAGAATCTCTCTTTGATTTGGGGGAGATTTTTCTGTGTGTTTCCATGACTCACTTGTTTCCCATCCTCTGAAAGAATGAGAAAACAGTGTGCTGTATCAGGGTCCAGAGTCACATGCACAGAGTATTGCTGAATCCTCCTCATCTCAGAGTCACACAGTTCCTCCATCTCTTCACCGGTTTTGTTGTGGTCCCTCCCAAGTTATTGTCCATGTTTTAGTGCATATATGTATATTGTAAAGCGTAAATTCTACTTACATTGTAAACTTTTACTATATTAAATTGCTCTGATTTAAGAGAGTCTTAGCCTGGTACCACAGACTGATTTGTCGATGGCAACAAAAACGTTCAATATATGAACGTGGAGTTGCCATCTCCAATCTGGAGATGGAAACTCCAACGTTCATATATTGAACGTTTTTGTTGCCATCGACAAATCAGTCTGTGGTACCAGGCTAAGAGAGTCTGCTAAATGTCTGATTTGTAATTGCAACTCACTCGCTGTGTGGAGACAGATCTTAAGCCGTTAAGAATGACGTCAGATTCATTACTTGCATGAGTGGAGCGGGCACAAGTTAAGCGTCGGTGCACGGTGGAGCGCGGTCGGGTGTGTCGTTCGTCCCTCGGGGAGCTTCGATTGGCCGGTTTGGTGATGACGTAACTGGGACCGACCGACAGAGACTAAGCACAGAAGTCTTCCGTTTGGCAGATTCAGGAGATGGAGAAATGTTGACGTAATTACAAGGACTTCATGACTAATGTTGTGGGTATTTCCTCTCCGAGGTTCGGTGTTGGGGTCGGTCGGTGGTTGTTCTGGGTATTGGTGAGAGAGGTGTTCTGTTTCTGTTTTAATACTGTGACAACAGAAGTGATGTCATTTTTATCTGTAGGGATAAAATGATGAAAATAATTTGACGTAATTATTTCAGAGGAATAAGAGTTAGTTTTTTGTTCATTTCTGATTCGCCCGCCGCTCACGCACAAGTGTTTATTACTAGTGTGCAACGCTACAAGTATGTACTCTACCCTGTGTTTGTACACATTAATGTTGCCTATATTGTCTTTAACTTTCTAACCCTCTTTTAGAACAGAGCCAGTTCGAGTACCAAAGCTATTTGACGTGGGAAAGGGGCTCAGTGTTCATGTGTACGCTGTCTTTCTCTCAGGCCAGATGACGAGAGGAGCTGCGTTTGTACCATTGTTATTAAGACCTGGACTGAAGTATGGATAGAGCTCTCTCAGTGAAGGAACATCCAGTGTAAGAGTAGAGGTGAATCTGTTCTGCACGTCATAAAAGGAGACCGACCCTCCTCATAATCCCACAAACACTCCCACTGTCTGAGAATTCTCTCTGACAGGAGAACGACATCAGGGTCAGCAAGAGCCTCTACTCATTTCCATTCCTCAACCGTACAGTCCAGTAACCATTTTGGGACTCAGTATGATTTTTCCCTCCTGTCGATGGACTCTCTGGCCACTCCTACATCCCAGTCAGTCTTCCCTCCAACTCTGACCTCGTAGTAGAACCTTCCAGAGGAGAGAACCCTTGTTTTCCTAACACACTGACACATGGCGAGAATCTCTCTTTGATTTGGGGGAGATTTTTCTGTGTGTTTCATGACTCACTTGTTTTCCATCCTCAGTCAGAGGCGAGTGAGCGTGTGCTGTATCAGGGTCCAGAGTCACATGCACAGAGTATTGCTGAATCCTCCTCATCTCAGAGTCACACAGTTCCTCCATCTCCTTCACCGGCTTTTTATTTTTGTCTTTCCCAAGTTCTTGTCCATGTTTTAGTGCTTATATTGTATATTGCAAAGCGTCAATTCTGCATTACAATTCTACATTGTAAACTTTTGCTATTGTAAGTCGCTCTGGTTAAGACCGTCTGCTAAATGACTGAATTGTAAATTGCAAACTCACGCTGTGTGGAGACAGATTTAAGCTGCCAGGATGCATGGACTGACGTCAGATTCATTACTTCAGTGAATGGAGCAGGCACAAGTTAAGCGATCAATGCACAGTGGTGTGCGGTCGGTGTGTGTCGTCCCTTGGGGAACTTCAATTGCCGTTTGGGTGATGACGTAACTGGGATCCACCGACAGAGACTTAGCGCAGAAGTCTTCCGTTTGTCAGATTCAGGAGATGGAGAAATGGTTATTTGGGAAGAGTTACATGCACGTCATTAAAGGAGACCAGAGCCTCCTCATAATCCACAAACACTCCCACTGTCTGGAGCTTCTCTCTGACAGGGAGAACGACAGGAGGGTCAGCAGGAGCCATGTACTCATTTCCTCAACCATATAGTCCAGTAACCACTGTTGGGACTCGCTATGATGATTCTCTTCCTGTCGATGGACTCTCTGGTCACTCCTACAGCCCAGTCAGTATTCCCTCCAACCCTGACCTCGTAGTAGAACCTTCCAGAGGAGAACCCTTGTTTTCCTAACACACTGACACATTGGTAGAATCTCTCTTTGATTTGGGGGAGATTTTTCTGTGTGTTTCCAAAACTTCACTTGTTTTCATCCTCAGTCAGGGCGAGTGAGGGGTGTGCTGTATCAGGGTGCAGAGAGTCACATGCACAGAGTATTGCTGAATCCTCCTCATCTCAGAGTCACACAGTTCCTCCATCTCTTCACTGGCTTTTGGTTTGGGCCTCTCCCAAGTCATTGTCCATCTTTTAGTGCTTACATTGTATAATGTAAAGCATAAGTTTTGCTTAAATTGTAAACTTTTAAACTTTAAATTATCTCCTGGAGGTGTCATGAGTATTATCTACTGGAGGTGTCATGAGTATTATCTACTGGATGTGTCATGAGTATTATCTCCTGGAGGTGTCATGAGTATTATCTACTGGAGGTGTCATGAGTATTATCTACTGGAGGTGTCATGAGTATTATCTACTGGAGGTGTCATGAGTATTATCTACTGGAGGTGTCATGAGTATTATCTACTGGAGGTGTCATGAGTATTATCTACTGGAGGTGTCATGAGTATTATCTACTGGAGGTGTCATGAGTATTATTTGCTTCATCAGGCTCAGGACAGGCGGTGCTAATGTCTGAAGGGGAGGGGGCTGGTGTGTGGTGAGGCAAAGTTTTAGCCAATCATAGCACAGCAGTCTCCAGCAGATTCATAATGAGCCAATGGAGTGGAGGGTGAGGTGAGTTAGAATCTGTTTCTAAACAAATCTGTTTAAAAAATCATTAAAGTTGCCACTTTATGTTTAACTTTTAACCCTCTTTTAGAAACAGAGCCAGTTCGAGTACCAAAGTTATTTGCGTGGGAAAGGGGCTCAGTGTTCATGTCTACGCTGTCTTTCTCTCAGGCCAGATGATGAGGGGCTGCGTTTGTACCATTGTTATTTTTACATGGACTGAAGTATGGATAGAGTCTCTTGGTGAAGGAACATCCAGTGTAAGAGAGAGAGGTGAACTCTGGTCTCCACATCATAAAAGGAGACCAGACCTCCTCATAATCCACAAACACTCCACTGTCTGGAGCTTCTCTCTGACAGGAGAACGACATCAGGGTCAGCACGAGCCTCGTTACTCATTTTCCATTCCTCACCATATAGTCCAGTAACCATTTCTGGGACTCAGTGGGATGTTTCCCTTCCTGTCGATGGACTCTCTGGCCACTCCTACATCCCAGGCAGTCTTCCCTCCAACCCTGACCTCGTAGTAGAACCTTCCAGAGGAGAACCCTTGTTTTCCTAACACACAGACACATGGCGAGAATCTCTCTTTATTTGGGGAAGATTTTTCTGTGTGTTTCCATGACTCACTTGTTTTCCATCCTCAGTCAGGGCGAGTGAGGGGTGTGCTGTATCAGGGTCCAGAGTCACATGCACAGAGTATTGCTGAATCCTCCTCATCTCAGAGTCACACAGTTCCTCCATCTCTTCACTGGCTTTTGTTGTGGTCCCTCCCAAGTTATTGCCCATGTTTTAGTGCTTATATTGTATATTGTAAATTCTGCTTACATTGTAAACTTTTACTACTGTAAGTTGCTCTGGATTAAGAGCGTCTGCTAAATGCCTAAATTGTAAATTGTTAATTGCAACTCGCGCTGTGTGGAGAAAGATCTTAAGCCTTTAAGAATGACGTCAGATTCATTACTTGCATGAGTGGAGCGGGCGTAAGTTAAGTGATCGGATCACGGTGGAGCGCGGCGGTGTGTCGTCGTCCCCTCGGGAACTTGATTGGCCGGTTTGGGTGATGACGTAACTGGGACCGCCGACAGAGACTTAGCGCAGAAGGTCTTCTGTTTGTCAGATTCAGGAGATGGAGAAATGTTGATGTATTACAAGGACTTCATGACTAATGTTGTGGGTATTTCCTCTCCGAGGGTCGGGGTTGGGGGGTCGGTCGGTGGTTGTTCTGGGGTATTGGTGAGAGAGGTGTTCTGTTTCTGTTGTTAATATTGTGACAACAGAAGTGATGTCATTTTATCTGTAGGGATAAAATGATAAAAATAATTGAAGTACCGGTAATTATTTCAGAGGAATAAGAGTTAGTTTTTGTTCATTTCTGACTCGCCTGCTCCGCTCACGCACAAATATTTATTACTAGTGTGCAACGCACAAGTATGTACTCTACCCAGTGCTTCTCTGCACTCACCAGCATGTCTGCTGTCTGTGTGGAGACAGACATTGACCCCATGACTCAGACATCAAGGGTGAGATCCAGTACTAGTGACCAATGACCACCAGGTTGTCTTCTGGTTGCGTTTGAACTAAGGCTTCTGGTGGTCGTGTTTGGTTGTGGACCAGGCCGGCCACCAGGCCACTACCAGGTTTGACAGTTTAACTTGTATATTTGTTTTTGGTCTTTGTTCATCGCTATTGGTCCAAAGAGGCTAGAAAAATGTTTTCTCACGTCTCCATTTTAGATAGGTAGTTGCTTCTGTTTCAGTTTGTTAATTGCGTGAGCAGGCGGGAGCAAGGTAAGCGATCGGTGCGCCGTCGGTCCAAGGTGGGCGGTCCCTCAGGGTACTCCTATTGGCCGAATGATGTAATGGTAATGTAACTAAAATACTGCGTTTCTGCTGTGAAAGGCATGGCCATAGATATATACTGTACAGGAAGGCTTTCTTATATACTGTACATCTATGGACACGGCTCTTGCTGGTCTCGCCCATGATTGGTAACGCTCAAGGAATCTACAATCCTCATCAAGGCTTTTCAAGCAGTACGTGCACGAGCCAGCAGACGAGGCTATATGATCTTGGCTCGCTAATCCGCACATTTTGAGCCTCGCTTGGCTTTGGTGGAACAGAATGAACCAGGCCCTGAAGACCAGGATATAAAAAGTGTGGTTTTGGCTTAAATCCCGATTTTTCTAATCCATCTTTCGTAAAATATCCCCAGGTTTGAATGTCCTGTTGTATGAAATCTTAACTTCAACAGACTCTATGTGAGAATCTTTGGCATGCATCGATAGGTATGGACATATAAGGACCACAGATGTGGTCTAAGAGTGTGAAAATGTGCTTTACCACCATTAACACCATTGAAGTCATTGATTGTTTTGGTTGTTACTACGAGCATTTGAAACAGAAGAGCCCTGAATGATCATGTTTGTTTAGCAACAGAGACTTATGCACAAACGAAAAACGAAACAAACACAAAAAAAAACATCACACATCTGCCTCAGGACAGGCGGTGCTAATGTCTGAAGGGGAGGGGCTTGTGTGTGGTGAGGCAGCGTTTTAGCCAATCACAGCACAGCAGTCTCCAGCAGATTCATAATGAGCCAATGGAGTGGAGGTGAGGTGGAGTTAGATTCTGTTTTTAAACAAATCTGTTTAAAAAACATTAAAGTTGCCTCTATTATCTTTAACTTTCTAACCCTCTTTTAGACAGAGCCAGTTCGAGTACCAAAGTTATTTACATGGGAAAGGAGCCTCAGTGTTCATGTGTACGCTGTCTTTCTCTCAGGCCAGATGACGAGGGGAGCTGCGTTTGTACCATTGTTATTAAGACCTGGACTGAAGTATGGATAGAGTCTCTCAGTGAAGGAACATCCAGTGTAAGAGTAGAGGTGAACTCTGGTCTCCACATCATAAAAGGAGACCAGACCCTCCTCATAATCCACAAACACTCCCACTGTCTGGAGCTTCTCTCTGACAGGGAGAACGACATCAGGGTCAGCAAGAGCCTTGTACTCATTTCCATTCCTCAACGATATAGTCCAGTAACCATTTCTGGGACTCAGTATGATTTTTCCCTTCCTGTCGATGGACTCTCTGGCCACTCCTACATCCCAGTCAGTCTTCCCTCCAACCCTGACCTCGTAGTAGAACCTTCCAAAGGAGAACCCTTGTTTTCCTAACACACAGACACATGGTAAGAATCTCTCTTTGATTTGGGGGAGATTTTTCTGTGTGTTTCCATGACTCACTTGTCTTCCATCCTCCGACAGAATGAGCCAACGGTGTGCTGTATCAGGGTCCAGAGTTACATGCACAGAGTATTGCTGAATCCTCCTCATCTCAGAGTCACACAGTTCCTCCATCTCTTCACTGGGTTTTGGTTTGGTCTTTCCCAAGTTATTGTCCATGTTTTAGTGTATATATTGTATATTGTAAAGCGTGAATTCTGCTTACATTGTAAACTTTTACTACTGTAAGTTGCTCTGGATTAAGAGCGTCTGCTAAATGCCTAAATTGTAAATTGCAACTCGTGCTGTGTGGAGACAGATCTTAAGCCTTTAAGAATGACGTCAGATTCATTTGCATGAGTGGAGCGGGCGTAAGTTAAGCGATCGGTGCACGGTGGAGCGCGGTCGGTGTGTCGTTGTCCCTCGGGGAACTTCAATTGGCCGGTTTGGGTGTTGACGTAATTGGGAGCCAGGGGCGGATTGGCACATACACATTTTCCCACCGGGACAATTTTGCCTTTGCCAGGCCACCCTGGGGGGGCAGCTGGTTAACCAGATGCAACTCTTTGAGAGCGTAAAAATGAAACCAAATGGACCCTTGCGGGTCCATTTGGTTTAATTTTTACACCCTGAAATATTCATCATGTGAATTAGCCCAACTTAGTCTACACAACTAGCGGATGTAGAAGATTAATGGTCATTTTGATCTGTATGTTCCAGGTGAGCATCTAGCGCATTCTAGTGCATTTTGGAACTTGGCAGTTGGCAACACTGCCTCCAGCAGCGCGAGCACACTAGTTTGCCTGGCCTGGGCCTGGCACCCTAGCGCCCTTGACATAAAAAAAAAAAATGCCTAGGCCACTAGGTGACACAGGCCACCGGGAAAACTCCCTGTACTCCAGATGGCCAATCCGCCCCCTGTTGTTGTGAACAAAACCAAAAGAAACCTTTAGTTTTGGGGTCTGTGGGGTGAAGATGTTGTTAAATTGTGAAAAAGTTGAAAACCACTGCTCTAACATGAAGCACCTGAATATAAGCCTGGTGCGGCTTATAGTCAGGTGCGGCTATACAAGGAAAAATCAGTAGTTTGCCCCAAATTTAGCTGGTGCGGCTTATATTCAGGTGCGGCTTATAATCCAGAAATTACGGTACTCTTCACTAGAGGCTGATATGGGAGTGGATTTCCACTCCTGTCCCATCCCACTCCCACAGAAATAATCCTGTCCTGTCCCAATCCTGGACCAGAGTTTAAAATAAAACCCCATCCTGTCCCACTCCTGTAGAATGACGCCCTGATCCTGTCCTGCTCCCACCCGAAATTACTCCCACTCCCGCTCTTTCTGCAGACGTTTTGCAACGTATTCCACTGCTGCTGGTCTCTCTTTCTGCAGACACTTTGCAACGTGTTCCACTGCTGCTGGTTTCTCTTTCTGCAGACGTTTTGCAACGTGTTCCACTGCTGCTGGTCTCTCTTTCTGCAGACGTTTTGCAACGTGTTCCACTGCTGCTGGTCTCTCTTTCTGCAGACGTTTTGCAACGTGTTCCACTGCTGCTGGTCTCTCTTTCTGCAGACGTTTTGCAACGTGTTCCACTGCTGCTGGTTTCTCTTTCTGCAGACGTTTTGCAACGTGTTCCACTGCTGCTGGTCTCTCTTTCTGCAGACGTTTTGCAACGTGTTCCACTGCTGCTGGTCTCTCTTTCTGCAGACACTTTGCAACGTGTTCCAACATGGGCGGATTGGCCATCTGGGGTACAGGGAGTTTTCCCGGTGGCCTGCGCCACCTAGTGGCCCGGACAAGATCCAAAATGCACTAGTGTCACTTCCAAAATGCACTAGAATGTGCTAGATGCTCGCCTGGAACATACAGGTCAAAATGACCAATAATCTTCTACATTGTCAGGTTGTGTAGACTAAGTTGGGCTAATTCACATGATGAATATTTTAACTCTTGAGGGTGTAAAATGAACCAAATGGACCCGCAAGGGTCCATTTGGTTTAATTTTTACGCTCTCAAAGAGTTACATCTGGTTAACCAGCTGGTTTTTAGATGTGATTTATTTCCCTGTTGTTTTCTCACCACATTTGTTGTTGACAGACAGTTGTACTGCAGTAACAACTGTGTTTATGCACGCACACGCACGCACACACACACACCACACACACACACACACACACACACACACACACACACACACACACACACACACACACACACACACACACACACACACACACACACACACAGTGATGTGTGACAGAGAAGGCTACTTCTCTCTCGCTCTCCGCTCTCTCTCTCTCTCTTGAGCTCGTAAAATGAAACCAAATGGACCTGCAACCCGGGTCCATTTGGTTTCATTTTGCGCTCTCAAGAGTTACAGGTCTATAAGTCGCCTATGGTGAGGCTGCAACTAAGAGAGAAGACGCCTAACAAAGAGTCATCTTGTGTTCACACAGGGGCGGATTGGCCATCTGGAGTACAGGGAGTTTTCCCGGTAGCCTGCGCCACCTAGTGGCCTGGACAGGGTAGGCCAGGGCACCAGGCCCAGGCCAGGCAAACTAGTGTTTCTATCCTTCAAAAAAGAAAAGGTGTCCTACACCAGAGCCTTCAAGTAGGAGAGTTGTTATATTCCCGTTCACTCCTGTGCGCCAGGGCAGTGCCTCGCGCTGCTGGAGGCAGTGTTGCCAACTGCCAAGATCCAAAATGCACTAGTGGCCACTTCCAAAATGCACTAGAATGCACTAGATGCTCGCCTGGAACATACAGATCAAAATGACCATTAATCTTCTACATTCTCTAGTTGGGCTAATTCACATGATGGTTTTTTTAACTCTTGAGGGTGTAAACATGAAACCAAATTTGGTTTCATTTTTACACTCTCAAAGAGTTACATCTGGTTAACCAGCCCCCCCCCCCCCCCCCCCCCCCCCCCGTTCTCGTTGGGAAAATATGTGCCAATCTGCCCCTGTGTTCACACACCTTCCATCCAAGTAATGTTTAACTAGACACAGAGACAGTGAGTTAGCACAGTGTCCTGTTGGGTTGGTTTCAGGACTAAGTAATGATTAACTAGACACACAGAGACAGCGGGAAACAGAACACACTCCTATTTGGGTTGGTTTCAGGGGAATTGCGGAAGAACTGGTTGCAATACCAGGGGCGGATGTAAGATTTACCATCGCCCGTGGCGCGATGAAGTCGCACCCGTACCATTTTCGGTTACAGGACTTTTATTAGTCAAGTAAAGCATCGATAATAACATCAGTTGTTGTTGAAGTTGCAACAGACACGCAGCATGCATAAAGCTAAAGGTCTGACTCAGAGAGTGTTCTGTTTTCAATGATGAAATGCTGTTGGTTTAGTGGTGACACAGCTGTAGTTAGTTAGTAGCAGTAGTAGTGTTTCACATCATTTTAAGTGCTTTAATTTGAAATATCTTGGGTTGTTTTGCATGCCATCGTGTTTGGTGGGGCAGACTGGTCATTTAGGGCCCCCCATGCCCAGGCCTAGATCCGCCCCTGTGCAGTAACATGTTGTTTAAGCAGCTGGGACTCCTCATACATACGGCATGTGGCAGGTGGCTACAGCCTCTGTTGTGATGGCCTACAAAGTCTAGTATCTGCCCCAGGTACCAAAGGGGATGTCCCTTTGGTGTAGTGGTCAAGATGTTGGGCTTTCACGCGGGACGCATGAGTTTGAATCCCGGATGTTATACATAGAAGGAAGCATGAGCTCAGTTTGTTGCTCTCCCCAGATTGGCATGGTAGATTGTTATTATGTTCGACTACATAATAATTGACGGTGGCGTCACAGGGTGGGAAATATGGATTTCAAAATTGCGTGATAAATCTTTTCAATAAAGAACACAGCACACGCACACGCGCACGCACGCACGCACGCACACACACACACACACACACACACACAACACACACACCACACACACACACACACACACCCTTGCAGACATGGTCATGGTTTTATTTTCAGACATGTGAGTCACCCACAGTCGTTATCTCATTCATACTGACGTCTGAGTTGGCTCTGACTTCCTCAATCACTGTTTTATCAGCAGTGAGTAAATAGAATCACCTTATCAGAGCAAAACAGGAGACTAGATGTAGTACAATATGATCTGATGGTTCAGGAAGGGAGAAGGACCACTGTACCTCCACACTCACTCCAGAGGACCACTATAGACCTAGCCTGGCTTCAGCCCACAGACCCCATCTACTCCGCCCGCTCTGCTGGGTTCAGCCCACAGACCCCATCTACTCCGCCCGCTCTGCTGCGTTCTGTGGTCTGGTGTTGTGATGTAGAGTTTCGATTTATCTCGTCCGGAAAAACGGCTCGTCCAATGAGCGAAGGAGTTGGAGGCGGGTCTAAAAAAAATAGCCAATCAACACCGAGAATCATCTAAAAACAACGGAAGAGTTTCCCATAAAAACAGCACAAATCCATTCAGTTTCATTGTAACTAAAGTTTCATTGTAAATAGAGTTTCATTCTTTAATACTGCATTTATTTAAAATAGTGCAAATGTCCGACACCAACTGCACTGCTAGTCAGTTAACTGCTAGTTAATTGTTGTCGACTGTAAACAACATCACAGGAAGACAGATTCGCTGATCTACAGTGATTGGTCGAGGGAAAATCAAGGGCCCGCCTCCTCGTAAATCGGTTACAATGGGGCCAATGTCAGACTCTTGAGCCACTATAGACCAGGAGTTTTCAACCTTTTTGACACCAGGGACCACCATTTATTCAGCATTTGAGCCACGGACCACGATTTGATGTCATTTTAGCCCCAAAGACCTAAAACCGAAGAATTATTTTGGTTTTGTTCACAATTCCAGGCTGGATGTTTGCAAACAAAACCGTGTAGACTTCTTAATTAAATAGTGCTTCGGATGATAGATATTTTAACTCTTGAGAGTGTAAAAATGAAACCAAATGGACCCTTGCGGGTCCATTTGGTTTCATTTTTACACTCTCAAGAGTTACATCTGGTTAACCAACTTTCCATCATTTACCCTGGGGACCACCTGGAACCCTCTCAAGGACCACTGGTGGTCCCCGGACCACCTGTTGAAAACCCCTGCTATAGACCTCTGACAAAATAAATACGCTACACCAATGTGAATATTGGGGTCTGTGGGGGTAAAATGGCATCAAATTGTGGTCCTCCGTGGCTCAAATTCTGAATGGGGTCCTGGGATCAAAAAGGTTGAAAACCAGGGGTCTAGCGGTCAAAGGTGACAGACTGTAGTCTGTAGAATGAAGCTGCAGGCAGCATCTTCATGCTCCATGTAGTTCCACACCAGCAGCTGCTAACAGGTCTGTCTGTGGCTAATGGGAGTAATTGTGTGTCTGTGTGCGTGCACGTGTGGCACGCATGTGTGTGTGTGTGTGTGTGTGTGTGTGTGTGTGTGTGTGTGTGTGTGCACATGCATGTGCACATGTCTAATGCTAAAATTGTGTGTCTGTGTGCGTGCTCGTGTGGGACGCATGTGTGTGTGTGTGTGTGTGTGTGTGTGTGTGTGTGTGTGTGTGTGTGTGTGTGTTGTGTGTGTGTGCACATGTCTAATGCTGAAATTGTGTGGATGCACGCATAGCATGCAGGGGCGGATGTAGCATTTCCCAATTGGGGGGGCAGGAGAAAATGGTATGGGGGCGGCTTCATCTGAAAATTGAAAACTGAAAATGGTGCGGCACCATTTTCAGTTTCAGATGAAGCCGCACCCATACCATTTTCAGTTACAGGACTTTTACTAGTCAAGTAAAGCATCAATAATAACATCAGTTGTTGTTGAAGTTGCAACAGACACGCAGCATGCATAAAGCTAAAGGTCTGACTCAGAGAGTTTTCTGTTTTCAGTGATGAAATGCTGTTGGTTTAGTGGTGACACAGCTGTAGTTAGTATTAGTAGCAATAGTGGTGTTTCACATAATTTCAAATATAAGCACTTTAATTTGAAATATCTTTGTAATTTGAGGTGGTTGCATGCTATAATGTTTGGTGGGGCAGTCTGGACATTTAGGGGGGCATTGCCCCCCCATGCCCATGCCTAGATCCGCCCCTGATGGCGTGTCTAATGTGTGAATTGATGTTGTAATAGTCCATGTTTATATGCAAAGAGCAGATGGTCCCCCAACCCAAACACAAAGAGGAGAGAGAGAGAGGGGGGGGGGGGGGGGGGGGGGGGCTGGGGTCGCCCCTGCAGATGTTAACCCCTCCCTGTCCCCCACCCTCGGGGGCATCAGAGTGGAACGGGTGTGACGGGTCCAGGGGGGCGGATCTAAGGCATGGGCATGTGGGGGGCAATGCCCTCCCTAAAATGCCCAGTCTGCCCCTGCACCAGACACAAAACAACCCAAGAATATTTTCAAATTAAAGTGCTTCTATTTAAAATGATGTGAAACACTACTACTGCTACTAACTAACTACAGCTGTGTCACCACTAAACCAACAGCATTTCATCATTGAAAACAGAAAACTCTCTGAGTCAGACCTTTAGCTTTATGCATGCTGCGTGTCTGTTGCAACTTCAACAACAACTGATGTTATTATTGATGCTTTACTTGACTAATAAAAGTCCTGGAACTGAAAATGGTATGGGAGCTGTTTGTCAGGTATGTCAGAATATGTGGAGCTGTTTGTTTGGTATATCCAAATATGGAGCTGTTTAAAATGTTATGTCACCCATACCATTTTCTCCTGCCCCCCAATTGGGAAATGTTCCATCCGCCCCTGGAGGGGTCCCTGGCCCCTGCTAGGGGCAGATGTTAGCCCCCTCCCCTCCCTAGGGGTAGGTGATCGTTGGTTGAACGGCGTTTAAACACGGCTGAGGGGTCAGAGGTCGACTCCATGCTGGACTGGGATTGGATTTGCTTTGGAAAACGTTTAATTTTTGCCACAGAGAATAAATTGAGATCCAGCAGAAACACCATTCATACATACATGGACCATTATTGGTTCATTATGGTGATAACAACACCATTCATACATACATGGACCATTATTGGTTCATTATGGTGATAACAACACCATTCATACATACAATACCATACATGGACCATTATTGGTTCATTATGGTGATAACGACACCATTCATACATACATGGCTGTCAATACCATACATGGACCATTATTGGTTCATTATGGTGATAACGACACCATTCATACATACATGGCTGTCAATACCATACATGGACCATTATTGGTTCATTATGGTGATAACGACACCATTCATACATACATGGCTGTCAATACCATACATGGACCATTATTGGTTCATTATGGTGACCATTCATACATACATGGACCATTATTGGTTCAATATGGTGATAACAACACCATTCATACATACATGGACCATTATTGGTTCATTATGGTGATAACAACACCATTCATACATACATGGCTGTCAATACCATACATGGACCATTATTGGTTCATTATGGTGATAAGATCCAATGTTTTAAAATCGATGCAGTAGCTATTTAACATACGTTGACGTTGTTGAAAGCCTCCTTTTCTTTTTATATAGTTAGTCATTTATTGTTTTGAATTCTATTCATAATTCTATTCTTGAAATAAAAATAGAGTCAATAGAGATGCGCAGTGACGTCACTGCCCCGGTTCCGGAAGTCTTTTCCCAATTCATTTTTCTCATAGACTTTTCGAAAATAATTTATATCAAGACGAATACACGCGGACAAAGCCAACTCGAGTCGTGACGAATCATGATGACACACACAAACTTTTGGGACAATAAAATAATTTCTAAGATAAAAAACGAAACAAAAAGTCTTGTATCATGCCGTTTTCTACTTCTTCCTAATTATATATTATATGACGATATTGTGTTTGTTGTCATGATTTGTCACGACCTGAGTTGGCTTTGGCCGCGGCGCAATCGTCTTGATATAATTATTTTCGAAAAGTCTATGAGAAAAATGAATGGGGAAAAGACTTCCGGAACCGGAGCGGTGACGTCACTGCGCAGCTCTATAGAGTTACTATATTGTCACACCCCGTATCCCTAAATTCATTATTATTATTATTAATAATGTGTAAACTTTTATCTTTATTTTTCCCCCTAGTGAAATCCTTCTATTGTTTATGAGACAGCTGTAAACATGTGTAGTTTTTGT
>CM076973.1:52825680-52828180 GCA_039105355.1 Benthosema pterotum
ATGGTGGTGATTCCACCGTTCCACTCAGTGCTGACAGACCAGAATCACGCAGCGAGAAAAAAAAGCTCACAGGATTGAGGTCTAAAATGAATTGCCAGCGTGTGCACAAAATAAACAATGCTGGATGCCGAATCCAAACCAAATGGACCCTTGTGGGTGAATCTACATGCCATAGAACTGGATTAACCCCCGTAAACGACTATAAAATGCCTCAACAACAGCTTTCCTTTTCTTCAATGCATTGTGGCTGAAGGGAAGGCGAAACACAGTGCTGTGGATCGACGTCAACATTAAAGCTCCAGTGACTCAACGCTATAATGTATATCATTAGAGGTGCTCTAGAAAGACACTAAAGGCATACTGCACTTTGCATATAATCAGTTAATACCACTGAGAGCAGACACAGTAACAGACCATAATACTACTGTATAACTACTATCTCTGGTCCACTGGTTCCACTGTGTAATCTCTGTGATGGACCTCCAACCAGCCTCTATCCTGGAGTGGAAATATGAAGAACGTTTTACCTGCTCACCAAAACAAACACCACTTGTGTGATTAGAAAGACCTACTTTACTTAGTGGAAACACAACAAACTATTTCACCAACAACTAGGATTTTGTACCAACAGCAAAACTCATTCATAGGGAATATTTTTTCCTTCGGTGAAAGACAATCATGCCAATGCAGGGGTTGACACTAAGGTCTCTGAGGCACTTGCCCATCGGGCAAGTGCAAGTCAAGTTCTACTTGCCCTCAGGTCATGGTCACTTGCCCCCAAAAATATATTGTAAATTTTGCAGCTAAGTTTACTTCCTACTTGGGTGCTTGGGTTCCAGGTAGTCCCCAGTTAAGTTGGTTAACCAGATGTAACTCTTGAGAACGTAAAAATGAAACCAAATGGACCCTTGCGGGTCCATTTGGTTTCATTTTGGTTTCATTTTTACACTCTCAAGAGTTAAAATTAATCATCTTAATTAGCCCAGGTCTACACAACTAGAGAATGTAGAAGATTAATGGTCATTTTGATCTGTATGTTAATTTGCCTGTTTTGTTTCCCAAATCCAGCCTGGAATTGTGGATATCTAGAAAGCAGGGAAAGACACAGAGGCAGAGTGCAATGACTGCCTTCAAGACACATTTATCTTGTGTTGTGTTATAGTGCACTAAGTTGCACACTTGCCCGATCGGGCAACCAGGTAGCAGTCTTCACTTGCCCCACCATTTTTTTTTTTTACTTGCCCCGGACAAGCGGGCAAGTGTTAGTGTCAAGCCCTGCCAATGGATACCAAACGCACCATTATGTCACCAACAGGAAAAAGGGAGAGATCACTCCATGCTAGCCTGTTTAAACAGAAGTGAAATATACAGTCTATGAGTCATGGCTGCTTTACTGGTTAGTAAGGAGCTGTGATGTTAACTAGATGATCAGTCATATCCTCTCTCTATCTCTCTGTGGGTCTCTTTGAGGTCCTCAGAGCTGAGCAGACTATAGACTGGAATGATAAGTCATATCCTCTCTCTCCTCTCTGTCTCTGTCTCTGTCTCTGTCTCTCTCTCTCTCTCTGTCTTCTCTCTCTCTCTCTCTCTGTCTCTCTCTCTCTCTCTCTCTGTCTCTCTCTCTCTCTCTCTCTGGGTCTCTTTGAGGTCCTCACAGCTGACCAGACTATAGACTGGAATGATAAGTCATCTCCTCTGTCTGTCTGTCTGTCTGTCTGTCTGTCTGTCTGTCTGTCTGTCTGTCTGTCTGTCTGTCTGTCTGTCTGTCTGTCTGTCTGTCTGTCTGTCTGTCTGTCTGTCTGTCTGTCTGTCTGTCTGTCTGTCTGTCTGTCTGTCTGTCTGTCTGTCTGTCTGTCTGTCTGTCTGTCTGTCTCTCTCTCTCTCTCTCTCTCTCTCTCTCTCTCTCTCTCTCTCTCTCTCTCTCTCTCTCTCTCTCTCTCTCTCTCTCTCTCTCTCTCTCTCTCTCTCTCTCTCTTCTCTCTCTCTCTCTCTCTCTCTCTCTCTCTCTCTCTCTCTCGTCTACAGAGCAGAGCTTTAATCCAGATGTGAGCTCTATTCTTCAACTGTTTTCTTACTGAAACATAAGTTTCAATGGTTTCGTGAAAATTTACATAAATAACGACTGAGAGGTTACAATATGTTTAAAAAGAATAAATAAAGGATAGATGCACAACGGAGACGGTACTTGTTTAAAGCACGGCTCATTCACTCCAATATACATAGGCTACTGTATATAATTTACATTACACATTAAATACATTTTTCGAATCAGACTTTCAAAATCTGTCAACAAGACCTGCATGGGGAAAATACTGTATACAATGTTTAACCATTACGTAAAAATTACGTACCATAGCAGCTTGGAAGAGTGTTCATTATAGGTCAATTATGTCACCTTGTTTTGTTTTTCTCGCTGTGTGTGTGTGTGTGTCTGTGTGCGTGCGAGTGCGTGTGTTTGTGTGTGTGTGTGTGTGTGTGTGTGTGTGTGTGTGTGTGTGCG
>CM076973.1:52833180-52927005 GCA_039105355.1 Benthosema pterotum
GATTAATGGTCATTTTGATCTGTATGTTTGACTGTTTTGTTTCCAAAATCCAGCCTGGAATTGTGGACAAAAGCAAAATAAATCTTTAGTTTTGGGTTCTGTGGGGCTAAAATGTCATTAAATGGTGGTCCGTGGCTCAAATTCTGAATAAATAGTGGTCCCTGGTATGATATAGACCAGGGGTTTTCAACAGATGGTCCAGGGACCACCAGTGGTCCTTGAGAGGGTTCCAGGTGGTCCCCAGGCTAAGTTGGTTAACCAGATGTAACTCTTGAGAAAGTAAAAATGAAACCAAATGGACCCTTGCGGGTCCATTTGGTTTCATTTTTACACTCTCAAGAGTTAAAATATCCATCATCTGAATAGACATTTTGGAATGTATGTTTGCTTGTTTTGTTTCCCAAATCCAGCCTGGAATTGTGGACAAAAGCAAAATAAATCTTTAGGATTTGGGGTCTGTGGCGCTAAAATATCCTCAAATGGTGGTCCGTGGCTCAAATCCTGAATAAATGGGTGGTCCCTGGGATGAAAAAGGTTGAAAACCCCTGATATAGACCACAGCTATAACACATGAGTGGTAATCATGTCAGAAAGCTGTGTGCGTTGGAGTCTGTGATGGGTAATAAAAGAATCAACCCTCACTGGTGAAGTATGGTAGAGTTTACACAGCCAGAACAACAGGAAGCCTGCTGTGTGTGTGTGTGTGTGTGTGTGTGTGCGCGCGCGCGCGTGTGTGTGTGTGTGTGTGTGTGTGTGTGTGTGTGTGTGTGTCAGGGACAGCCATTATCTCGGTAGTCTTCCTGTGTCCATATAAAACCCCATGGCAGGCCTGTCTGTCTGAACAATGGTTGGTTTCCTCTGTGCACGCCGTGTGTGTGTGTGTGTTGTGTGTGTGTGTGTGTGTGTGTGTGTATGTGTGTGTGTGTGTGTGTGTGTGTGTGTGTGTGTGGTGTGTGGTGTGTGTGTGTGTGTGTGTGTGTGTGTGTGCACGTGCGCAAGTAGATTAAATTGAGCCATCTATTTTTCGTTAAGTGAACTGTAATCAGTAATATCAGCAGAAGCACGAAGAAATAACCCTGAATGAATCATAATAAATCCTCCCTAACAGGGGCGGATCTAGGCCCCCCTAACACGATGGCATGCAAAACAACCCAAGATATTTCAATTTGCTTATATTTAAAACGATTTGAAACACTACTGCTGCTACTAACTAACTACAGCTGTGTCACCACTAAACCAACAGCATTTCATCATTGAAAACAGAAAACTCTCTGAGTCAGACCTTTAGCTTTATGCATGCTGCGTGTCTGTTGCAACTTCAACAACAACTGATGTTATTATTGATGCTTTACGTGACTAATAAAAGTCCTGTAACTAAAAATGGTATGGGTACCATTTTCTCCTGCCCCCCCCCCCCCCCCCCCCAATTGGGAAATGTTACATCTCCCCTTGTCTCAAAATAGTGGTCCCTGATATGAACAAGGTTGAAAACCACTGCTCTAATGCTTGCAAACCACTGTGTTTAAAAACAGCACTCTGCTGCCCCCTGGTGGCGAAAAACAGATGTTGCCAAAGAGCACTAATATACTGTATAAAACTGTAGGTCACTTTGCCCCTGCTCCTGGACATCAGGCTGGCTAAACCTGTAACTAAGCCTTGCCAGCAGGGGCGGATTGGCCATCTGGAGTACAGGTAGTTTTCCGGTGGCCTGTGCCACCTAGTGGCCTGCTGGACAAGATCCAAAATGCACTAGTTGCACTTCCAAAATGCACTAGAATGTGCTAGATGCTCTGTCTGGAACATACAGATCAAAATGACCATTAATCTTCTACATTCTCTAGTTGTGTAGACTAAGTTGGGCTAATTCACATGATGAATATTATAACTCTTGAGGGTGTAAAAATGAAACCAAATGGACCCGCAAGGGTCCATTTGGTTTCATTTTTACGCTCTCAAAGAGAGCGTAACCAGCTGACTCCAACCCTTGATACTTACATTATGTGATCTCTACGTTTACTTTTGTTGTTTATCTCATGCTGCATTTTTGTTTTCTTTTGTATCTTGGTTGTATCTTCCATGACTCACATTTTTATTGTAGTTTGTCCTTTTTTTTAAACTATGCTGTTAAGCGCTATGTGACTCGTTGCTAAAAAAAAAAAAGATGCAACAAGTGCTACATTATAAAGCTTTATTATTCTTCTTATTATTATTATTATTATTATTACTATTAAGCTTTTCAAACCCCCCCTCTCCCCTCTCAGCTGGAGAGTGAGCGCGCGGTGGTCCAGCGGCTGCACCAGGAGCACGCGGCGGCATCGAACCGGGCCGAGGAGTCTCTGTCCCGCCAGAGGGAGCTTCACTCTGCCCTGAGCACAGAGCTGCAGGAGGCTACGGCCCAGCTGCACCAGGAGGCCCAACGGAGCGCCCAGCTCACTGCCAGGTAGGACAGCTCACTGCCAGGTAGGACAGCTCACTGCCAGGTAGGACAGCTCACTGCCAGGTAGGACAGCTCCACCAGGAGGCCCAGCTCACTGCCAGGTAGGACAGCTGCACCAGGAGGCCCAGCTCACTGCCAGGTAGGACAGCTCCGCCAGGAGGCCCAGCTCACTGCCAGGTAGGACAGCTGCACCAGGAGGCCCAGAGGAGCACCCAGCTCACTGCCAGGTAGGACAGCTGCACCAGGAGGCCCAGAGGAGCACCCAGCTCACTGCCAGGTAGGACAGCTGCACCAGGAGGCCCAGAGGAGCACCCAGCTCACTGCCAGGTAGGACAGCTCCACCAGGAGGCCCAGCTCACTGCCAGGTAGGACAGCTCCACCAGGAGGCCCAGAGGAGCACCCAGCTCACTGACAGGTAGGACAGCTCTGCCAGGAGGCCCAGCTCACTGCCAGGTAGGACAGCTCTGCCAGGTAGGACAGCTCACTGCCAGGTAGGACAGCTCACTGCCAGGTAGGACAGCTCACTGCCAGGTAGGACAGCTCACTGCCAGGTAGGACAGCTCACTGCCAGGTAGGACAGCTCACTGCCAGGTAGGACAGCTCTGCCAGGAGGCCCAGAGGAGCACCCAGCTCACTGCCAGGTAGGACAGCTGCACCAGGAGGCCCAGAGGAGCACCCAGCTCACTGCCAGGTAGGACAGCTCACTGCCAGGTAGGACAGCTCTGCCAGGAGGCCCACCTCCGCCAGGAGGCCCAGCTCACTGCCAGGTAGGACAGCTCACTGCCAGGTAGGACAGCTGCACAGGAGGCCCACCTCCGCCAGGAGGCCCAGCTCACTGCCAGGTAGGACAGCTCACTGCCAGGTAGGACAGCTCACTGCCAGGTAGGACAGCTCTGCCAGGAGGCCCAGCTCACTGACAGGTAGGACAGCTCCACCAGGAGGCCCAGGTATACTGTAGTTTAAACTACAGAGGCCCAGCTCAGAGCCAGATAGCGTAGTTTAGAGGACCACAGAGCAGCCATGCTCACGTTAAAACACATTACATGCCAACCTTGAGATATATTGCCAAAGGCACGGTGGGGAGTATGTTTTGCACTCCGTGTGACCCAATTTTAATGTAATGCAATGTCTGTGCACAGCTTATCTCTGGCACCGTTAGTCTCATCGCTGCCAAAATTCACAATAGCACCACCAACAGGTGGATATATTAGTCATAAGAAGAAATGGCAACCTTTTAACATTGGCCCACCAGGAGGCCACAACCTGACCTGGCCTGGTGGAGACCTGTGACCCCATTTTGTCCTGAAATTAGATTCTAGTTTTTGACGCTAGATTCTACTTTCCGACACTGGATTCTAGTTCTTGGCAGCATATTATACATCAACATATTTGATACAAAAGGACCCCCAGAATTATCCGTGTTTGGCTGCGGACCCCCGTCATCTGAAAACATGTTGTTCTAGGGATCCCCCTAGAAGCAAAGATTTGAGTTAAAAATGTTTGCTTCTGAAATATGTTCAAAAATCATTTTCACAATTTTTCGCCACCGAGTGGTGCGCTATGAGCTTGTAGGTCTGATTGTAGGTCTGAGCTTGCAGAGCTGAGCTTGTAGATCTGATATTTTTTAACTTCTAATGTACTGTACATAATGCTTAGAACACCAAAACGTGTTCAGTACAGAAAGGGTTAATTGGTTTCCTCTCTCTCTCCCTCTCCCTCCAGGCTCCAGGAGGAGAGCAGTTCCCTGCAGAGCCTGCGGGGGGCGCTGGAGGGCGAGGCGAGCCGCGCTGCACGGCTGGAGGCCAGGGCAGAGAGACAGCTGGCTGAGATGGACACGGAGCGCGCTCAGATGGCACTGAGGCTGAGCAGGGAGCAGGAGAGGAGCAGCCAGCTGCAGACGCAGCTGGAAGAGATGAGGAGACGACTGGGAGGAGGGGAGGGGCCAGGGGACAAGGAGGGAGGAGACAAGGAGACCGCCAAGGAGGTGAGGAAAAGCAGACCCCTATGATCAGGGGCGTTTTCGCCATTAGGCAGACTAGGCAGTTGCCTAGGGCGCCATGAGGGGAGGTGGCGACCACCAGACATGCTTTAAAAGGATACCAGGCTGATGAGACTAATATGGATGAATACATTATACTTATCCTCTATAACAGAGGTGGGCAATTATTTTCCCCAAGGGGCCAAATGAGATACATAAAATACTGTGGAGGGCCAAGACTAAAGGCTGAACTAAAGTCTGTGTAGTATTAATTTAATTTCAAGATAAAAGTAAGAGTAAGACCAACCATTTTGACACCAGGTACTTGAGCCACGGACTACAATTTGATGACATTTTAGCCCCACAGACCCCAAAACTAAAGATTTCTTTTGCTTTTGTCCACAATACCAGGCTGGATTTCACAAGCAAAACAGCAAACCTAGATCAAAAATGACCATTCTTTTACATTCTCTGGCTAATTCAGATAAATATTTTAACTCTTGAGAGCGTAAAAATGAAACCAAATGGACCCGCAAGGGTCCATTTGGTTTCATTTTTACGCTCTCAAAGAGTTACATCTGGTTAACCAACTTTCTATATTTAACTGGAACTCTCTCAAGGACCACTGGTGGTCCCCGGGCCGGTCAGAGTCAGCCAAAGGGCCGCATTTGGCCCCCGGGCCGCATAATGCCCAGGTATGCACTATAACTAGAATTGAACATTTAAAACGCATATAATGTTCTTTAGTTTAAAAATAGTTCATAATTTTATCCCTTGGGGAGCGCCATTTTACAGGAGATTTTCCCTGGAGCCCCCCTTTACCAAATGGACCCGTAAGGGTCCATTTGGTAAGGGGGGGCTCAAGTGAAAATCTTGCCTAGGGCTCCAAATTGCTTAGAAACGCCACTGACTATGATGAAGAAAGAGGATGAAGCACGGGGGCGTGGCGCAGGCTCCTGCTTTGCACATGCTCAGTGTAAACAGGAACTGCGAAGATGGAATGTTCCAGCAGAGGCGCTAGAGTTACTGACCCTGAACTGAACTAATAAGAAAGGATATAAAAAGAGAATAACACAATGCTTCTGTTTTTATTTTAAATATTATGTCAATTTAACTACTGTGTGGAAAAAGTCTGTTAATAACAAACTGAAAGACAAGGGCAAACACATTTACTAAATGGAAATATTTTGTATATTTTTCTTTTGCAGATTTTTCATGTTCTTTATGCTTGCTTTGATTACAGTACATCTTTTGTCATTTCACAACTTTTATTCTTGTGAAATGACAAAGAAACCTCAATACTGTTCATTCAAGTGCTGTGGATGATAAAAAATGTTTGGAAAGGGAAGAGTGTTGCTGTTTAATTCACTACTACTCTGGTTCTCATTCTTTAACAGCACAAGTTATGGGATTTCTATCTAGCTCTGCTGGCCAAAAATGACCGTCGAATATACCGCCATTTGAAAGCATTTAAAATGCCCAAATGAACCATTTCACAATTCTGTCTAATAATCAATCAACTAATCAATTCATCTATCAATCAATCAGGTGAAAGAGTCGCCTGCAAAGACGACAACAACAACGGCGACGCCCGCATCCGCATCCGCGCCCAGCCCCGCCCCCAAGACCGAGCCCAGCTCCGCCTCCAAGACGAGCGGCCAATCAACGAAGGTCAACGGCCACGCCCCCCACCCCCACACAGCAGCAGCAGCAGCAGCAGCAGCACCAACTAGAGCAGCAGCAGAGAACCATAAAGACACAACCACAGCAGCGCCTCTACAGGATGGGGGGAGGAAGCCGGCGGAGAACGGAGGGGTGGTGGTGGAGAACGGAGGAGGAGGAGGAGGAGGAGGAGCGTCCATACTGCACTCACCTCTACACCACCACCCTCAGTCTCCCTCCAGCACCGCCTCCTCCTCCCTCTCCTCCTCCCCCATCTCCTCCCCCGTACTGGCCAAACGCCTGGGCAGTCCGCTGTCCTCGTACCAGGTACACTAGTACACTGTCCTCTTACCAGGTACACTAGTATACTAGTACACTAATACACTAGTACACTGCAGTGGCGTGCACAGACATTTTCAAGGGCAGGTGCTCAATGTAACCAGGAGGGCAAATTTTGGGGTTTTGGGGGAATAAAAACACATAGATGCTCAAGCACCCCTTGGCGTCTTCCTGTGCATGCCTCTGGTACACTGTCCTCTACTCCACTACATGTTTTGTAAACCTTTGTTTGCTAGTTAAAGCTCCCATACAGTATGTAATTTTGTGGTTAAAAGAGTGCCTTTGCAGGGGCACGGTGGCACAGTGGTTAGTGCTGTCGCCTCACAGCTAGAAGGTCCTGGGTTCGATTCCCGCTAGGGGCGCTGCTGTGGGTGCTGGCGGCGTGTCTGCTCCTCCGCGTCATCAGTGCCCATACCCGAGGCGGGGTTGGCAAAAGGGCCTTTCTGTGTGGAGTTTGCATGTTCTCCCCGTGTCCCCTAGGGTAGATACCCTCACAAAAACATGCAGTAATCCTGGACTCTAAACTGCCTCCCCCTGGCCAGCCGGGGCGCCTGATGGAGGGGACTGGAACTGGTTGGAATAACGTGTTCCTTCCACGCGCTACGTCCAACCAGGGAAAACTCCCCCAGTCAGGTGAAAAGAAGGCAGCTTGGACTCCTCATGCATTGAAGGAAGCATGAGGCCAGTCCGCTGCCTCCCCAGGTTGGTGGAGGGTGTGTAGAGCCCAGGATCACATTAGGAATTGGCACTGGGTGAAAAAATGGGTTACAAAATCGTGGGATAAAAAAATATATATAAAAATGTGGTTAAAAGAGTGCCTTTGCAGTAGATCAAGTCTATTATCAAATAATAGTTATGACTGATGCCGTTGAAGGTGATCTACGTCGCTGGTTTGATACCATCCCAATACTAGCGGCAGTGAGCAGCGATCGCCTCCTGCCAGCTGAGGGAGCCAAATAAGAGACGGAACGGAACTAACCAGAACTGTGTGCGCCAACTAACTTGTCCGACGGGAAACATGGGCCGAAACATGAAATATGACTTTTACATGAAAAGCGCTTGCACTACTAGCTACCTAAAAAAAATATGAAAAAGTGCTGGCAAGTGTAAAATTTATTGCTTAGAAATACACTCTTGTAAAGCACCAGTTTCCTCCCCTTCCCTCTCCCATGCAGGCGGGTATAAACCAGCGTTTCCACGCTGCGCGCCACAAGTTCCAGACGCAGGCGGAGTTAGAGCAGCAGGCTCCGCCCCTCTCCCCCCGAGACCTCTCCCCCACGGCCACGCCCGTCCCCCCGGCCCCTCCCCCGCCGGAGAACAGCACGGCCAAGCAGCTGGCCAGAAACACAGTGACGCAGGTATGTACTGCATCATTCAACACCGTCACATTCAACACCGTCACACAGGTACATACTGCACCACTCAACACCGTCACACAGGTACATACTGCACCATTCAACACCGTCACACAGGTACATACTGCACCACTCAACACCGTCACACAGGTACATACTGCACCATTCAACACCGTCACACAGGTACATACTGCACCATTCAACACCGTCACACAGGTACATACTGCACCATTCAACACCGTCACACAGGTACATACTGCACCATTCAACACCGTCACACAGGTACATACTGCACCATTCAACACCGTCACACAGGTACATACTGCACCATTCAACACCGTCACACAGGTACATACTGCACCACTCAACACCGTCACACAGGTACATACTGCACCACTCAACACCGTCACACAGGTACATACTGCACCACTCAACACCGCACTCAACACTGCATCATTCAAGTGCAAATAATACAGTATTTCATTGTGTTTGTGCTTTCAAAATACAAAATACATTTCGGGTTTGATCTAGCCAGACTGATACTGTGATAAGAATATAGGGAAAGCAGACAATGTTGTTGTCATTAATATGGTTAATGTGCTAGCCCTGTGGCTAACCAAACAAACACAGCCGAAGAGCGTTACTAGCATGTGAACAAAAGCAGCAAAATATGGCAGATGATGATGTTTATAAAACCCAAACGATTCTTTAAAGAAGCAATGGAGCACCTGTTACTCAACACCGTCAACCCTGTCACTGCCATTCAGCTGCTGCCGTTGGATGTTGGATGTTTTAAACCAGTGGTTTTTAACCTTTTTCATACCAGGGTCCACATTTTATTCAGAATTCAAACAGTCAAACATACAGATCAAAATGACCATTAATCTTCTACATTCTCTAGTTGTGTAACTCTTTGAGAGTGTAAAAATGAAACCCTTAATTTTTACGCTCTGAAAGAGTTACATCCGGTTAACCAACTTTCCATCATTTAGCCTGCATGGGGACCACCTGGAGCTCTCTCAGTGGTCCCCGGACCGCTGGTTGAAAAACACTGCCTTAACTAACAAAGATAAAGATCAAACAAACGAAGTAACATCCGTGACGTTCCTCCCCACAGGTCCTGTCTCGGTTCACCAGCCAGCAGGCTGGGGTGAAGCAGCTGTCCCCCATCAGCAGCTCTCCCTTCGGGACCGACTACCGCAGCGTGGCCTCCCCTCCCCCTCCCACCACCACCCCAGGGGGGCGCTCCCCGTCCTCGGCCGGACCTCTCTCCCCCGGGGGCAGCGGAGGAGGGGTCCGTTCCTCCCCGCTGGCGCCCCGCTCCAGCCTCCACAGCCAGCCGCCCACCGTCCCGCCCAAGAAGCCCCAGGGCATGAGCCCCACGCCGGGCTCTCCGTCGCGGGGCTCTCCGTTGCCAGGCTCCCCGTCGGCCTCCAGCCCCGGGGCGTCACGCTTCCCTGAGCTCACCGGGAGCTGCGCTCCGCACGGCAGCGGCCAGGAGGGCGGCGCCACCGCTGCCAAAGAGCCTGACCTGCTGCTGTCCTCCAGTTAGTTTACATGGTTAGATTAGAAGGGCTCCATTTTCGTTACATGCTAAACCCCTTATCCCAAATCCCTTGTTTCGTTTACTATTTTGAAAAACGTTTTGGAATATTTCAACATGTCAATCTATTAACACGTTGTGAGCTTGTAGACTGGCCATTTGAACTACTGAAAATGTTTTTTTTTTTATTGTTTAAAAAGGCAAAGAAGTTAAGGGATAAAGGGTTTAGCGGTAACGAAAATGGAGCCCAAAGTGTATTTCACTTTAAAATACTGTAAGGTCATTTTATGGTCTACTCCAGGGGTTTTCAACCTTTTTTTTTTGATACCAGGCCCTACTATTTATGCAGAGTTTGAGCGACGGACCACCATTTGATGACATTTTAGCCCCACAGACCCCAAAACTAAAGATTTCAAGATTGCTTTTGTCCACAATTCCTGGCTGGATTTCGGGATTTCGGGGATGAGACTGGGTAGACCATAAAATGACCAAAAGTGTTTTTGAAAGTGAAATATCCCTTTAACGGCTAAGCGCCACTGGTTCTGGCTGGTGGTTAGCTCCGTTAGAACAGCAACGACCCGTCCGTCATCTCTGCTCTGAGCCCTGTAGCTACGTCCTCCCCTGTCAGCAGCCTGCTCACTCCTCATGCAATGAAGGAAGCATGAGTTCAGCTCAGTTCAGGGCTCTCTCCAGTCTGGCAGAAGGAGAGTAGAGCCCAGGAATACAGTTTTAGTCCAGGGATGTCAAACTCAAAATACACAGCGGGCCAAAATAGAACAACTGGTGCGAGGTGCGGGACGGGCCGGAGCCGTCAGACTGTAGGTAAACACGCGGGCACCGCTTTACCAGGATAGTCAAACAGTCAAACAGCAAAAAAACTGAATTTCCTTCAAAAATCTATGTCCCTTAAAACTGAAAATACATTATTAAAACTCAGTTTCAGGTTCTGTGATCGTCACATAAAGTAAATCAATTGAGTTGAGAAAGTAAAACCACAATGCCCGCGGGCATTGAGTTTGACACATGTGGTTTAGGCAATAGTTGTCATGGGGTGGGGAATAGAGGGTTACATAAAAGGGATAACAATGTTTAAAAAAATATTTTTAAAAAGGCCACTGGTAGCTCAGAGCTGCATTGCTTCAAACGATGCATCTAGAAGGGTATCTTCTAGTATCTTCTAGCCATATTATATGCATAGGACTGTGTGTATTGTCCTAAATAGGCCTAATTTAAGTACTAGATCCTACGCCACTACCTAGGAAGAGAAAATAACACTGACTTAAAGTTTTTTTTTTATTGGAATCTAATTGCTTTTGTTTGTTTATACTTTTGTATGCTTTTATATATCTTTTTGTATTTCTGGTCCTCATTTTTTATCTTTTTTTTTTTTTATATATATATTTGATATATTTTAATATTTGACTAATTTATCTCAGTTACTTTCAAGACAGGCTTTCTGGCGATGATGCGGCCAGTCCTGGGCCAATCACATGTTGGTCAACCCAAACTTAAAAAAAGGCCATTTCACCCTGAATGTAAAGTCATTAACGTTCCTTTTTTAAAATGTATGTTATGCATGGGCTGTTGAGTGATAGTCAACAAGCGCTCCCACACTTCACATGATGAATATTTTAACTCTACATCTGGTTAACCAACTTTCCATCATTTAGCCTGGGGACCACCTGGAATCCTCTCAGGGACCACTGGTGGTCCCCGGACCACCTGTTGAAAACCCCTGCTGTAGTATATACAGTACTTTATGAACACCAATACTCCAGTCATGAGTCAAGTGGTTATACTATTAAGGCCCTGCTACACTAGCAATATTTTGATCAATATCAACTAGCAATGTCAACATCAACAGGCAACATGATGAGACACACGGCAACAGGAAACACAACAGGCTTCTTTTTTCCCGAGGGTGTACAAATGTGAACCAAATGGACCCTAGCGGATCCATTTGGTTCCATTTGTACACTCTCAGGAAAAAAGAAGCCTTAGTTTGCATTGAAGCATTTTCACCCAACCGCCACCCAACTCAAAATGTTCATTTAGTGAAAAAGAAGTTACAAAATCCCTGTTTTTGTCCACCGCCGTGAAGCAGCAGCAGCAGCAGCCATGGTTTCAGAAAAGCTTATCAGTGGGAGTCTAGGAGAAAGGATCAGGTGACGCCCAGGAGGGCTGTGATTGGAGGATTCCAAAATGTTGACCAGTAGAGGGCGCTAAAGATGTGACTTTTCTGAACAACCAGGAGTTGATCATTTTCTACAGAAAGGTGAAAAGTCAACGTTGATAATTGACGTTGCTTGTTGATGTTGATCAAAACATTGTATCAGGGGCTTTAAACACAAGGACAATGTAAACAGATGACATTCAGGCAGTCTACAAGTGTAGGGCTGAGGTTTTTGACGTGTAAAGATAGAATGAATTAAGCGCAACAGTCACGTAACAGTAGTGTAGAAAATGTAAACGGTGTAGCCTGTCCTCTGAATGTTATTTCAAGGTTTTAGGGGCCTTAATTTAGGTTTGGGGCCATAATTTGAGTTTCTAAAGTATCAAGTCTTAAGTCTTAAGGGGAATTCCACCCATTTTCAACATTTTTTTTCTGAGAGTGTACAAATACAACCAAATGAACCCTAACGGGTTCATTTGGTTCCATTTGTACACTCTCAGAAAAAAAGAATCGTCTAAAGAAATCCATTCACATGGTGAAATACATCTTGATGATGTCATCAGATGTATTTCTCCATTTCACCATGATTGTTTCAGACCTCCATTTTTAGGAAATACAGAATTGGGGAAACTTTTTTTTTTTTTATCATGTCCACACAACATCTCTAATGTATAATAATGACATATTAGAATGTTGAAAATGGGTGGAGTTCCCCTTTAAAAAACTCAAAATCTGCCCCTTGGAGATTAATGGGTGAATCGTTGCACATTTATTTCTCTATGGCCCACGGTTGCTGTGTAGGGATATGCACCCGAATAACCCTACCCAATAGAGTTTGTACATTTTTTAATGACATTTTGTACACGGTTACAAATGCATAGATTTTAAACACTGACGGTTTTACTGTATAGCTGAAATCATAAATGTCTTGACAAAATGAGTGCCATTTTAAGGAACTGTGACATGCATGGTATAATTTTGTGCACGCCTTGTTTTTTTTATACGATTTGTACTACAACGGTCATGAATACACTGAATCTTGTTCTGAGAAGGGAGAACTCCTACACCTTGCACTATTATACTTTAAAAGGTGCTGCGGATGATATGTTTTTTTTTTTGTTAATACTCTCCAGATGGAATGCTAAATGTATTGTCCAATGGGGAATGAACCCTCAGGATCCAGTTACTGAACTAAACACTGGAGCGGAGCAATCACGTCCCCTATAACACACAGTAGAATGGCGCCCCTAAGGGATAACGTTAGCTATTTTTAGTCCCCCCGCTCATGACGCCCCAGACAACAGCCTAGTCTGCCTATTGGCAAAAACGCCCCTGATGACTCCTGTGTTCAAATAAAACAGGGGTTTCCAACCTTTTTCATACCAGGGCCCACCATTTATTCAGAATTTGAGGCACAGACCACCGTTTGAAGACAGTTTATCCCCAACGGCCCCAAAACTAAATATTTCTTTTGCTTTTGTCCACAATTTCAGGCTGGATTTAGGCCACAAAACAGGCAAAACATACAGACCAAAATGACCATTCATCTTCTAGTTGTGTAGACTTACAGGCTAATTAAGATGAATATTTTAACTCTTGAGAGTGTAAAAATGAAACCAAATGGACCCGCAAGGGTCCATTTGGTTTCATTTTTACGTTCTCAAGAGTTACATCTGGCTAACCAACTTAGCGCGCAACAGAAGCGCCGATCTGTCTCAGCTCTATTGGTGTGACGGGTTGAACGCTGCTCTGGTGACTGGGAGTCCTGTGGGTTCAATCCCTATAGTTTCCTAAAAGAATATGCCGCAGTTTCATAATAAAATCAGTGTGATACGTACTGTATGCCAATTAAAATCTGGAGACTTAATAGTCAATAATTTGGGTCTTGTGAAAATGAGAATATTATAACATATTATAAGAAAAACGAAAATCAAAACTTTGCCACAAACGCATTCTGTACATGTTGATGATCCTGCAAACGACTGCTGTGGGAGATAGTAAGATATTTAACATTTTAACAAAAAAATAAATAAAAAATAAAATCACACCATGTTTAATAGGACGTTTCTGTACATTGTTACCAACACTGTTTTTATTCAGGGAAAAAAAAATGTCTTAATAGTTGAAACCAAAAGGGACAGACTGAATTGTTTTTATTAAAATCACTTTGTCCCTATTTAACTTTATAACTTTGATTTTACAACCTTGTTGTCATTTTTGCAGATGTTTTGTTTGTGCATTTAAAGGAAACAGAATGAGGATTTAAAGATTGTAAATTGTTCCTACTGTAGTGATTTGTTGATCTTAGAGTTTCAATCACATGTTTAGCAGCTGTTTTTCCTCCTCGCTACCGTTAAAGGGGAATTACACCCATTTTCAAAATTTTCCTGAGAGGATACAAATGTGAACCAAATGGACCCTAGCGGGTCCATTTGGTTCCATTTGTACCCTCTCAGGAAAAATGGAGGTCTGAAAGGAAAATCATTAACATGGTGAAATACATCTTGATGATGTCATCAGATGTATTTCATCATGATTTTTTCAGACCTCCATTTTTTAGGAAATACAGAATTGGGGGAACTTTTTAATCATGTCCACAAACATCTCTAAGGTATGTTAATGACATATTAAAATGTTGAAAATGGGTGGAGTTCCCCTTTAAGCACATCCATAACCTGATAGAGGGAGTTGAATATCTGGCAGAATGACATTATGTAAGATCTGCAATCTGGTGAGCTTGTAGATCGGCTATTTTCATTGACTGTACAAATGATTTGAGTTCAAGTGATTGCATTTTCAATTTGGATCCAGAAACACAATCATTAATAAATGTTTTGTTGCAACTCTGCTTCCCATGTGTGATTCACTGAATAAAAACACGTCTCATGTTATATATGTTATGTTATACTTCAGATATTGAAAAATATCAGATCTACAAGCTCATAGTGCGCCACCGAGTGGCACGCTATGAGCTTGTAGGTCTTTTTTTGAAAAGTCGTGAAAATGTGGTGCAAATGTTTGAATATATTATTTCAGAAGCAAACATTTTTAACTCAAATCTTTGCTTCTGGGGGACATGTTTTCAGATGTTGGTTTGAGTAAAAAAAAATAACAAAAAATATATTATATTTTAAATAATTAAAGGGTTAACGTTGCTAAAAAGCAACACTGGACCTTCTAGGGCTAAAGAAGAAATACATAGGTTCCTAGAAATGGACCCTGACAGAAAAAAGAACAGGGAGAAAGGTCGTGTGGCAGGATGGGCGTGACGTTCCCACGCTGTCACTGCCCACCTTTCACTGCCCACCTCCACCTACCTCATTAGTCTGTTCATTTGAACCATGCTCGTATGAGTGTGAGCCGTTTGCCTCTCTGCTCTGGCTGTGCTTGTGCGTGCACATGCTTCCTGGCTGACAGAAGCATTCTGTCTCTCTGTCTGTCATACCAGAACAGTGGCCTTGTGGTTAGAGTGTCCGCCCTGGAACTGGGAGGCCGGGGTTCGATTCCCGGTCGGGTCATACCAAAGACTCTAAAAAATGGGACCCAATGCCTCCCTGCTTGGCACTCAGCATCAAAGGGATGGATTGGGGGTCAAAATCAGCTAATGATTCCCGAGCGCGGCAAGCCGCAGCTCACCGCTCCTTGGAGCTCACCACTCCAAGTGATGGGTTAAAAGCGGAGGTCCAATTTCGCTGCGGTAACGTAGTGACAAATCATGCGACTTTGACTTTGACTTTGACTTTGACTCTCCAAACAATTGGAGATACGTGTCCTTTGCACTTCTGTGCAGGTAGGTTATCCACCTTGCTGTTTAAACGTTCTGCCTGCACTTTGTTATAGTGTAGCCTTGTACGTGACTGTGAACTCTCGTTGTCTTTTTAGCCTCGGGGCTACATCCAACTTCTACTTATGCTCCGTTTGGAGTAGTACTGGATGTGTGTACAACGACACACACCAACAGGTATGTTAGTGGTCCTCCTTTTCTGCAGCATACTTGTATTCGTTTGGTGTCCTGCGATGCCAGGTGAATGTAACATGGGCTTTGTGTTGTTACAGTGTTTTGTTTCTACCGTACCGGCTGCCGCCGTAGTGAACACGTCGGGTGTTGTGTTGTCTACTTGTGAGCGGTAAGTTTGGTTTCGCCTCTCTCTCTCTGTTCTTGCTTTAGCAAACCATATAGAGTAGAGTCTGATACGACCCTCTGTTGTTCACAGGAAGACCACATCTGCCGTTCTGTTTCATCTGTTTGTCTGGATACGATAAATTCTCACCGTCCTCCACATCACGTTGCCAGCCTGTCAGTGTTGCCAACCCGGCAGTGTTGCCAACCCGCAGATCGGCCAGTGCCGCCAACCTGCCAGTGCTGCTAAATTCGTCCGGGCCGCAAGGCCATCAGTGCTGCCAACCGGGCAGTGTTACCGCCGTCCCGGCACACAGAGACTGTTAGTCCCATCCTGGGAGGAAGCGTGAGTACTGTCGGGATGAACATTGTCACATAGTGCACTTTAGTACTATCAGGGTTTGCTCTGGGGAGGGGGAGAGAGTGATGTGGGTGCAGGGGATAGCTAGTAGGTGTGACCCCCTTGTTTGCTGAGTTATTTTGTGTGTTTTCATGATTTGCTGTGTTTTCTATTATTTTCTATGATTTGCCATGTATTTTGTTACGGGGTTGCCACACTGTGGGCTTGTCGGCCTGCCCGCCTCCTTCCTCACCCTGTGAGACATAACTGGGATTAGTGCAATAAGTGGCCTACACTGACTAGTGTTTTTATCCTGTTTGTATTCTAACCTATTTTATCCGTCTCAAAAGTAGATTTATATCCTGTTTGCTGTTTTAGCTTGTCGTACATATATATTATTAAACCTACCAGTTAACTGAATTTTAAATTAAATAAAATAGATCTGTATTTCCATACTTACGTCTCTGCCTGCCTAATTATAGTAAACAAACTTGTGTTGAGGATTCATTCATGTGTTCTGGGTATTCAGTAGTGTATCGCAGTGATTATTTCCTGGGGCGAAATTTCCTGGGGCGTAGTCGGATCAAATTACACCACCCTGCCATAGTCGCAATGAACGGGACTCGAACACGCAACACGCTGCCAGGCAAGGGCCCATTTATTATGTGGTTATCATGTCCACATTGGTACCAGGACCGACCATTGAGGCTACTACAACGGTACATTACTAAGATCTCCATATATGGAAGTGAACCACTTCAACAGTAACAGCTGACGTCATCAACATATGGTCAGACGAATGCAATTACCTGAATAGCCAGATATGGACATGATGACATCACATCGCGCTTTCATCACAAGGGTAACCTGAGCATATAAATCAAGTGTGCTCTAAGCTCACACCGCATTCTACAGGATTCAAGACGCAGGACAGCTCAGCATAAAACAGCGTGCTCCAAGGATACCTAAGCATTCTGCGGGATTCAAGACACAATGAACCAGCTTCCACTGAACCAGTTTCCAATGCTCCGGCCTCCGTGGCCTCAACACCCCTACAATGCCACTTGGGCAGCGTGTAGGCGTGTAGGATGGCAAACCGGGGGTTTCGAACACACGGACCGTATCTTGGTCACACACCACCCAGCTAGCAGTGACCTTGCATTCATGTGGGAAACCAGTCAAATGGAACTCACGGCATACGTCAGCATCCCTGACTCAGCGCACGGCTATACGATCGGCTGGATCCAGGCGGTAAGCGTCGCCGAGAACAACGTTCACTACGGAAATCGGAGGTTGAGAACTCTGATCCCTGGGCTGCAGCCTCATACTGATCATTATGTGAGAGACGGTAGAGACGCGGCGATGTGGTTTGACACTGTTATGAATGTCGAAGTCGAGCCACACCATGCCGGGATCTATGCTGTCACCCTCATTGATCGACCTTCAGCAGCCCATCTGTGGTTCGATGAACAAGGAAACTATTTGAACTACCTTTCCAGA
The DNA here is from genome assembly GCA_039105355.1 of Benthosema pterotum. Classification (NCBI taxonomy): domain Eukaryota; kingdom Metazoa; phylum Chordata; class Actinopteri; order Myctophiformes; family Myctophidae; genus Benthosema; species Benthosema pterotum. Next base: position 52,850,628 of record CM076973.1, read on the forward strand.
AGAGACAGATTCACCTCCTGGCTGGTCGTGAGGAAAACCACCCATCCCTGGGAATACAAGGTGCTGACCATAGTGACATGGGGATACGACGCTGCAATGGCGCTCGATTACACTGGATGGCCTAGCCCCGAAGGCTGGGTGAGAAACCTGAAAGTCAACTACCTTCCAACAAGTTTCACAGACGCAGATTTAGAGCTCCCTGATTGCATCTTTACTGCATCAACAATTAATGACTCTGTAACAGCAGAGGAGTTCACTGGTCAAGGGATTTATGGTGACAACTACATCTCTGCAACTATTCCAGGTCCCGACAGGACTACTTATAACAGCATGTTACGCGCAGATACTAGGCCCAGATTCGATGATCGAGTACTATGGGAATGGTTTCTCTTATGGCTAGCATCTGTTGTTTTCTGTTGCTTAGCCTTCATCTACTACTACTTCCTCCAAAAATAGCTGTTCTGGTTGAACTGTGCAGTCGCTTTTCACGAACCTTGTGCGGTACCAAACGGCATTGCCCATAACCGTCGGCCAAATGGTGGCGCTATAGCACTCTCCCTCCTCTTAAAAAGGTAACACAATAGCATGGTGGTGAACATGTGCAGCTACCCCTCACCCTCAACATAACATGTCACAGTGTGGACACGGGGATACCCCTCACCCTCAACATAATGTCACAGTGTGGACACGGGGCTACCCCTCACCCTCAACATAACATGTCACAGTCCGGACACGGGGCTACCCCTCACCCTCAACATAACATGTCACAGTCCGGACACGGGGATACCCCTCACCCTCAACATAACATGTCACAGTGTGGACACAGGGATACCCCTCACCCTCAACATAACATGTCACAGTGTGGACACAGGGATACCCCTCACCCTCAACATAATGTCACAGTGTGGACACAGGGATACCCCTCACCCTCAACATAATGTCAGTGTGGACACAGGGATACCCCTCACCCTCAACATAATGTCACAGTGTGGACACAGGGATACCCCTCACCCTCAACATAATGTCACAGTGTAGACACAGGGATACCCCTCACCCTCAACATAATGTCACAGTGTGGACACAGGGATACCCCTCACCCTCAACATAATGTCACAGTGTGGACACAGGGATACCCCTCACCCTCAACATAATGTCACAGTGTGGACACAGGGATACCCCTCACCCTCAACACAACATAACATGTCACAGTGATTTCCCTTCATATATCACTGTGAACTCTAAACTAGAGGAAAAAATTAACCAATTAGTACTGAAGCTTTTGTCAGGCACAACAGCAAAAGCTAACTGTAAGAGCCATGATCTACAAAAAGCAAACACACTGGCAAGGCCGTCCCATACTAAATTACCAACGATTTTTCACATAATCACAAAACAAACCAGAAAAGGTGATCCTAGCCCCGATGCGTTTCCTCAATACTCTACACTCACTCTGTAGCTCCAAGATGAGGCCATGTATAAGGCCTCAGCGTCGGGGCCTCAGTGTGGTTGAGCATCAGGGATTTAGGGTTATGGTTGGAGGGGGCTAGGGGTTTTGCTACAAACATTGCTACACCCTTCTTTAAACCTAGCCCTAAACCTAACCGCAAGCAGATTTGGCTGTTATCAGTGGATAAGATCGCAGTTGTCATCTTATCAGTGAGTAGGCTCCCAGACAACATGCCTCCTCGATAAGATGGTGGTGATAAGCAGCCTACTGGAAATTATTGCTTGATAACGGTTCAGGTCAGGTTCTCGAGGGCTCCAGAAACGTGATCCTGGCCCAGCCGTCCTTGAACTTGGGAAACACTCCACCCAAATCATCCCATTAGGGCGGCTGTGGCTCAGGAGGTAGAGCAGGTCGGCCAATGATCCAGTGGTCGGCGGTTCGATTCCCGGCTCCTCCTGCCTACATGTCGAAGTGTCCTTGGGCAAGACACTGAACCCCACCTTGCCTCCAGTGGCTACCACCACTGGTGTATGAATGTGGGAAGTTTAGGACGCTGGCGTTGGCTGTTCGCCGCTCTACTTCCCAATGTATGAATGAATGGACCATTGTAAGCGCTTTGAGTATACACGCTGTGCATAGAAAAGCGCTATAAAAATGCAATCCATTATTATTATTATTAGGGCGGTGTGTAAAAGCACGCAGAGGTAGCCTGAATTCTGGATCATGCTACCACTCCTCTAGATCAGAAGGCATTCTGGATCAGGCTACTACTCTCCAACAGCCATAACCATATATGGCAGTTCCTTCCTGATGTCAATGATGACGTCACAACCAGCTACAATCAAAAATGCATGGGGGGCTTCAGCTCTCCTGTCTGTAGACGTTGGTTTCTAAACTGCTGACTATCATCGTTTTGTCGAAGACGTGCTTGTCTTAACGTCATCTCCATCATCCTCATCACCATCACCTCGGTCTTAGACCAAACACACCCACCCCGCTCCCACTCCCACATCCCAGCTCCGCTGACCCAACCAGCCGAGATGATCTTGTCCCAGCCGCTGTCCCAGAAGCAAATTGATCACCTGAAGAAACAGTGGCTCCAGCTTTGCCATCTCCGCTGGGTGTTGCCAAGCCTGATAGCGGCGCTGGGCCTGGCCGTCAACGTGCTTTCCACGCTGCTGCTGGTGTGGCACTGCCCCACGGCTACGGAGCGCGCCCCGCTCTGGGTGTACCTGACGTGCGCGGCAGCGCTCATCCTCTCTCATGGGCTGTACATCATGGAACGCAATCTGTATATCAGCACAGCCTCGATGACGCCGCTGGGCGACTTTTTGGACCGCGGCTGCGAAGCCCTCTCCGCCGTCTTTGTGGTGCTGGGCGCGTGCGTGACGGCGCAGCTGGGCGCGCTGCCAAACGACATGTTCTTAGGCTGCTTCGCTGCCACCACCATGTTCTACCTGGACCACTGGCAGACGTATGTGCGGGACGGACGGTACCGTCTCATCATGAGCCTCACCGAGGTGCGGATGTTCGTCATCGTCATGCACCTGGCGGCCGTCCTCCCGGACCCGCTGCCCAGCGTGCCGGTCAGGGTGGTGGCACCGTCGCTCATACTGGTGTGCAGCACGGTGTCCGTCCTCTACCTCTGGGACATTAAGAACTACTATAAAAAGTTTGTGCGACCGTTCCTCCACATCGCCCTGGTGCTGCTGTCCGCGGCAGCCGTCCGGTGGATGTCTCCGTCGCGCCTCTGCGACCGCCACCCCTGCCTCTACGTGCTGGCCTTCGGCTGTGTGTCAACCAAGGTGACCGGCAAGCTGATCGTGGCGCACATCACCCGGAGCAAGATGCACCTGCTGGACTGGACCTTCCTGGGGCCCGGCCTGCTCCTCCTCAACCAGCTCTTCCACACCTCGCTGGATGAGCACCTGCTCCTGTGGGCGGCGCTGGTGCTCTCTGCACTGGACGTGCTGCGCTACGGCGTCAGCGTCTGCACCCAGATCGTCACTCACCTGGACATCTCCGTCTTCGCGCTCAAACGGCCTGCCAGCCCCGAGCTGTCATCCTCGGATAGCCGCTACAAGCCCATAGACACGACAAACTGTTGCATAGTATATTAAAGGGGAATTCCAGACCAAAACACGCATCCCTTAATTGACCTCTGCTGCTGTAGAAACCTACCTGGTGGGGTGCATTTTCACTGTAGTTGTCCATGTAGTCCAAACGGGACACCCCCCACCTTAGCCGGTCGATGACGTCACGACCGGCTAAGATCAAAAATGCGTCGGAGGGGTTTCAGCCTCCCTGTCTGTAGACGTTGGTTTCCAAACTGCTGACTATTATCGGTTTGCCGAAGAGGTGCTTGTTTTAACGTCATCTCCATCATCCTCGTCACCATCACCTCAGTCTTAAACCAAACACACTCTGCTCCCACTCCCACATCCCAAAGATTAGGGCAGGGGTGTAAAACCCAAATACAGAGTGGGCCAAAATAGAAAAATTGGTACAAGTCGAGGGCCGGAGATACCGGTGGTCAACACCTGTTTACGATGGCGTCCCTGTCAAACAGCAAAAAAGTAATTTTCCTTCAAAAATCAATGTCTCTTGGCATGATAATTGTAAAGATGAAACTGCCTGCATTAAAAACTGTTTTAATGAAAAATAGCAGGTGTTCACGTCTCATACTATTTTCTCATACTATTTTTTTTTACTATTTTTCATGCTATTTTGAGGATTTTTTTGTTCTTATATGATCACCAAGTGCTGCTTTCATAGTTAATTGAGAAAGTGAATGAGACTGGGTTGAGGAAGTAAAACAATTAGTTGCATTCATTTATTATCATGGGCCAGTTCTAATACTAATTCAATTTCATTCCGCGGGCCAAAGATAATTCATTCACCGGCCTGATTTGGCCCCCGGGCCTTGAGTTTGACATATGTGGATTAGGGGAACAAGTTCAGCAGCTCCGCTGACCCGACCAGGCAATATTCAGAGATGATCTTGTCCCAGCCGCTATCCCAGGAGCAGATTAACAGTGTCCTGAACGCGTTTTGGTGTTTTATCTGTTGAAAAATAGCAGATCAACAAGCTCATGTCGCGCCACCGAGTGGCGCGACATGAGCTTGTTGTTCTGCTATTTTTGAAAAATTGTGAAAATGAGCTGCAAATCTTTGAATACATTATTTTGGAAGCAAACATTTTTAAAGCCAGTTTTGCTTCTGGGGGATTCCTAGAACAACATGTTTTCAGGTGGGGGGTCTGCAGCCAAATATGGACAATTCTGGGGGTCCTTGGCATGAAACATGTTAAGCATCACTGACACAGGAACATAGATTTTTCAGAGAAACTAGAATCTGTCAGAATCTAGCATCAGAAACTAGAAACTAGTCACAAACTAGAATTTACTGTCAGAAAGTACAATCAGGTGTCAAATAGAATATATTCTTAGATTTGCGCATCATTTTTCACAATTTTTCAAAAATAGCAGAACAACAAGCTCATGTCGCGCCACCCGGTGGCGCGACATGAGCTTGTTGATCTGCTATTTTTCAACAGCTGAAACACCAAAAAGCGTTCAGGACACAAAGGGTTAAGTATCTGATGAGTGAGTTGCTCAGCGTCACTCTCTCCACTAGGTGGCGCCCAGCCTGATGGCGGTGCTGGGCCTGGCCGTCAACGTGCTTTCAACGCTGCTGCTGGTGATTTTTCACATATAGACACAAAACAAACCAGTGATCCATATCCTTTCCATACAACAGAGCTATATTATTGATATTAAGCTATATTCTAAGAATTAACATGCTTTTGCAGTAGAGCTACATCACGCTTATCATTATCAAATAATAGTTATGACCAATGCCATTTAGGTTGATCTACGTCATGCTACGTTGCTCACCGTCACCGGTTTGATACGATCCCAATGATAACGGCAGTGAGCAGCGACCGCATATTCCCATCAGAACGGACCAAAATAAGGGACAGACCAACCCGGAACCGGAAGTGTGTCGCCAACTAACCAACATGGACTGAAATATGACTTTTAGATGAAAATCGCTGGCACTGAGAGTGTTAAGCTATATTCTTTATTATTATTATTAATATTAACCTTAACCCAGCAAATGCAAAAGAAACAATGACAACAAATTAAATATTTACCACTTAATTAAACACACACTCTTTACACAACTGTTGTTAGTGTGAATAATAATTTCTGACACACTCAAAGCAAACAATAATTACACTTATTTAATAATGCAATGATTATTATTCCGTTAATAGCGAAATGCCTCGTGTCTTACCTTATTTCAGCTTCATCCACATCCAGGTTTATAGTTAGGCAATTTTAGCAACAATATATTTGGACCATCTGTGAAAAAAATACCACCAATAGCTTTCTTCACCAATGTGTTCTGATCAGTGTCTGGTATCACCTCACGATTAGTTTAAACCCTGTGGGAAAATCCTGGAGAGCCAATCAAAGTTATGGAGTGCTTGGATGAAAAATATGAACAAAGATTAAAAGTCTAAAATGAACTTGATTATGGGGTGTCTAACTAGGGCTTTTCAGGGGTGTTTGTAGAGTCCATTCCACAAATAGTTTTGAATGGAAAGTCATTATAGTATACTATTATAGTATAGTAGATCTTTATAGTAAAAAAAAAAAAAGTAAAGTATTGATGAAACCTGGTGTCAGTTTGTCCAATAATCAAGTCTATAATAAATGTATTAACTGTAGTACAAGTATAACTGCTGAGCCAGTCATCAGATGTAATCCTCTTATCATAATGACATGTTGCTGTTACTCATTTCATTCAACAGATCTCAATAATTGCAAAGCTTGATGCAGTGTGTGCACAACTCTGCCTAGTATTTTACAGTAACTAAACAAAAAATAAAATAAAGTGGTTTAGGATCATTCAAAATGGGTGGTTGCCTGAGTCCACAATGCACTCAGCTACACAATGCAATGTTGATCATAAATCGTTTTAATGGCGAAAATCATTATCAAAAGGTGAGTCCTACCTTGTAATCCTCATTATATTGTACACAACGTCATCCCACACAAACATGACTATAAACCATTGCAAGTCAATGTGCTAAAAGTGGTAAATCATCTATTTGATACACTATCACACTGTGTAAACTGAAGCAAAGCAAAACACAGAGGCGGAACGTCGGAAAACTTGTATCTACATTTATTAACAATCATGAGGGAACGATCCAAAGGTCTGCAATAGGGTCAAATACAGTTCCATTTGGTTTTAGTCAGATCTTAACACACCTGAAATGTTGGTTTTAGTTCAGGGGTTTTCAACAGGTGGTCCGGGGACCACCAGTAGTCCTTGAGAGCGTTCCAGGTGGTCCCCAGGCTAAATGATGGAAAGTTGGTTAACCAGATGTAACTCTTGAGAGTGTAAAAATGAAACCAAATGGACCCTTGCGGGTCCATTTGGTTTCATTTTAACACTCTCAAGAGTTAAAATATTCATCTGAATTAGTACTATTTAATTAAGAAGTCTGACAATTCCAGCCTGGAATTGTGAACAAAAACAAAAGAATTCTTTAGTTTTAGGTCTTTGGGGCTCATCAAATGGTGGTCTGTGGCTCAAATGCGGAATAAATGGTGGTCCCTGGAGTCAAAGAGGTTGAAAACCCCTGTTTTAGTTGACTAAATATTAGTAGGAATAAAACAAAAGCACATCACAAGAAACTATTGTGATTTACAAGTCCTCTGTTTTTGCATCATTGTCATCCGGGATTAGACCGAATTATCATATAAACTAAAGGCTTTTCACCTTGTATGAGTCCTCATGGGTGCTTTCAGACTAACTCCCCGAGTAAGGATTTTGTACAACTACAGGGTTTTTCCACCTGTATGAGTCACCATGTGTCTTTTTAGTTCAAAGTCAAAGTCGTATGATTAGTCACTCACGTTACCGCAGTGAAATTAATTCTCTGCTTTTGACCCATCTCTTGGAGCGGTGAGCTGCAGCGTGCACTGCGCTCGGGAATCATTAGGTGATCCATCCTAGTGAATCCTTTACCACCTTCTGTACAAGTACAGGGTTTTGCACCTGTATGAGTCCCCGTGTGTTTTTAGATCACTCGTCCGTCAAGTGAAACCTTCACCACATATTGTACTGGTAAAGGGTTTATCGCCTGTGTGGGTCGTCATGTGTAATTTTAATGCTCACCTACTGTACAAGTACATGCTGCGCAAGTACACATACTTGTGCTGTATACTGTACAAGTACTTGGCCTTTCTCATGGCTTTTCACCTGTGTGAGCCCTCATGTGCTTTTTTAGATTAGACGTCTTCGTATAGCCTACCCCGCATACATCGCAATGGTAGGGTTTTTCACCTGTATGAGTCCTCATGTGTTTTGTCAGATCACTTGTGCTGACCCAGCCTTTACCACACACTGTACAAGTAAAGGGTTTTTCGCCTGTATGAGTCCTCATGTGTACGTTTAGACTATATGTCGCAGTAAAGCCTTTACCGCATACTGTACAAGTACAGGGTTTTTCCCCTTTATGAGTCATCATGTGTGTTTTTAGAAGAGATGAATAAATAAAGCCTCTGCCACATACGGTACAAGTGCAGGGTTTTTCGCTCGCATGAGTTATCGTGTGTGTCTTTAGGTGATGTGAATCAGTAAAGCCTTTACCGCATACTGTACAACTAAAGGGTTTTTGGCCTGTATGAGTCATCATGTGTTGCTTTAGGTTAGCCAATGAAGCAAGGCCTTTACCGCATACCTCGCAAATGTAGGATTTTCCACCTGTATGAGTGCTCATGTGTGCTCTTAGACTACCTGCCTGACTAAAGCCTTTGCCACATACTGTACAAGTACAGGGTTTTTCACCTGTATGGGTCATCATGTGTTTATTTAGATGACCCGTCTCAGTGAAGCCTTTACCACATACCGTACAAGTATAGGGTTTTTCACCTGTATGAGTCCTCATGTGTCTTTTTAGATTATCTGGATAAGTAAAGCCTTTACCGCATACTGTACAAGTGTGGGGTTTTTCACCTGTATGAGTCCTCATCATGTGTGATTTTAGATTACCCATCTGAGCAAAGCCTTTACCACATACTGTACATTTACAGGTTTTCTCACCCGTATGCGTCCTCGTGTGTGTTATTAGATTACCTTTCTGAGTAAAGCCTTTACCGCAGACGGTACAAGTATATGGTTTTTCACCTGTATGAGTCCTCATGTGTGATTTTAGAGCACCTGTCTCAGTAAAGCCCTTACCACAGATGGTACAAGTACAGGGTTTTTCGCCTGTATGAGTCCTCATGTGCTTTTTCAGGGTATGTGCGAGACTAAAGCTTGTACCACATACTGTACAAGTATAGGGTTTTTCACCTGTGTGACTCCTCATGTGTGATTTTAGATTACCCGTCTCACAAAAGCCTTTACCACAAACTTCACAAGAAAACCTTTTTTCACCTGTATGAGTCATCGTGTGTCTTTTGAGAACGCCCATCAGAGTAAAGCCTTTTCCACATACTGTGCATGAAAATGGCCTTTTGCCTCCATGCGTCATCACGTGTCTTTTTAGAGTTACCGCATGTTTAAAGACTTCGCCGCACTCAGTACAGCTCAAAGGATTGTTCCCTGTGTGACTCGTCATGGAGTCGGTTTGTTTTGATGATGATTTCGGGTCTTGGGACAGCTTGCAGTGTCCTCCCACATTCTTTGTCGTTCTCCTAGCCTCCTCCCACCCATCGCCGTCACCGTCAGATTCAGAGCTAGTTGGTTGTGACGGTACCCAGTACTCTATGTAAGCTTGTGTTTTCATGTGTTCAGTCGAGGTGCCGGCCACAGGCTCTGTGTCTCTGTTTTCACCACCACCACCACCAACACCACTGTGCACTGCTAGTAATGTCAGTGTAGACCCACCAGCCTCTTCTGCTCTTTGAAGTACCTCCTCCTGTTCCACTTTAATCTGTGATAGTTGTGGTTCCTGCTGGACCAGACTGGAACTCCTCTCCTCTTCTATGTCTATGGAGGGAAAAAAATAATGTGGGATTATTTTGCGGTTCCCTTGTCCTTTTGAAACTGCAACACTCTGCATTTCATTCATTGAATTGTACACATTCATTCATTCATTCATTCATTCATTCATTCTACATACAGTACTGGACCCTCTAGACCAGAAAGCATTCTGGACCAGGTTACCACTAGATCAGAAAGCATTCTGGACCAGGTTACCACTAGACCAGAAAGCATTCTAGATCAGGTTACCACTCCTGTAGACCATGGGATTTCAACCTTTTTCATCTCAGGGACCACCATTTATTCAGGATTTGAGCCACGGACCACCATTTGAGGATATTTTAGCCCCACAGACACCAAATCTAAAGATTTCTTTTGCTTTTGTCCACAATTCCAGGCTGGATTTGGGTAACAAAACAGCCCAACATACAGTACAGATCAAAATGACCATTAATCCTCTACATTCTCAAGCTGTGTAGACTTGGGCTAATTCAGATGGGGAATATTTTAACTCTTGAGAGTGTAAAAATGAAACCAAATGGTTTCATTTTTACGTTCTCAAGAGTTACATCTGGTTAAGCAACTTAGCCTGGGGACCACCTGGCTGGAACCCTCTCAAGGACCACTGGGGGTCCCCGGACCACTGGTTGAAAACCCCTGCTCTAGACCAGAAAGCATTGTGGAGCAGGTTAGCACTCCTCTACTGATTGAAAGCAGGAGTGGGGGAGGTATGTCAGTATTTAGTGAGATGGGTCCAGTGTTGTAGTGGTACTTTTAGAAATGGGGGGACGCCTCTGAAAGGGGGCGGCAGTGGCTCAGAGGTAGAGTAACCGGATGGTAACCACAAGGTTGTCGGTTTGATCCGGGTTCCCGCAGAGTTAGTGTCGATGTGTCCCTGAGCAAGACACTTAACCCCTAATTGCTCCTGATGTGCTAGTAGGTACCTTGCATGGTTTCCACTGCCATTAGTGTATGAATGTGTGTGTGAATGGGTGAATGTGATGCACAATCTATGTAAAGCACCTTGGATAAAGGCGCTATATAAATGCACCATTTACCATTTACCATTTACCCCCCCTTTTTTCTGTACAAATGTCTGTACAAATGTGAACCAAATGGATACTAGCGGGTCCATTTGGTTCCATTTGTACACTCTCAGAAAAAAGGAAACTCATTAACATGGTGAAACACATCTTGATGATGTCATCAAGATGTATTTCACCATGCTAATGATTTTTTTTTCAGACCCAAAAATATTTTAGATGTGAGAAGTGGGGGGACGCCGTCCCCCTGCGTCCCCCCTCCACTACACCCCTGTATATAAAATATTTTAGATGTGAGAAGTGGGGGGACGCCGTCCCCCCGTCCCCCTGACACTACACCCCTGTATATAAAATATTTTAGATGTGAGAAGTGGAGGGACGCCGTCCCCCCGCGTCCCCCCTCCACTACACCCCTGTATATAAAATATTTTAGATGTGAGAAGTGGGGGGACGCCGTCCCCCACGTCCCCCTGACACTACACCCCTGTATATAAAATATTTTAGATGTGAGAAGTGGGGGGACGCCGTCCCCCGCGTCCCCCCTCCACTACACCCCTGTATATAAAATATTTTAGATGTGAGAAGTGGGGGGACGCCGTCCCCCTGACACTACACCCCTGTAATATAAAATATTTTAGATGTGAGAAGTGGGGGGACGCCGTCCCCCTGACACTACACCCCTGTAATATAAAATATTTTAGATGTGAGAAGTGGGGGGACGCCGTCCCCCCGCGTCCCCCTGACACTACACCCCTGTATATAAAATATTTTAGATGTGAGAAGTGGAGGGGCGCTGTCCCCCTGCGTCCCCCTACACTACACTCCTGGATGGGTCTGATTCTGTGTAAGATTGCAGACACTTCCAAGAGAGGCAGCAAGCACAAGTAGGCCATGGCCTACTTGTACTCAGGGGCATTTTTGCCATTAGGCAGACTAGGCAGTTGCCTAGGGCGCCGTGAGGGGAGGGGGGCGACCACCAGACATGCTTTAAAAGGATCCCAGGCTAATAAGCCTAATATGGATAAATAGATTATACTTGTCCTCTATAACTAGAATTGAACATTTAAAAACACATAATAAATTCTATAATATACTGTATGTTCTGTTATATAAGATTTTCCCTGGAGCCCCCCCTTACCAAATGGACCCGAAAGGGTCAGTGTGTACTAAATTACTTCAAATAAAGGGATTTTCTAATCCTCAGGCTGTTGCCTGATGTTTTGTTTTTGCTATTATTACAAAACGATCTAAAATAAAGATAATGAAGTCTGTGTAGAAGAGCTGCCACAGATCCCGTTAAGTGAGTTTGCGACGCCATCTATACTCAGGGCTGCTGCGGCGTAACTCTGTTTATACTCCCGTTAGCGCTACACCAAGTGAGAGATCGGTGAAAATGTGATAAAAGAAGTCTGCAGGGCAGCTGCTGATCCACACTGTTTTTATTTGATTAAAAACACCAACATGACCACGACGTTTCGCCCCTAAAGCTTTTTCATGAAGTCTTCCCTTAATTAGATCATCTGTAATGACTCAAAAACTCGTCTGCCTCTAGGGCAGGGCTGCCCACACTTTTTTGACTTGAGAGCTACTTTCAAAATGACCAACAAGATGATCAACAAGATCTACACATCAGAAATGTGATTATTCCATTACTGAAAATCCATTTCAACACTGTTACAGTGTTTAAGAACAATGCAATTATAATGAAAAATACAGGGAGAGAATTGGAAGGTTTTCCTGTATATGCTATTACTGACGTTTGAAAACAGTATTTGAGGTTTGAGTTCACAGTTTGATATGTTGAGTTTAGTTTCTTGCACCCAAAACTAAGAACTTTCATGTTTTTTGTTTGGGGAAAGAGAACTGGAGAAAATTTGGTCAAAATAACAACTATTCTCCATTTTCTAATTGTGTGGACCCTTGAAAATTATGTAATTCAGATGTTTAAATATAATTTAACTCTTGAGTGTAAAATGAAACCAAATGGACCTGTAAGGGTCCTTTTTGTAATCACTTCGCGCCATGGGCGATGAAGCCGCACCCATACCATTTTCGATTAAAAGACTTTTATTAGTCAAGTAAAGCATCAATAATCAGTTGTTGTTGAAGTTGCAACAGACACGCAGCATGCATAAAGCTAAAGGTCTGACTCAGAGAGATTTCTGTTTTCAATGATGAAATGCTGTTGGTTTTATTGGTGACACAGCTGTAGTTAGTTAGTAGCAGTAGTAGTGTTTCGCATTATTTTAATTTAAATATAAGCACTTTAATTTGAAATTTCTTGGGTTGTTTTGCATGCCATCGTGTTTGGTGGGGCAGTCTGGGCACCGCACCCCCCCCCCCCACTGCCCATGCCTAGATCCGCCCCTGGTGTGTGAGCGTGTGTGTGCGTGTGCGTGTGTGTGTGTGTGTGTGTGTGTGTGTAACACACATACCTGCAGTGTGTGTGTTGTTTTGTTTCAGAGTACCCAGTGTCTCCATCTCTCTCTGGAAGAGGTTGCACATCCACTCCGCCGCCACACTGAGGCGCTCCAACACCAGCACTCTGAGACAGAAAACATCACCGCCTGTCGTGTGTTTCTCCAAAACACACAGTATGTCCTCTCCCAACACTGACGTCATGTGTTCATGAATCTCCAGCCGTACAGACTCCATGGGACTCGTTTTACCTCCTTTAGGAGACATTTACACCGAAGAGACTAGTCCAAACAGCGCCCTGACAACTTGCCACAGTTTAGTACATTTTAAATGAACTATAACATCTGTGAGGTTGACATACTAGAACAAGGGTTCTCAACAGGTGGTCCGGTCCCCAGTGGTCCCTGAGAGGATTCCAGGTGGTCCCCAGCGAAGTTGGTTAACCAGATGTAACTCTTGAGAATGTAAAAATTAAACCAAATGGACCCTTGCGGGTCCATTTGGTTTCATTTTTTACACTCTCAAGAGTTAAAATAGGCTATTCGTCATGTGAATTAGCCCTACACAGCTAGAGAATGTAGAAGATTAATGGTTATTTTGATCTGTATGTTTGACTGTTTTGTTTCCCTAAATCCAAAATTGTGGACAAATCAAAATAAATCTTTAGTTTTGGGGTGTGTGGGGCTGAAATGTCCCCAAATGGTGGTCCGTGGCTCAAATGCTGAATAATTGGTGGGCCCTCGTGTCAAAAAGGTTGAAAACAACTGTACTAGAATAATGATGAATGAAGATGTTTGATGAAGAAATGACAGCACAGACGAGATGTCCAGTATTCACAGAGCGAGATGTCCAGTATTCACAGGCGAGATGTCCAGTATTCACAGAGCGAGATGTGCAGTATTCACAGAGCGAGATGTCCAGTATTCACAGAGCGAGATGTCCAGTATTCACAGAGCGAGATGTGCAGTATTCACAGAGCGAGATGTCCAGTATTCACAGAGCGAGATGTCCAGTATTCACAGGCGAGATGTCCGGTATTCACAGAGCGAGATGTGCAGTATTCACAGAGCGAGATGTCCAGTATTCACAGGCGAGATGTCCGGTATTCACAGAGCGAGATGTGCAGTATTCACAGAGCGAGATGTCCGGTATTCACAGACGAGATGTCCGGTATTCACAGAGCGAGATGTCCGGTATTCACAGACGAGATGTCCAGTATTCACAGAGCGAGATGTCCGCTATTCACAGACGAGATGGCCGGTATTCACAGAGCGAGATGTTCAGTATTCACAGGCGAGATGGCCGGTATTCATTAACTCCAAACTACCGCTGTTTTCCTTTGTTTTACCTCCTTGTTTTTTGTTTCAGCTCCTCGAGGAGACATCAAAGAGAGACTCTTCCAAACTACCGGGGTTTCCTTGGCTCCAACGCCGTCAGAGTGAAGTGGAAGCTGGGCTGAATGAGTGAGGAAACACCGCTGGAGGGAACCGACCTTATGGAACATAAACTCACAGAACGTGTAAATGTTTCTGTTCCTACTGTCATTTGGGATGTGTATTAAATACACTAGAGCTTGTAGAACGTGTAAAAATGTCTCTTTTCTCTAGAAGAGGATCAATAATAACAAAAAGCTTCTCTTCCGTCTCCTCCATATGACGGGGATGAAGAAGCACTGGGTTGCCACGCTGTGTGAGAGAAACAAGCAACCGGATCCACGAAAACGAGACCAAAAGAATCCTGACTAAAGGCTGTTTGAAAATAGCCAAATGGACCCTTGTCTGTCTGTAATAGTATTTGGTCCATACAAATACTATTACAGATAATTACGGTAATTATCTGTAATGTTTTTTTTTTACTTATTTATTATACTATTATAGTAAGAAAAGAAGCAAAACAAGTCAACATTAGCGGGAAATAGGCAGACCTGGCAGCCAATGCAACAATGCATTTGGGTACGACTTGGTAACACAGCCACTGCGTTCAGTTCTGAGGTTCAGTTCTGTTCTGAGGTAACTGAACGCAGTGCGAGGAACGTAAAAATGAAACCAAATGGACCCTTGCGGGTCCATTTGGTTTCATTTTTACGCACTCAAGAGTTATAATATACATCATGTGAACATCAGTGTTGGGCAATATTACTAAGGAGAGTAGGCTAATATCTTTACTTATGACCCCTTCGAAGAAAGTAATAATATTACATTACATTAGCCTACTAAGATAAAAGAATAATTATTACATATTACAATATTACTTTCTCAAGTCACTCTCCCACCCGCAAAGGAATAGAGATGTACAACACAATGTGTTTAGAGACAACTTGTAGTGTAGGTCATGTGTTAAAGAATAGAGATGTACAACACAATGTGTTTAGAGACAACTTGTAGTGTAGGTCATGTGTTAAAGAATAGAGATGTACAACACAATGTGTTTAGAGACAACTTGTAGTGTAGGTCATGTGTTAAAGAATAGAGATGTACAACACAATGTGTTTAGAGACAGCTTGTAGTGTAGGTCATGTGTTAAAGAATAGAGATGTACAACACCGCCCCCATACCATTTTCTCCTGCCCCCCCCACCCCACCCCACCCCACCCCCCATTGGGAAATGTTACATCCGCCCCTGTAATGCTGGAGCCTTTCCTGTAGGGGTGAGCACAAAAACAATCTATATGTCAATATATCATGTTTCTTGATGCCAGAGTTTAATGCCTGTTTGAAACACTTAAAGATGGAGTGCCATGATTTTTTCTACCCTAAAACTTGATCATCAGGTATTATATGAATATGAACATTATATGAAAAGTAAGATATTTTCCCAAAAAGTGTACAGTGTTTGTTAAACTGACATTTTTATGATCCCACCCTACCAGTTCATTAAGTATGCCTGGTTTGCCTGGTGGGTGGTGATGGGTGGAGATCCACCTGAACTGAAGCCACACCCACAGCTTTAGTTGCATGATAAAGGGGGAGGAGTTAGGGGAGGGACTGAGCATGTGACACTGAAGTCACTATATTGAAGTTTTTTTCATTGGCACGTTTGACTAGAAAGGTTCAGCCCCCAGGAAGAAACCCTATATTCAAAGGGAAGACATCATTGCACATAAAAAACACACCAAGAGTTCTATTTACATACTGTCACCTCTTAAACATCTACAAAATTGGAAAAAATACAAAAATCACGGCACCCCTCTTTAATCACAGGTTGTTTCAGCTGTCATTTCTCTGGTGAAAAGATGACAGACGATCTGTCTTTTAAAAACAATGAACACAAATAGTTAAACTCCTCGTTGGCTCCACTGTGGTTATGTGAGGTCGTCTTTCAGTGTCTAGCTGACCTGTTGTAGTCGTGAGGTCAATGACTTGACTCTATGAACTGAAATGAGTTCAGTGCATAACTAAATAACTAACTAACTGAGCTGCCTTATCCTATAGACACACACACACACACACACACACACACGCACACACACACACACACACGCACACACACACACACACACACACACACGCACACACACACACACACACACACACACGCACACACACACACACACACACACACACACACACACACACACACACACACACACACACACACACACACACACACACACACACACACACACACACACACACACACACACACACACACAGTTTAGTTTAGATATAGCTATCCAAACGATCCATTGTCTGTGTGTCACAGTATGACCTTAACCCATGTTCTCTGCCTCTACACCCCCCTCCTCGTTTGGATAGTTATCTATCCAAAGAGGGGGGGGGGGGGGGGTGTGTGTGTGTGTGTGTGTGTGTGTGTCTGCATAAGTGCGTAGGAAGCAGGGATCGAACCCGGGACTCCCACTCACCAGGCCAACGCACAACCAGTCGCGCCAATAGGTCTGAGCCCTGATTGACGGGGCTGTTGTGTCTGGCTCATGGCTGGGTGCTACATTCAAGAGAAAGCATGCACATCCAATATCTAGCCCAGGTGCAGGACAAAAGTGTTCATAGAAAAGAAATAAGGTCCGCAACACTGGATGAGAGACTCAGCTCCTTTACTTTATTCAACGTTTCGATCGTTTGTGATCTTCTTCAGGAAGATCCTGAAGAAGACACCCGCACTCCAAATCCTGCCAACTACGCCAGATTGTAGTATTACGCAGAAGCGGGGATCGAACCCGGGACTCCCACTCACCAATCCAACACACAACCAGTCACGCCCATAGGGCTGAGCCCGAGAGGGGAGGAGTGAGAGAGATAGAGAGAGAGACAGAGTGAAGTCAGAGAGAAGTCAATGACCTCAGGTCAGCTAGACACTGAAAGACGACCTCACATAACCACAGTGGTTTAACATTATTTTATCAGAGCTACAGAGAGATCCACTATGTTGTCGTCTGTCATCTTGTCATCACAGAAGGGACAGCTCTACAAGTCCGTCATGCTGAAACAACCTGTGATAAAGTTACACAGAATAGGTAAGTGTGTGTTTCTGTGTGGCGGCTGTGGCTCAGGAGGTAGAGCGGCTCGTCCTGCAGTGATCCGTGGGTCGGCGGTCCGAATCCCGCTCCTCTCCTCCTGTCTACATGTCCAAGTGTCCTCCAAGACACTGAACTATTGCTTCCAGTGTGTGTGTGTGTGTGTGTGTGTGTGTGTGTGTGTGTGTGTGTGTGTGTGTGTGTGTGTGTGTGTGTGTGTGTGTGTGTGTGTGTGTGTGTGTGTGTGTGTGTGTGTGATCTGTTGATCTGCTGGCATTTAGGTGTGGGCAAAAAATCGGCAATGTGTCAATTAGAGCTGTCCGTCGAATAAAATAATTAATCATGATTAATCGCATGATTGCCCAAATATTTAATATTTGATTACTCACAATTTACTCATGTTTTTACTTTTTACCGGTTCTTATTGTACCTTAAATGGGTTTTTCAAGATTTTTCACATCAAGGTCCATTATTTATTCTGCATTTGAGCCACAGACAAGCATTTGATGACATTTATTTAACTTCCAGAACTAAATTAAATTCCAAGCTGTATTGATGTTGTTGTACCATTAGGAGTGAACATTTGATCCTAATGGTACCAACATTTGCACATTTTGGTGCACATTTGCACATTTTGCAAATGATAGAAAACATGATATTAAACAGCCCAAAATGTATCTTTTGATATAAATTGATATCCCCAACTAGCTGGATGCTGGAGTCGTTAGTTGATCTCTCTCTGTTCTCCTAAACATACAGATTTGCTATAATATACACAAAAGTAGTTCTGACACTGTAAAGAGGTGTTTTATTCCTGAATTCTCAGGAGGGCTGTGCTGTGTGTACAAAGGTTATGTTTGTGGAGCAAACATTATCAGCCAGGAAAGCAGGAGAGAGAGAGGGGGGGGGGGGCAGGGGCGGATCTAGCCATGGGCATGGGGGTGGGGCAATGCCTCCCTAAATGCCCAGTCTGCCCCACCAAACACGATGGCATGCAAAACAACCCAAGATATTTGAAATTAAAGTGCTTATGTTTAAAATAATGTGAAACACTACTACTGCTACTAACTGTAGTCGCCCCCATACCATGGGGGGGGGGGGGGGGGGGGATTATTTTATTATTATTTCATTATTATTTTTAAGATAGAGATCCAGTATGTCGTCGTCTGACTCTGTCATCTTTTCACCAGAGAAGGGACAGCTCTACAAGTCCGTCATGCTGAAACAACCTGTGATAAAGTTACACAGAATAGGTAAGTGTGTGTTTCTTAGAGAGAGAGAGATTTGATCTGTGTATGATTGAACTTTTCATGGTCTGTATGTTTAGAATATCTTTAACATGGTGTAGTTAATTGAACTTTTCATTCTTCAATGTGGTCATCGTTTAGAATTGTTGTAAAAAGACCAAAAATTTGTCTGGGGAAAAAAATGCAATATAAATTGATTTGGCACACTAAATATTGATATCATATTGTATGATGATGTCAGTGAATCGTCCCACTCCTGCTGCCATTACCACATGGTAATAAATTGTACAACACAGCTAGCATGTTGTTTTAAAACATTTTATTTGTTATTTTTCCCCTCTCTCCTCATTCTCCATTTTAGAGCTCTTTCCTGCTCAACTCAAACATATCTACAGCAGAGACTGTCATCTCAACCAACAGCAGAGAGTTCACACAGGCCTGAAGCCTCACCACTGTGACCAGTGTGGAAGTAGATTCAGCCACCACAGTAATCTCAAAGAACACCAGAGAATTCATACAGGAGAGAAGCCTTACCACTGTGACCAGTGTGGAAGTAGGTTCAGCCACCACAGTACTCTCAAACAACACCAGAGAATTCATACAGGAGAGAAGCCCTTCCACTGTGACCAGTGTGGGACTAGGTTCACACAGAGTGGTCATCTGAAACAGCACCAGAGAATTCATACAGGAGAGAAGCCTTACCACTGTGACCAGTGTAGAAGTAGGTTCTCCAAGAGGGCTCATCTGGAAGCGCACCAGAGAATTCACAGCAGAGAGAAGCCCTACGCTTGTGACCAGTGTGGAAGTAGGTTCACCCGGAGCGATAGTCTGAAAGAGCACCAGAGAATTCATACAGGAGAGAAGCCTTACCACTGTGACCAGTGTGGAAGTAGGTTCACACTGAGTGGTCATCTGAAAGAGCACCAGAGAATTCATACAGGAGAGAAGCCTTACCACTGTGACCAGTGTGGAAGTAGGTTCACCCAGAGAGGTCATCTGAAAGAGCACCAGAGAATTCATACAGGAGAGAAACCTTACCACTGTGACCAGTGTAGAGCTAGATTCAGCCACCACACTACTCTCAAAAATCACCAGAGAATTCATACAGGAGAGAAACCTTACCACTGTGACCAGTGTGGAGCTAGGTTCACTGGAGACAGTAGTCTCAAACAACACCAGAGAGTTCACACAGGCCTGAAGCCCTACCACTGTGACGAGTGTGGAAGTAGGTTCAGCCAGGGCTGTGATCTCAAACGGCACCAGAGAGTTCACACAGGCCTGAAGCCCTACCACTGTGAGCATTGTGGAAGTAGGTTCAGCTGGGGCAGTACTCTCAGACGGCACCTGAGAATTCATACAGGAGAGAAGCCCTACCACTGTGACCAGTGTGGAAGTAGGTTCACACAGAGTGCTACTCTGGAAAAACACAAGAGAATTCATACAGGAGAGAAGCCTCACCACTGTGAGCATTGTGAGAAACAGTTCAGCCGGAGCAGTACACTCAAACAGCACCAGAGAACTCATACAGGAGGAGAAACCCTACCACTGTGACCAGTGTGGGACTAGGTTCACACAGAGTGCTCATGTGAAAGAGCACCGGAGAATACATACAGGAGAGAAGCCCTTCCACTGTGACCATTGTGGAAGTACGTTCACCCGGAGCGATAGTCTGAAAGAGCACCAGAAAATTCACAGCAGAAAGAAGCCCTACGCTTGTGACCAGTGTGGGGCTAGATTCACTCAAGACAGTAGTCTCAAAAATCACCAGAGAATTCACAGCGGAGAGAAGCCCTTCCACTGTGACCAGTGTGGGACTAGGTTCAGCAGGAAATGTACTCTGAAATGGCACCAAAGAATTCACAGCAGAGAGAAGCCCTACCACTGTGACCAGTGTGGTGCTAGATTCACCCACCACAGTGCTCTCAAAAATCACCAGAGAATTCACAGTGGAGAGAAGCCCTACCACTGTGACCAGTGTGGCGCTAGCTTTAGACAGAGCGGTCATCTCAAAAGTCATCAGAGAATTCACAGCAGAGAGAAGCCCTACCACTGTGACAAGTGTGGTGCTAGATTCACCCACCCCTGTACTCTCAAAAATCACCAGAGAATTCATACAGGAGAGAAACCCTATGTTTGTGACCAGTGTGGAGCTAGATTCACTCAAGGCAGTAATCTCAAACAGCACCAGAGAATTCATACAGGAGAGAAACCCTATGCTTGTGACCAGTGTGGAGCTAGGTTCACTCAAGGCAGTAATCTCAAACAGCACCAGAGAACTCATACGGGAGAGAGAGTAATGTAAAAATGCCAATAGTACAGCAGATTAACTCATTTTTTTCATACGATACTTCACTTTGGTATAGAAGCGTGAAAATTGGCACAGATACTCTCCAAGGTCTACTCTTTAGGAAAAAGGCGCGTGCCACTCAAAATTCCAAGATGGCGGCCCCAAAATCCAAAATGTCCGCCCAAAAATGTGTTTTTTCCTTCATAACTTGAAATGCATTGATTTTACACCCCATAAATGTATTGAACATTAATACAAAGTTGGTTTGGCACCAAGAACATGTCTGTATCACTTACGGCTCTTGAGATACAGCATATAGGTACTTTCACAGATTGAGGAGAGCAAGACATTTGTAACATTGATTCTTAAGTGAATCAAATGGTGATACAGGCATGAAAATTGGTACACACACTCTTCAAACCCCACTATTTCTAAAAGTACTGCGTGCCCTGCAAAATTCCAAGATGGCAGCCCCCAAAATCCAAGATGTCCGTCCAAAAATGTGGTTTTTTCCTTCATAAGTCGAAATACAAAGCTTTTAAGCCCCATAAATGTATTTAGCGTTAATATAAAGTTAGGCATTACGGACATTTTGATACCAAGTACATGTCTCTATGTGCTACGGTTCTTGAGTTACAACATATACGTAGCGATGAGGCACCATAAGTGTAACATTTTGGCACATTTCCCTCTTTAACTCAAAGATCCCTTTATCACCATATCTTCTGTTTTCAGGAAATGGACCTACATGTATCTGCTATCATAAACCACTTCAGATTTTTCAATTGATGAAACAGGTCGGGAGTTATTAAGCCGATCGCGAAGGGCTGTTTCAGTGCTAAATTTGCTGCGTACATTCTGCGAATATAAGCCACCCAGAAATGTCTGTCTGTGCATCTGTCCTTCACAATAAGTGTATATGTGAAGTGGACGCACCAAGTGCACCATGTGTCATACTATAATTGTATAATGTGCTAAAATGCGTAATAGTGTAATATATGCAATAGTGTAATAGAGCTAATAGTGTAATATATGCAGTATATAGCGGTATACTGTAATAGGGTAATGTATGTAATAAGTGTCACAGTGTAACATGTGTAATAGTGTAATAGGTTAATATGTGTAATAGTGCCAGTGTAATATGTGTAATAGTGTAATAGGGTAATATGTGTAATAGTGTCATAGTGTAACATGTGTAATAGTGTAATAGGGTAATATGTGTAATAGTGTCATAGTGTAACATGTGTAATAGGGTAATAAGTGTAATAGTGTAATATTTTGCATTAGGGTAATAGTGTAATAGGAAATATGTGTAATAGTGTCAAAGTGTAATATGTGTAATAGGGTATCATGTGTAATAGTGGCATAGTGTAACATGTGTAATAGCATAATAGGGTAATGTATGTAATAGTGCCATAGTGTAACACGTGTAATAGTGTAATAGGTTTATATGTGTAATAGTGGCATAGTGTAACATGTGTAATAGTGTAATAGGTTGATATGTGTAATAGTGGCATAGTGTAACATGTGTAATACTGGCATAGTGTAACATGTGTAATAGCATAATAGGGTAATGTGTGTAATAGTGTAACATGTGTAATAGTGTAATAGGTTGATATGTGTAATAGTGGCATAGTGTAACATGTGTAATAGCATAATAGGGCAATATGTGTAATAGTGTCATAGTGTAACATGTGTAATAGGGTAATAGTGTAATATATGCAATAGTGTAAGGGCTAATAGTGTAATGTTTGTGCATTATGGTAATAGTGTAAGAGTGTAATATATTACTGTAATATTGGTATAGCATAATAGCGTAATATGTGTAATTGTGACATGTGTAATAGGCAAATATGTGTATCATGTGTAATGGTGTAATAGGACAATTACACTAGACCACTATTCCATATATTACACTATTACACAGTACACAGTACAGATTGTACACAGATTACACTATTACACATATTAGCCTATTACACTATTACACTAGTAGCCTATTGTACATACATTATGCTATTGCACGTATTAGCCTATTACACTATTACACAAATTACCCTATTACAGTATTACACGTTACACTACGACACTATTACACATATTACCCTATTACACATGTTACACTATGACACTATTACACATATTACCCTATTACACATGTTACACTATGACACTATTACACATATGACCCTATTACACTATTACACATATTACTCTATTACAGTATTACACGTTACACTACGACACTATTACACATATTACCCTATTACACATGTTACACTATGACACTATTACACATATTACCCTATTACCCTATTACACATGTTACACTATGACACTATTACACATATTACCCTATTACCCTATTACACATGTTACACTATGACACTATTACACATATTACCCTATTACCCTATTACACATGTTACACTATGACACTATTACACATATTACCCTATTACACTATTACACATATTACTCTATTACAGTATTACACGTTACACTACGACACTATTACACATATTACCCTATTACACATGTTACACTATGACACTATTACACATATTACCCTATTACACTATTACACATTTTACCCTATTACAGTATTACACGTTACACTACGACACTATTACATATATTACCCTATTACAGTATACCGCTATATACTGCATATCTTACACTATTATCTCTATTACACTATTAAACTATTGCATATATTACACTATTACGCCTTTTAGCACAATATACCATTATACTATGACACATGCTACACTTGGTGCGTCCGCTTCACATATACACTTATTGTGAAGGACAGATGCACAGACAGACATTTCTGGGTGGCTTATATTCGCAAAATGTACGCAGCAATTTTAGCACTGAAACAGCCCTTCACAATTGGCTTAATAACTCCCGACCCGTTTCATCAATTGAAAAACTTGAAGTGGTTTATGATAGCAGATACATGTAGGTCCATTTCCTGAAAATAGGAGAAATGCTGATAAAGGAATCTTTGAGTTAAAGAGTGAAACATGCCAAAATGTTACACTTATGGTGCCACATCACTATGTATATGTTGTAACTCAAGAACCGTATTACATACAGACATGTACTTGGTATCAAAATGTCCGTAATGCCTGACTTTATATTAACGCTCAATACATTTATGGGGCTTAAAAGCTTTGTATTTCGAGTTATGAAGGAAAAACCACATTTTTGGGCGGACATTTTGGATTTTGGGGCCGCCATCTTGGAATTTTGAGTGGCACGCACCTTTTTCCTAAAGAGTAGACCTTGGAGAGTATCTGTGCCAATTTTCATGCTTCTATACCAAAGTGAAGTATCGTTTCACTAATCTGCTCTACTAAAATGAATGGAGTTATCTCAGGCTGAGAATCAGGTTTTGTTATTTATCTCTCTAAGACTTTTGTTTTTTAATCAAAGCATTTATGACCTTTATGCCTTTATGTTATAAATGTCGGGGTGCCTGCCTGGAATCAACGGTCGGACTGGCCATAGAAAGTCAGCAGGCCGCGGCCATAGGAGGGGCTAAAATAATAAAAATAAGGGTAATAATAATACAGGCCTGTATTATGCCTCTTTCATTCTAGTGGGAGCAACAAAGGGTTGTCTAAGTGTCTGTTGGGTTGTATCATTTAAGTTGTTGTGTAAAAATGGTGGTATTATGCCTTGTTTGTTTGTGTGTGTGCTGACAGAGCAGTGCTAACATAAAATGACTGGGCAGAATGTTTGTCCCAGTCCAGCTCTGATGGAATCAGCCAATCTGTAGACGGCAAACAGCACAACCTGCTGGACGATACACAGCGGTAAACAGTGTTGTAGTGGTACTTTTAGAAGTGGGGGGACGCCTCTTAAAGGGGAATTCCATTTGGTTCCATTTGGTTCCATTTGTACACTCTCAGAAAAAAGGAAACTCATGGTGAACAGGGTAACATGGTGAAACACATCTTGATGATGTCATCAAGATGTGTTTCACCATGCTAATGATTTTTTCAGACCTCCATTTCTAGGAAACAGAATGGGGGAACCTTTTTACCATGTCCACACAACATCTCTAAGGTATATTAATGACACATTAAAACTTATTCGAGGCACGTGCATGCAGACTTGCATTTGCATGCGCATTTGCGTGCACCGGCGCCACACACAGACACGCTATTAAAACAAGTATAGCATATTGAGAAAGATTGTTTACAATGCCTAATTGTATCCATAAAAGTAAATGACAAGACAAAAACATAGGCCTGCTTTTGCCCCCAAAATATCTTAGATGTGAGAAGTGGGGGGACGCCGTCCCCCCTCCACTACACCCCTGGCGCCGGTAAATAGATGAAATATTTTGCTGTATATCTCTAGCCTGATCCTCTCAGAATGCAGCATTTGACAAGGGACTCATATTCCTAGATGTTATTAATGGTGTGATTCTTGTTCTACTACTTTGGGATTATAACAATTGTAAATGTTTGAAATAAAAATCATTATTATCACAACTATTAATAGTCATTGCATTTCTCCTTTGTCAAAACTATCCACAACTTTCCTACAACCCATAAGGCTGTTCCTGTTATCCCATGATTTGTTGCCAGATTTGCAAAGGAAACAAGTGACCAGGTCTATGAATGAAATCAAGCACAAATTAAATTAGCTGATGTACAAGCTCACAGCCACACATTGTGATGTTGTGCACCTGTAATTTAAAACCACATTGAATAAATTGAAATATTTGCAATACTTATATTTGAATAAAAAAGGCACAAAATATTTTCAGATGGATGGGTGTGGACAATCTGGGGTTGCTTGATGTGAAAAATGTGGGATACACTGGTTTAAACTACACCAAGCAGCAAGCACTACACCGGAGGATTTTTCTTCCCATTGAGGCACATGATATCTGCACACACACATCAATTATGACTCATAGGCCTGTGATATTCACCTGCATTTCACCAAGATTTACAGCAAGGGATTGATTAAAAAATAATAGACAAAATAACTAAGCCAAATAAAAGCAAACACTTGCAGTAATGTACCATGATGTATCAAGATGGTTCAGGACCTTTGGGGTTATTTTATTGACACAGAATGAACAAGCCCCTGGTAAATAACCAGTTCTCCAGTTCTCCTGTCAATATATCATGGTTCTTGATGCCTGAGTTTAAAACACTTAATCACAGGTTGTTTCAGCATGACAGCCTGGTAGAGCTGTCATTTCTCTGGTGAAAAGATGACAGACGACAACATACTGGATCTCTCTTTTAATGAACCCAAATAGTTAAACTCCTCTTTGGCTCCACTGTGGTTATGTGAGGTCGTCTTTCAGTGTCTAGCTGACCTGTTGTAGTCGTGAGGTCAATGACTTGACTCTATGAACTGAACTGAGTTCAGTGCATAACTAAATAACTAACTAACTGAGCATAGCTGCCTTATCCTATAGACACTCTGTTCTCTGCCTCTACACCCCCCCCCCTCCTCGTTTGGATAGTTATCTATCCAAAGGGGGGGGGGGGGGGGGGGGGGGTTGTGTGTGTGTGTGTGTGTGTGTGTGTGTGTGTGTGTGTGTGTGTGTGTGTGTGTGTGTGTCTGCATGCGTGCAGGGATCGAACCGGGACTCCCACTCGCCAGTCCAACACACAACCAGTCGCGCCAATATGTCTGAGCCTGAGAGGGGAGGAGTGAGAGAGAGAGAGAGACAGAGACAGAGTGAAGTCATTGAACTCACGACTACAACAGGTCATCTAGACACTGAAAGACGACCTCACATAACCACAGTGGTTTAACATTATTTTATCAGAGCTACAGAGAGATCCAGTATGTTGTCGTCTGTCATCTTGTCATCACAGAAGGGACAGCTCTACAAGTCCGTCATGCTGAAACAACCTGTGATAAAGTTACACAGAATAGGTAAGTGTGTGTTTCTGTGTGGCGGCTGTGGCTCAGGAGGTAGAGCGGCTCGTCCTGCAGTATTTAACTTCCAGAACTAAATTAAAGAATTTGTCCACAATTCCAAGCTGTATTGATGTTGTTGTACCATTAGGAGTGAACATTTGATCCTAATGGTACCAACATTTGCACATTTTGGTGCACATTTGCACATTTTGCAAATGATAGATAACATGATTTTAAACAGCCCAAAATGCAGCAGGGGCGAAATCCAAAAGCGACCTCGCCCGCGGGCGCCCGGTTTCAAAAGCGGGCGCCCGTTTTCACAAAAACGGGCGCCCGTTTTCAAAAGCGGGCGCCCGTTTTTGTGAAAAAGGGCGCCCGTTTTCACAAACGGACGCCCTTTTCAAAAGGTTATGGTTTGGGTTAGGTTAGGTTTAGGCATAGGTTTACTGAGGTTACCGGGCGCCCGTTTTTGTGAAACCGGGCGCCCGTTTTTGTGAAAGCGGGCGCCCGCTTTTGAAACCGGGCGCCCGCGGGCGAGGTCGCTTTTGG
This sequence comes from Benthosema pterotum, assembly GCA_039105355.1. NCBI lineage: Eukaryota > Metazoa > Chordata > Actinopteri > Myctophiformes > Myctophidae > Benthosema > Benthosema pterotum. The sequence goes on from CM076973.1 coordinate 52,878,001, forward strand.
ATTTCGCTGGCTCTCCCAAAATGTATGTTTTGATATAAATTGATATCCCCGACTAGCTGGATGCTGGAGTCGTTAGTTGATCTCTCTCTTTTCTCCTAAACATACAGATTTGCTATAATATACACAAAAGTAGTTCTGACACTGTAAAGTGGTGTTTTATTCCTGAATTCTCAGGGGGGCTGTGCTGTGTGTACAAAGGCTATGTTTGTGGAGCAAACATTATCAGTCAGGAAAGCAGGAGAGAGAAAGGGGGGGGGGATCTAGGCATGGACATGGGGGGGCAATGCCCTTCTAAATGCCCAGTCTGCCCCACCAAACATGATGCCATGCAAAACGGCACAAGATGGAAAAACAAAACAACAAAAAAGATATTTCAAATTAAAGTGCTTATATTTAAATTGATTTGAAACACTACTATACTGCTACTAACTAACTACAGCTGTGTCACCACTAAACCAACAGCATTTCATCATTGAAAACAGAAAACTCTCTGAGTCAGAGCTTTAGCTTTATGCATGCTGCGTGTCTGTTGCAACTTCAAAAACAACTGATGTTTCCTGTAACTGAAAATGGTATGGGTGCAGCTGAAGTCGCCCCCAATGTTACATCCGCTTTGAGGGGGGGGGGGGGGGGGTAGAGCAAGAGAGAGACAGAGAGAGTCAAGTCATTGACCTCACGACTACAGCAGGTCAGCTAGATGCTGAAAGACGACCTCACATGACCACAGTGGAGTCAAAGAGGAGATTATGTTATTATTATTTTAAAATAGAGATCCAGTATGTCGTCGTCTGACTCTGTCATCTTTTCACCAGAGAAGGGACAGCTCTACAAGTCCGTCATGCTGAAACAACCTGTGATAAAGTTACACAGAATAGGTAAGTGTGTGTTTCTGTGTGGCGGCTGTGGCTCAGGAGGTAGAGTGGGTCGTCCTGCAGTGATCCGTGGGTCGGCGGTCCGAATCCCGCTCTCCTCCTGTCTACATGTCCAAGTGTCCTTGAGCAAGACACTGAACTCCATATTGCTTCCAATGTGCTGGTTGTGGTGTGTGTGTGTGTGTGTGTGTGTGTGTGTGTGTGTGTGTGTGTGTGTGTGTGTGTGTGTGTGTGTGTGTGTGTGTGTGTGTGAGTGAGTGAGTGAGTGAGTGAGTGTGTGTGAGTGAGTGAGTGAGTGAGTGAGTGAGTGAGTGAGTGAGTGAGTGAATCTGTGTATGATTGAACTTTTCATGGTCTGTATGTTTGGAATATCTTTAAAATGTTGTTTTTAATTGAACTTTTCATTCTTCAATGTGGTCATTGTTTAGAATTGTTGTAAAAAGATCAATAATATCTGTTGGGAGAAAATTGCAATATACACTCAACAAAAATATAAACGCAACACTTTTGTTTTTGCTCCCATTTTTCAGGGGATGGACTTAAAGCCCTAAAATTCATTCCAGATATACAATATAACCATTTCTCTCAAACACTGTTCACAAATCTGCCTAAATGTGTGATATTGAGCACTTCTGCTTTGTTAAGATAATCCATCCCACCTCACAGGTGTGCCACATTAAGATGCAGATGTGACATCATGATTAGTGCACAGGCGTACCTCAGACTCTCCACAATAAAAAGACATCCTGAAATGTGCAATTTTCTTTTGCCTTATTGGGTGTATGGGCCTCCAAACCAGTCAGTATCTGGTGTGACCACCATTTGCCTCATGCAGTGCAACACATCTTCTTCGCATAGAGTTTATCAGATTGTCAATTGTGGCCTGTGGAATGTTGGTCCACCCCTCTTCAATGGCTATGTGAAGTTGCTGGATATTAATGGGAACTGGTATGCACTGTAAAAATGGTAATAACACAATATTACCACATTATTACCCTTTTGACAGTGCATACCAGTTCCCATTAATATCCAGCAACTTCACATAGCCATTGAAGAGGGGTGGACCAACATTCCACAGGCCACATTTGACAATCTGATAAACTCTATGCGAAGAAGATGTGTTGCACTGCATGAAGCAAATGGTGGTCACGCCAGATACTGACTGGTTCGGAGGCCCATACACCCAATAAGGCAAAAGAAAATTGCACATTTCAGGATGTCTTTTTATTGTGGAGAGTCTGAGGTACGCCTGTGCACTAATCATGATGTCACATCTGCATCTTAATGTGGCACACCTGTGAGGTGGGATGGATTATCTTAACAAAGCAGAAGTGCTCAATATCACACATTTAGGCAGATTTGTGAACAGTGTTTGAGAGAGATGGTTATATTGTATATATGGAACGAATTTTAGGGCTTTAAGTCCATCCCTTGAAAAATGGAAGCAAAAACAAAAGTGTTGCGTTTATATTTTTGTTGAGTGTATATACATATAGCACACTAAATATTGATATCATATCGTGTCATGAGATCAGTGAATCATCCCACTCCTGCTGCCACTAACACATGGTAATAAATTATAAATTATACAACACAGCTAGCATATTGTTTTAAAACATTTTATTTGTGTTATTTTTCCCCTCTCTCCTCATTCTCCATTTTAGAGCTCTTTCCTGCTCAACTCAAACATATCTACAGCAGAGACAGTCATCTCAACCAACAGCAGAGAGTTCACACAGGCCTGAAGCCTCACCACTGTGACCAGTGTGGAAGTAGGTTCAGCCAGAGTGGTAAGCTGAAAGAGCACCAGAGAATTCATACAGGAGAGAAACCCTACGCTTGTGACCAGTGTGGAAGTAGGTTCACCCGGAGTGATAATCTAAAAGAGCACCAGAGAGTTCATACAGGAGAGAAACCCTACCACTGTGACCAGTGTGGAAGTAGATTCAGCCAGAGTGGTAGTCTGAAAGAGCACCAGAGAATTCATACAGGAGAGAAACCTTATCACTGTGACCAGTGTGGAAGTAGGTTCACTCGAAACAGTCATCTCAAACAACACCAGAGAGTTCACACAGGCCTGAAGCCTTACCACTGTGACGAGTGTGGAGCTAGGTTCACACGGAGTGCTCATCTGGAACAGCACCAGAGAATTCATACAGGAGAGAAGCCCTATGCTTGTGACCAGTGTGGGGCTAGGTTCAGGGAGAAAGGTACTCTGAAACAGCACCAGAGAATACACAGCAGAGAGAAGCCCTTCCACTGTGACCAGTGTGGGGCTAGATTCAGCCAGGGTAGTCAACTAAAACGCCACCAGAGAGTTCACAGCGGAGAGAAACCCTACGCTTGTGACCAGTGTGGGGCTAGATTCACTCGAGACAGTCATCTCAAACAGCACCAGAGAATTCATACAGGAGAGAAGCCCTACCAGTGTGAGCATTGTGAGAAACAGTTCAGGCAGAGTGGTCATCTCAAATGGCACCAGAAAATTCATATAGGAGAAAAGCCCTACCATTGTGAGGTTTGTGGGGCTAATTTCAGTGGGAGAAGTACTCTGGTACACCACCGGAGAATTCATACAGAAGAGAAACCCTACGCTTGTGACCAGTGTGGAGCTAGATTTAGCCAGGACAGTAATCTCAAACGGCACCAGAAAATTCATACAGGAGAAAAGTCCTACTATTGTGATCTTTGTGGGACTAGGTTCAGTGCAAAAGCTCCTCTGGTACAGCACCAGAGAATTCACACAGGAGAGAAACCTTATGCTTGCGACCAGTGTGGGATTAGGTTTAGTACGAAAAGTACTCTGGTACAGCACCAGAGAATTCATACAGGAGAGAAACTCTACCAGTGTGAGCATTGTGAGAAACAGTTCAGGCAGAGCGGTCATCTCAAACGGCACCAGAGAATTCATACAGGAGAGAAATCCTACCACTGTGACCAGTGTGGAAGTAGGTTCAGTGCAAAAGCTACTCTGGTACAGCACCAGAGAATTCATACAGGAGAGAAACCCTACGCTTGTGACCAGTGTGGGATTAGGTTTAGTAAGAAAAGTACTCTGGTACATCACCAGAGAATTCACACAGGAGAGAAACCCTACGCTTGTGACCAGTGTGGGGCTAGGTTCAGCCAGGGCAGTACTCTTAAAAAGCACCAGAGAATTCATACAGGAGAAAAGCCCTACTATTGTGATCTTTGTGGGACTAGGTTCAGTGCAAAAGCTACTCTGGTACAGCACCAGAGAATTCACACAGGAGAGAAACCCTATGCTTGTGACCAGTGTGCCAGTAGGTTCAGGTTTATAGGTAGTCTCAAACACCACCAGAGAACTCATGCAGGACTCTCTAAAGATGCCCCGTAATTAGATAGCAGCTAACACTGGGGTAGCAGTCCATGCACCTACACTGCTAAACAAGCTTGACCGCATGTTACAGGTTCGACCCCCCCAGAGATCCCCAGTCATTCCTAATATCATGTCATAAGAATTATGACTATTCTTTGCTTTTCATTTCTTTGGGCATTTCACTGCCACCTGCCTCATGTTCCCGCCGATGGTAATGGCAGGGAATGTGTAATGCTTTGGAAAAATGCGATGAGATTAAGAATTGTAAATGCAGCCTTACCCTCAATGTCCTCAGTTCCTCGAACATGTGAGAGACACCCAAAGCCACAATACAAGAAGGAATGTAAACAACTGATCAAATCTGGCACCACATGAAACACAAACGCTGAAATGTTGAAGGAAACAACAGAGTCATAGGCGAGGCTCTCCCAGCAGGGGTGCACCTTCTTAGGCTACCATTTTTTATTTTATTTTTTTAGATCTGTAACTCTTGAGAGCATAAAATGAAACCCAATAGACCCTTATGGGTTCATTTGGTTTAATTTTATGCTAAATTATATTACTTTACATCTGAATTACATAATTGTTATTTTGACTTTTTTAATTTTTATTTTGCCAATTCTCTTTCCTAATTGCTGCTCACTGCTTTCAAATATAAGCAACTAATATGCAAGTTAAATAGGCCTACATGCTTTTCTAGACACTATGGACCCGATTTTTGTAACATGCCTTGTCCCCGACACCGCAGACCGCATCGAGTATCCCTTATTGCTAGTTTCATCACCTTTCCTCTTCGCTTAGCCACTATATTCTTTATGCCGACACCGTTATTTGCGACTGGAGGTGTGGTCATAGGCGTGTTTGTCGCGCAGTCCCTTAAGTTGCTAATTTCGTCAAATAGATTTGGGAAATAGATAGCTAACCTCTACAAGAAGGCAGAGGCACGTGCGCACGGTGCATGCATCTGTGTGCATTGGAGATGTCCATGTGGAACAGCTGCTGCATCAGTTGACTTTATCTCCTTATTTATTGATTGTCCTATGAAAAGCTGCAGATTGCCTGCTGTCGCTGTCACTTCCTTGTGTTGAGTTAAGGTATATAATATAGATAAATACATTAATTAACTTGTGACCCATTGCTGCTGCTGAATCAGTTTCACCTTTCCACCAAATTCCTGTCAGTTGAATCTGAGAGAGTGGGGTTTGTCGGTCAAACAGAAGGGGCGGATCTAGGCATGGGCATGGGTGGGGGGGGGGGGGGGGGGGGGGTATTTCAAATTAAAGAGCTTATATTTAAAATGATGTGAACCACTACTACTGCTACTAACTAACTACAGCTGTGTCACCACTAAACCAACAGCATTTCATCATTGAAAACAGAAAACTCTCTGAGTCAGACCTTCAGCTTTATGCATGCTGCGTGTCTGTTGCAACTTCAACAACAACTGATGTTATTATTGATGCTTTACTTGACTAATAAAAGTCCTGTAACTGAATAATGATTAATAGTCATTGCATTTCTCCTTTATCACAACTATCCACAACTTTCCTACATACCATAAGTCTTTGTGTTTGTGTGTGCAGAAGTTCCTGTTACTGTATCTTGTGATTTGTTGCCAGATTTGCAAAGGAAACAAAGTGACCAGGTCTATGAAATCAAGCACAAAAGAAAATAGCTGATCTACAAGCTCACAGCCACACATTGTGAGGTTGTGCATCTGTAATTTAAAACCACATTGAATAAATGTAAATATTTGGAATATTATTTATACATTTGACTAAAGAAGGCAAAAACATTTTCAGATGGATGAGTGTGGACATTACATGTCAATCTGAGGTTCCTTGAGGTGAAAAATGTGGTATACACTGGTTTACACAACATCAACAAGCAAGACCAAATAGGTTCTACATGTACAGTTTAGAAACAAGCCCCAAAAACACCAAGCAGGAAATATTTACAGGCAAGTGACTTTATAGAATAAAACGAGTCAAATGTTGCTTATAATAAGTAGACATGGCAACACTGCCCGGGGAGAAGCTGTGTGTGTGTGTGTGTGTGTGTGTGTGTGTGTGTGTGTGTGTGTCGTCATGTTATGTTATGCAGAACATGAACTTTTTGTTCTTTTTTCCAGTGCTCCAAGTCTCTCTCTCTCTCTCTCTCTCTCTCTCTCTCTCTCTCTCTCTCTCTCTCTCTCTCTCTCTCTCTCTCTCTCTCTCTCTCTCTCTCTCTCTCTCTCTCTCTCTCTCTCTCTCTCTCTCTCTCTCTCTCTCTCTCTCTCTCTGGGCCTATGTCTCTCTGACCCCCCCCCGACTTTTCATGGTCTGTATGTTTAGAATTGCTTTAAAATGTAATTGATTGAACTTTTCGAGACCAGTAATTTGCTGCTGACATTAACACATGGTTCACTGCTAGCACAGCTAACATGTTGTTTTAAAGGTAGGGGAAGTGATTTCACTTTTGTCAGATATCACCCAAAAATATTTTTTTTTCTGTTAAAATGCTCTATTATAAGGTGTGGAAACCATATGTGGAGTTTCCCCCTCCCCCACGTTAGCAGAGGAGCTAATAAAAGTTCCCCAGGTGGTGGGTGAATTCTTCTCCAATCAGGATCAAGCAGCAGGTTCACATAGTGTAGCTACTCTTGGCGCCCCTAGTGCACCAGGCTGGTACTACACCATGAATTTCAAATCACTTACCCTACATTTAATTCGTTATGTTCCCCCTTTCTCCTCATTCTTCACCCCCCTAGATGACATGATATCAGCCCAAAATGTATGTTTTGATATAAACTGATATCCCCAACTAGCTGGATGCTGGAGTCGTTAGTTGATCTCTCTCTTTTCTCCTAAACATACAGATAATATACATAAAAGTAGTTCTGACACTGTAAAGAGTGTTTTATTCCTGAATTCTTTTATTTATTTATTTATTTTTATTCTCAGGGCGGCTGTGCTGTGTACAAAGGCTATCAGCAGGAGAGAGAAAGGGGGGGGGGGGGGGGGCAGGGGCGGATCTAGGCATGGACATGGGGGGGGTGCCCCCCTAAATGTCCAGACTGCTGCACCAAACATGATGGCATGCAAAACAACCCAAGATATTTCAAATTAAAGTGCTTATATTTAAAATGATTTGAAACACTATTACTAACTAACTAACTAACTAACTAACTACACCTGTGGCGCCACTAAACCAACAGCATTTCATCATTAAAAACAGAAAACTCTCTGAGTCAGACCTTTAGCTTTATGCATGCTGCGTGTGTTGCAACTTCAACAACAACTGATGTTATCATTGATGCTTTACTTGACTAATAAAAGTCCTGTAACTGCTGACTGGTATAGGGCGACTTCAGCCGCACCCATACCATTTTCTTCTGCCCTCCCAATTGGGAAATGTTACATCCGCCCCTGGAGGGGGGGGGGCAGAGAGAGAGGAGTGAGAGAGACAGAGACAGAGTGAAGTCATTGACCTGCTCACGACTATAACAGATCATCTAGCCAGTGAAAGACGACCTCACATAACCACAGTGGTTTAACATTATTTTATCAGAGCTACAGAGAGATCCAGTATGTTGTCGTCTGTCATCTTGTCATCACAGAAGGGACAGCTCTACAAGTCCGTCATGCTGAAACAACCTGTGATAAAGTTACACAGAATAGGTAAGTGTGTGTCTCTGTGTGGCGGCTGTGGCTCAGGAGGTAGAGCGGGTAGAGCGAGTGTGTGTGTGTGTGTGTGTGTGTGTGTGTGTGTGTGTGTGTGTGTGTGTGTGTGTGTGTGTGTGTGTGTGTGTGTGTGTGTGTGTGTGTGTGCGTGTGTGTGTGTGGATCTGCTGGCATTTAGGGGAGGGCAAAAATCGGCAATGTGTCAATTAGAGCTGTCAGTCAATTAAAATAATTAATCATGATTAATCGCATGATTGCCCAGATAGTTAATATTTGATTACTTGCAATTTACTCACACGTTTTTACTTTTTATCGGTTCTAATTGTACCTTAAATGAGTTTTTCAAGATTTTTCACATCAAGGTCCATTATTTATTCTGTATTCTTTATTATTTATTTATTCTGTTGAGCCACAGACAACCATTTGATGACATTTATTTAACTTCCAGAACTAAATTAAAGAATTTGTCTACAATTCCAAGCTGTATTGATGTTGTTGTACCATTAGGAGTGAACATTTGCTCCTAATGGTACCAACATTTGCACATTTTGGTGCACATTTGCACATTTTGCAAATGATAGATAACATGATATTAAACAGCCCAAAATGTATGTTTTGATATAAATTGATATCCCCAACTAGCTGGATGCTGGAGTCGTTAGTTGATCTCTCTCTTTTCTCCTAAACATACAGATTTGCTATGATGGACAAAGTAGTTCTGACACTGCAAAAAGGTGTTTTATTCCTGAATTCTCAGGGGGGCTGTGCTGTGTGTGCAAAGGCTATGTTTGTGGAGCAAACATTATCAGTCAGGAAAGCAGGGGAGAGAGAGAGAGAGAGAGAGAGAGAGAGAGAGAGAGAGAGGGGGGGGGGGGGGGGGCAGGGGCGGATCTAGGCATGGGCATGGGGGGGCACTGCCCCTTAAATGCCCAGTCTGCCCTACCAAACACGATGCCATGCAAAACAACCCAAGATATTTCAAATTAAAGTGCTTATATTTAAAATGATGTGAAACACTACTACTGCTACTAACTAACTACAGCTGTGTCACCACTAAACCAACAGCATTTCATCATTGAAAACAGAATCTCTCTGAGTCAGACCTTTAGCTTTATGCATGCTGCGTGTCTGTGGCAACTTCAACAACAACTGATGTTATTATTGATGCTTAATTGTCTAATACAAGTCCTGCAACTGAAATTAGTATGGGTGCAGCTGAAGTCGCCCCCATACCATTTTCTCCTGCCCTCCCAATTGGGAAATGTTACATCCGCCCTGAGGGGGGAAGGGGGGGGGGGCAAGAGAGAGACAGAGAGAGACAGAGAGAGAGAGAGAGAGAGAGAGAGAGAGAGAGAGAGAGAGAGAGAGAGAGAGAGAGAGAGAGAGAGAGAGAGAGAGAGAGAGAAAGTCATTGACCTCACGACTACAGCAGATCAGCTAGATGCTGAAAGACGACCTCACATAACCACAGTGGAATCAAAGAGGAGATTATTTTATCATTATTTTATTATTATTATTATTTTATTATGTCGTCTGACTCTGTCATCTTTTCACCAGAGAAGGGACAGCTCTACAAGTCCGTCATGCTGAAACAACCTGTGATAAAGTTACACAGAATAGGTAAGTGTGTGTTTCTGTGTGGCAGCTGTGGCTCAGGAGGTAGAGCGGCTCGTCCTGCAGTGATCCGTGGGTCAGCGGTCCGAATCCCAGCTCCTCTACTCCTGTCTACATGTCCAAGTGTCCTTGAGCAAGACACTGAACTCCATATTGCTGGTTGTGTGTTGTTGTGTTGTGTTGTGTTGTGTTGTGTTGTGTTGTGTTGTGTTGTGTTGTGTTGTGTTGCGCTGTGCTGCGCTGTGCTGTGCTGTGCTGTGCTGTGCTGTGCTGTGCTGTGTTGTGGTGTGTGTGAGTGTGTGAGTGAGTGAGTGAGAGAGATTTTTGATCTGTGTATGACTGAACTTTTCATGGTCTGTATGTTTACAATTTCTTTAAAATGTTGTAGTTAATTGAACTTTTCATTCTTCAATGTGGTCATTGTTTAGAATTGTTGTATAAAGACCAGTAATTTGTCTGGAGGAAAAATGCAATATAAATTGATTTGGCACACTAAATATTGATATCATGAGATCAGTGAATCGTCCCACTCCTGCTGCCATTACCACATGGTAATAAATTATACAACACAGCTAGCATGTTGTTTTAAAACATTTTATTTATGTTATTTTTCCCCTCTCTCCTCATTCTCCATTTTAGAGCTCTTTCCTGCCCAACTCAAACATATCTACAGCAGAGACTGTCATCTCAACCAACAGCAGAGAGTTCACACAGGCCTGAAGCCCTTCCACTGTGATCAGTGTGGAAGTAGGTTCAGCCACCACAGTACTCTCAAAAATCACCAGAGAATTCATACAGGAGAGAAACCCTACCACTGTGACCAGTGTGGAAGTAGGTTCACCCGGAGCAATTTTCTAAAACAGCACCAGAGAATTCATACAGGAGAGAAACCCTACCACTGTGAGCATTGTGAGAAACAGTTCAGCCAGAGCAGTGCTCTCAAACAGCACCAGAGAATTCATACAGGAGAGAAGCCCTTCCACTGTGACCAGTGTGGAAGTAGGTTCAGGGAGAAAGGTCTTCTGAAACTGCACCAGAGAATTCATACAGGAGAGAAGCCCTTCCACTGTAACCAGTGTGGAAGTAGGTTCAGCCACCACAGTAATCTCAAAATTCACCAGAGAATTCACAGCGGAGAGAAACCCTACCACTGTGACCAGTGTGGAAGTAGGTTCAGGAGGAAATTTACTCTGAAACAGCACCAAAGAATTCACAGCGGAGAGAAGCCCTACCATTGTGACCAGTGTAGCGCTAGATTCACTCAAGACAGTCTTCTCAAACAACACCAGAGAGTTCACACAGGCCTGAAGCCCTACCACTGTGACCAGTGTGGAAGTAGGTTCAACCAGGGCAGTAGTCTCAAACGGCACCAGAGAATTCATACAGGAGAGAAATCCTACCACTGTGACCAGTGTGGAAGTAGGTTCAGGGAGAAAGCTCATCTGGAACAGCACCAGAAAATTCATACAGGAGAGAAACCTTGCCACTGTGACCAGTGTGGCGCTAGATTCAGGGACAAAGGTACTCTAAAACGCCACCAGAGAATTCACAGCAGAGAGAAGCCCTTCCACTGTGACCAGTGTGGCGCTAGATTCAGGGAGAAAGGTACTCTAAAACGCCACCAGAGAGTTCACAGTGGAGAGAAACCCTACGCTTGTGACCAGTGTGGGGCTAGGTTCAAGGACAAAAGTACTCTAAAACGGCACCAGATAATTCACAGCAGAGAGAAACCCTACCACTGTGAGCATTGTGAGAAACAGTTCAGCCAGAGCAGTGCTCTCAAACAGCACCAGAAAATTCATACAGGAGAAAAACCCTACTATTGTGAGGTTTGTGGGGCTAATTTCAGTGGGAGAAGAAATCTGGTACAGCACCGGAGAATTCACACAGGAGAGAAACCCTATGCTTGTGACCAGTGTGGAGCTAGATTCAGCAATGGCAGTATTCTCAAACGGCACCAGAGAATTCATACAGGAGAAAAGCCCTACTATTGTGATCTTTGTGGGACTAGGTTCAATGCAAAAACTACTCTGGTACAGCACCAGAGAATTCATACAGGAGAGAAACCCTACGCTTGTGACCAGTGTGGGATTAGGTTTAGTGAGAAAAGTACTGTTGTACAGCACCAGAGAATTCACACAGGAGAGAAAACCTACTATTGTGATCTTTGTGGGACTAGGTTCCGTGCGAAACGTAATCTGGTACGGCACCAGAGAATTCACACAGGAGAGAAACCCTATGCTTGTGACCAGTGTGGGATTAGGTTTAGTGAGAAAAGTACTGTTGTACAGCACCAGAGAATTCACACAGGAGAGAAACCCTATGCTTGTGACCAGTGTTCCAGTAGGTTCAGGTTTAGATGTAATCTCAAATACCACCAGAGAACTCATGCAGGACTCTCTAAAGATGCCCCGTAATCAGATAAACAAGCCTGATGGTACTTTGCACGTTCGACTCCTGATCCTGATGAACTTTGGCCGCATGTCACCTCCCCAATCTCTCTTCCTATTTCCTGTCACCGTACTCCAATAAAGGCACGAAAAATGTACACCTTAATTCCAGAAATGGGCAGCGGTGGCTCAGGGGTAGAGTCACTGGATGGTAACCACAAGGTTGCTGGTTCGAACCCAGGTTCCCCCGGAGTTAGTGTTGATGTGTTCCTGAGAAAGACACTGAACCCCTAATTGCTCCTGATGTGCAGGTTGTGCCTTGCATGGTTTCCACTGCCATCTGTGTGTGTGTGTGTGTGTGTGTGTGTGTGTGTGTGTGTGTGTGTGTGTGTGTGTGTGTGTGTGTGTGTGTGTGTGTGTGTGTGTGTGTGTGTGTGTGTGTGTGTGTGTGTGTGTGTGTGTGTGTGTGTTTCTTTGAGCATTTCAATGCCACCTGCCTCATGCTCGAGATTAAGAATTGTAAAATGCAGCCTCTATGCACTCAATGTCCTCAGTTCACCCAAGGCCAAATGGAAAACCAAATGGACCCTTATGGGTCCGTTTCATTTTACGCTCTCTACACGGTTTGAAAATGTAGAAGAATTGGTTTTTGACATGTTTTTATTTTGCCAGTTCTTTTTCCTAATTATGTACAAAGACTGCAAGAGACTAAATTCAACATCAAACAGTGGTCCGTGGGTAAAATGCAGAATTGGGCATGAAAACAATTGAAAATCTATGCTTTAAAATATACTATATAATTTAAAAGCAATTAATATGCAAGTTAAGTAGTGTAAAAATGCCAATGAATGGAGTTATCTCAGGCTGAGAATCAGGTTTTGTTATTTATCTCTCTAAGACTTTTGTTTTTATCAAAGCATTTATGACCTTTATGCCTTTATGTTATGAATGTTGGGGTGCCTGCCTGGAATCCACGGTCAGACTGGCCATAGGGAGTCAGCAGGCTGCGACCATAGTGGGCCACTAGGAGGGGATAAAATAATAATACTACTGCTACAGGCCTGTATTGTGCCTTTTGACAACATCATTCTAGTGGGAGCAACAGAGGGTTGTGTAAGTGTCTGTTGGGTTGTATCATTTAAGTTGTTGTGTAAAAATGGTGGTATTATGGCTCATTCGTTTGTGTGTGTGCTGACAGAGCAGTGCTAACATAAAATGACTGGGCAGAATGTTTGTCCCAGTCCAGCTCTGATGGAATCAGCCAAGCTGTAGACGGCAAACAGCACAACCTGCTGGACGATACAGAGCGGTAAACAGTGTTGTAGTGAAACTTTTAGAAGTGGGGGACGCCTCTTAAAGGGGAATTCCACCCAATTTATTTTTTTTCTGGGAGTGTACAAATGGACCCTAGCGGTTCCATTTGGTTCCATTTGTACACTCTCAGAAAAAGGAAACTCATGGTAAACAGGGTAACATGGTGAAACACATCTTGATGATGTCATCAAGATGTATTTCACCATGCTAATGATTTTTTCAGACCTCCATTTCTAGGAAACAGAATGGGGGAACCTTTTTACCATGTCCACACAACATCTCTAAGGTATATTAATGACACATTAAAACTTATTCGAGACACGTGCATGCAGACTTGCATTTGCATGCGCATTTGCGTGCACCGGCGCCACACACAGACACGCTATTAAAACAAGTATAGCATATTGAGAAAGATTGTTTACAATGCCTAATTGTATCCATAAAAGTAAATGACAAGACAAAAACATAGGCCTGCTTTTGCCCCCAAAATATCTTAGATGTGAGAAGTGGGGGGACGCCGTCCCCCCACGTCCCCCCCTCCACTACACCCCTGGCGCCGGTAAATAGATGAAATATTTTGCTGTATATCTCTAGCCTGATCCTCTCAGAATGCAGCATTTGACAAGGGACTCATATTCTTAGATGTTATTAATGGTGTGATTCTTGTTGTGCTACTTTGGGATTATAACAATTGTAAATGTTTGAAATAAAAATCATTATTATCACAACTATTAATAGTCATTGCATTTCTCCTTTGTCAAAACTATCCACAACTTTCCTACAACCCATAAGGCTGTTCCTGTTATCCCATGATTTGTTGCCAGATTTGCAAAGGAAACAAGTGACCAGGTCTATGAATGAAATCAAGCACAAATTAAATCAGCTGATCTACAAGCTCACAGCCACACATTGTGATGTTGTGCATCTGTAATTTAAAACCACATTGAATAAATTGAAATATTTGCAATACTTATATTTGAATAATTTGAATAAAGAAGGCACAAAATATTTTCAGATGGATGGGTGTGGACAATCTGGGGTTGCTTGATGTGAAAAATGTGGGATACACTGGTTTAAACTACACCAAGCAGCAAGCACTACACTGGAGGATTTTTCTTCCCATTGCGGCATATAATATTTGCACACACACATCAATTATGACTCATAGACCTGTGATATTCACCTGCATTTCACCAAGATTTATAGCAAGGGATTGATTAAAAAATAATAGACAAAATAACTAAAGCCAAATAAAAGCAAACACTTGCAGTAATGTACCATGATGTACCATGATGTATCATGATGGTTGAGGACCTTTGGGGTTATTTTATTGACACAGAATGAATAAGCCCCTGGTAAATAACCAGTTCTCCAGTTCTCCTGTCAATATATCATGGTTCTTGATGCCTGAGTTTAAAACACTTAATCACAGGTTGTTTCAGCATGACAGCCTGGTAGAGCTGTCATTTCTCTGGTGAAAAGATGACAGACGACAACATACTGGATCTCTCTTTTAATGAACCCAAATAGTTAAACTCCTCTTTGGCTCCACTGTGGTTATGTGAGGTCGTCTTTCAGTGTCTAGCTGACCTGTTGTAGTCGTGAGGTCAATGACTTGACTCTATGAACTGAACTGAGTTCAGTGCATAACTAAATAACTAACTGAGTGAGCATAGCTGCCTTATCCTATAGACACACACACACACACACACACACACACACACACACACACACACACACACACACACACACACACACACACACACACACACACACACACACACACACACACACACACACACACAGTTTAGTTTAGATATAGCTATCCAAACGATCCATTGTCTGTGTGTCACATGACCTTAACCCATGTTCTCTGCCTCTACACCCCCCTCCTCGTTTGGATAGTTATCTATCCAAAGAGGGGGGGGGGGTTATGTGTGTGTGTGTGTGTGTGTGTGTGTCTGCATAAGTGCGTAGGAAGCAGGGATCGAACCCGGGACTCCCACTCACCAGGCCAACGCACAACCAGTCGCGCCAATAGGTCTGAGCCCTGATTGACGGGGCTGTTGTGTCTGGCTCATGGCTGGGTGCCACATTCAAGAGAAAGCATGCACATCCAATATCTGGCCCAGGTGCAGGACAAAAGCATTCATAGAAAATAAATAAGGTCCGCAACACTGGATGAGAGACTCAGCTCCTTTACTTTATTCAACGTTTCGATCGTTTGTGATCTTCTTCAGGAAGATCCTGAAGAAGATCCTGAAAAATCCGCACTCCAAATCCTGCCGACTACACCAGATTGTAGTATTACGCAGAAGCAGGGATCGAACCCGGGACTCCCACTCACCAATCCAACACACAACCAGTCACGCCCATAGGGCTGAGCCCGAGAGGGGAGGAGTGAGAGAGATAGAGAGAGAGACAGAGTGAAGTCAGAGAGAAGTCAATGACCTCAGGTCAGCTAGACACTGAAAGACGACCTCACATAACCACAGTGGTTTAACATTATTTTATCAGAGCTACAGAGAGATCCAGTATGTTGTCGTCTGTCATCTTGTCATCACAGAAGGGACAGCTCTACAAGTCCGTCATGCTGAAACAACCTGTGATAAAGTTACACAGAATAGGTAAGTGTGTGTTTCTGTGTGGCGGCTGTGGCTCAGGAGGTAGAGCGGCTCGTCCTGCAGTATTTAACTTCCAGAACTAAATTAAAGAATTTGTCCACAATTCCAAGCTGTATTGATGTTGTTGTACCATTAGGAGTGAACATTTGCTCCTAATGGTACCAACATTTGCACATTTTGGTGCACATTTGCACATTTTGCAAATGATAGATAACATGATATTAAACAGCCCAAAATGTATGTTTTGATATAAATTGATATCCCCAACTAGCTGGATGCTGGAGTCGTTAGTTGATCTCTCTCTTTTCTCCTAAACATACAGATTTGCTATAATATACACAAAAGTAGTTCTGACACTGTAAAGAGGTGTTTTATTCCTGAATTCTCAGGGGGGCTGTGCTGTGTGTACAAAGGCTATGTTTGTGGAGCAAACATTATCAGTCAGGAAAGCAGGAGAGAGGGGCGGGGGGGGGGGGGATCTAGGCATGGGCATGGGGGGCAATGCCCCTCTAAATGCCCAGTCTGCCCCACCAAACATGATGGCATGCAAAACAACCCAAGATATTTCAAATTAAAGTGCTTATGTTTAAAATGATGTGAAACACTACTACTGCTACTAACTAACTACAGCTGTGTCACCACTAAACCAACAGCATTTCATCATTGAAAACAGAAAACTCTCTGAGTCAGACCTTTAGCTTTATGCATGCTGCGTGTCTGTTGCAACTTCAACAACAACTGATGTTATTATTGATGCTTAATTGTCTAATACAAGTCCTGTAACTGTATTTAGTTAGTTAGTAACTGTATTTAGTTAATTAGTATGGGTGCAGCTGAAGTCGCCCCCATACCATTTTCTCCTGCCCTCCCAATTGGGAAATGTTACATCCGCCCCGAGGGGGGGAAGGGGGGGGGGGGGGGGGGGGGGGAGAGAGAGAGAGAGAGAGAGAGAGAGAGAGAGAGAGAGAGAGAGAGAGAGAGAGAGAGAGAGAGAGAGAGAGAGAGAGAGAGAGAGAGAGAGAGTCAAGCCCTTGACGGGGTCATGTCTATGTTCCCTCAGCTCTATGTTCCCTCAGCTCTATGTTCCCTCAGCTCTATGTTCCCTCAGCTCTATGTTCCCTCAGCTCTATGTTCCCTCAGCTCTATGTTCCCTCATGCTTATGCACATGGAGGCTGTTAGTTCTGTTGAATCATTAAGAATTATTCAAATTAATCACTGCTTCAAAATTAATTTAATCTTGATTAATCACCATTCAAACTAACTCTAAAATATGGATGTTTTCCTTTACAGGATTTGAACATTTAAAAAAAGAAAATCTTGAAAAAAGTTTATTTCTTATTTGATAAATACTTATTTATCAAAATAGGTGATCTACAAGCCCCATCCTCCGGCTATACTCTATGGCTCTGGTTACAGGGAGAGCTGTAACCAGTGGTTACACAGATACGAGCTATGTCTCTGTAAAACCGTGCTCTACTGTTTTTTTTTTTTTTTTTTTTTTCAATGAGAAAATGGTCAGCCAATTGAGTCAGTGTGCAATTTTTTTTTATTGCGGATTAATCAGCAAAATTAATTAACTAATTAACTTGTTAGTTTCAACAGCCTATATACGGTAACTACAAAAAAGTTCTTATTTCCAAAATTCCATTCAAAAACTTTCATTAATTATATAGATTCAGTGCACACAATGTAAACGAAGTATTTATTTGTTTATTTTTACACAATTTTGGTTTCCAGCCCATAAAATCCACCAGAGTTTTTCGAGACCACTAAAAAGAAAAATGTTTTAAACAAGAAATATCGACGATCTGAAAAGTATATTAATGTATGCAGTCTATACTTGGTCTGGGCTACTGAACATTATTTCATTAATGGGGCGTGACATGGAGGTGATCAACCTGTGGCACTGTAGAGTAAGCTCAATAAGCCCAATTTTGGTTTGATACCGGTGTAAATTAATTTGTATTCTTCAGTCTTATGTCTCACATCTTCCTCTTGACAATACATCCCAGATTCTATGTTGGGTTAAAGTCAGGACAGTTGGCTGGACAGTTAAGCGCAGTAATCCCATGGTCAGTACAGCAGCTAGTAGTTTTGGCTCTGTGGGCAGGTGCCAAATCGAGCTGGAAAGGAAAATTAGCATCTCCATGATGCTTCTCAACATACTGAAGCACAGGGTCCACTAAAAAACTGGACTGGACTTGGCAAAACACATGATTTAGGCCATGCTATCGGCTGAAAACTTCAACACAGCCATCTTTTTAGAGTACCTTGTGCTTCGTTATGCGACAAGCTTCATGGAGATGCTCATTTTCCTATCGAGCTTGATTGGTACCTGCCCACAGAGCTAAAAAATACTAGTAACTGCTGTACTGACTATGGTATTACTGCGCTTAACTGAACAGCCAACTGTCCTGACTGTAATCCAACAGAGAATCTGGGTTGTATGGCCAAGAGGAAGGTGTGAGACATAAGACTGAACATTAAAAATGTATTTACATTCATTTATAAAAGCAAAACTGGTCTTCCATAACACTTCAACAGTGCCACAGGTTGATCACCTCCATGCCATGGCCCAGACCAAGTATTACTGCATAGATTAATATACTTTTAAGATAGTCTACTTTTGTTGTTTAAAACATTTTTTTAGTGGTCTAGTAAAATATTCTATTTTTTGAAATCCGGTTTTGGTGGGTTTTATGAGCTGGAAGGCAAAATTCTGTTAAAATAAATGAATGAATGAATGAATGAATGAATGAATGAATGAATGAATGAATGAATGAATGAATGAATGAATGAATGAATGAATGAATGAAATACTTGAAATCATTTACAATGTGTGCACTGAATCTATAATTAATGGAAGCTAAGGTTTTTTAACTAGAAGCATTTATATGGTCAATTAAAGCAGGTTGGTAGTGTGTGAGTTTTTCTGTGTCCACACTGCAACGCGTTATTTTGAGGGTAAGTTTTAGAAATAGTGTTAGTAATCTTTGACCAATGGGAGGACAGAACAGTGGGGGTTTGGATCAATGGCAGCCCATATTGGTTACCCTGATTGGCTTCTTCTCCCATTGCATGCACCGGTTCGGTGGTGTCCACCCAGTATTCCGACCTCCCATAATTCTGGAAAAAAAAGCCAAAAAATAAGAACCGACATCCCGTTTTTCCGACCATCAGAAGAACAGGATTTTGGGATTATTGGAGGTCGGAATAATCACATGGTCGGTATACCCTGAAAACCGTCCAGTGGAAAAGGTTCTGGGTGCAAAATCTGTTTGCGATTAAAAAGAGTTAATTGTTTTATTGTGTTATTGTTTCTGTGATTAACTAATCTCAATTAATCAGTTATAGTCCCAGCACTATATACATGCTGTATTGCATACTGCTATTAAACTTGGTTGAGGGAACATAGAGCTGAGGGAACATAGAGCTGAGGGAACATAGAGCTGAGGGAACATAGAGCTGAGGGAACATAGAGCTGAGGGAACATAGAGCTGAGGGAACATAGAGCTGAGGGAACATAGAGCTGAGGGAACATAGAGCTGAGGGAACATAGAGCTGAGGGAACATAGAGCTGAGGGAACTTAGAGCTGAGGGAACATAGAGCTGAGGGAACATAGAGCTGAGGGAACATAGACCCGGTCCCTCATTGACCTCACGACTACAGCAACCTCACATAACCACAGTGGAGTCAAAGAGGAGATTATTTTATTATTATTTTAAATTAGAGATCCAGTATGTTGTCGTCTGACTCTGTCATCTTTTCACCAGAGAAGGGACAGCTCTACAAGTCCGTCATGCTGAAACAACCTGTGATAAAGTTACACAGAATAGGTAAGTGTGTGTTTCTGTGTGGCGGCTGTGGCTCAGGAGGTAGAGCGGGTCATCCTGCAGTGATCCGTGGGTCAGCGGTCCGAATCCCGGCTCCTCTACTCCTGTCTACATGTCCAAGTGTCCTTGAGCAAGATACTGAACTCCACATTGCTGGTTGTGTGTTGTGTTGTGTTGTGTTGTGTTGTGTTGTGCTGTGCTGTGCTGTGCTGTGCTGTGCTGCTGTGCTGTGCTGTGTTGTGGTGTGTGTGAGTGAGTGAGAGAGATTTTTGATCTGTGTATGATTGAACTTTTCATGGTCTGTATGTTTACAATTTCTTTAAAATGTTGTAGTTAATTGAACTTTTCATTCTTCAATGTGGTCATTGTTTAGAATTGTTGTATAAAGACCAGTAATTTGTCTGGAGGAAAAAATGCAATATAAACTGATTTGGCACACTAAATATTGATATCATGAGATCAGTGAATCGTCCCACTCCTGCTGCCATTACCAGTACCACATGGTAATAAATTATACAACACAGCTAGCATGTTGTTTTAAAACATTTTATTTGTGTTATTTCTCCCCTCTCTCCTCATTCTCCATTTTAGAGCTCTTTCCTGCTCAACTCAAACATATCTACAGCAGAGACAGTCATCTCAACCAACAGCAGAGAGTTCACACAGGCCTGAAGCCTCACCACTGTGACCAGTGTGGAAGTAGATTCACCCACAGTGCTCATCTGAAACAGCACCAGAGAATTCATACAGGAGAGAAACCCTACCACTGTGACCAGTGTGGAAGTAGGTTCACCCGGAGAGGTAATCTTAAACGGCACCAGAGAATTCATACAGGAGAGAAACCCTACCACTGTGACCATTGTGAGAAACAGTTCAGCCAGAGCAGTAATCTCAAACAGCACCAGAGAATTCATACGGGAGAGAAATCCTTCCACTGTGACCAGTGCGGAAGTAGGTTCAGGGAGAAAGGTCTTCTGAAACTGCACCAGAGAATTCATACAGGAGAGAAGCCCTTCCACTGTAACCAGTGTGGAAGTAGGTTCAGCCACCACAGTAATCTCAAAATTCACCAGAGAATTCACAGCGGAGAGAAACCCTACCACTGTGACCAGTGTGGAAGTAGGTTCAGGGAGAAAGGTACTCTGAAACAGCACCAGAGAATTCACAGCGGAGAGAAGCCTTACCGCTGTGACCAGTGTAGCGCTAGATTCACTCGAGTCAGTCTTCTCAAACACCACCAGAGAGTTCACACAGGCCTGAAGCCCTACCACTGTGAACAGTGTGGAGCTAGGTTCAACCAGGGCAGTAGTCTCAGACGGCACCAGAGAATTCATACAGGAGAGAGGCCTCACCACTGTGACCAGTGTGGAAGTAGGTTCAGGGAGAAAGCTCATCTGGAACAGCACCAGAAAATTCATACAGGAGAGAAACCTTACCACTGTGACCAGTGTGGCGCTAGATTCAGGGACAAAGGTACTCTAAAACGCCACCAGAGAATTCACAGCAGAGAGAAGCCCTTCCACTGTGAGCAGTGTGGCGCTAGATTCAGGGAGAAAGGTACTCTAAAACGCCACCAGAGAGTTCACACAGGAGAGAAGCCCTACGCTTGTGACCAGTGTGGGGCTAGGTTCAGGGAGAAAGGTATTCTGAAACGGCACCAGAGAATTCACAGGGGAGAGAAACCCTACCATTGTGAGCATTGTGAGAAACAGTTCAGCCAGAGCAGTGCTCTCAAACAGCACCAGAAAATTCATACAGGAGAAAAACCCTACTATTGTGAGGTTTGTGGGGCTAATTTCAGTGGGAGAAGAAATCTGGTACAGCACCGGAGAATTCACACAGGAGAGAAACCCTACGCTTGTGACCAGTGTGGAGCTAGATTCAGCAATGGCAGTATTCTCAAACGGCACCAGAGAATTCATACAGGAGAAAAGCCCTACTATTGTGATCTTTGTGGGACTAGGTTCAATGCAAAAACTACTCTGGTACAGCACCAGAGAATTCACACAGAAGAGAAACCCTACGCTTGTGACCAGTGTGGAGCTAGATTCAGCAATGGCAGTATTCTCAAACAGCACCAGAGAATTCATACAGGAGAAAAGCCCTACTATTGTGATCTTTGTGGGACTAGGTTCAGTGCAAAAGCTACTCTGGTACAGCACCAGAGAATTCACACAGGAGAGAAACCCTACGCTTGTGACCAGTGTGGGATTAGGTTTAGTGAGAAAAGTACTCTGGTACAGCACCAGAGAATTCACACAGGAGAGAAACCCTACGCTTGTGACCAGTGTACCAGTAGGTTCAGATTTAGAGGTAGTCTCAAACACCACCAGAGAACTCATGCAGGACTCTCTAAAGATGCCCCGTAATCAGATAGAAGCTAAACAAGCCTGACGGTGCTTTGCAGGTTCGACTCCTGATCTTGATGAACTTTGGCCGCATGTCACCTCCCCCATCTCTCTTCCTATTTCCTGTCACCGTACTCCAATAAAGGCAGGAAAAGCCGGAAAATGTACACCTTAATTCCAGAAATGGGCAGCGGTGGCTCAGGGGTAGAGTCACTGGATGGTAACCACAAGGTTGCTGGTTCGAACCCAGGTTCCCCCGGAGTTAGTGTCGATGTGTCCCTGAGAAAGACACTGAACCCCTAATTGCTCCTGATGTGCAGGTTGTGCCTTGCATGGTTTCCACTGCCATCTGTGTGTGTGTGTGTGTGTGTGTGTGTGTGTGTGTGTGTGTGTGTGTGTGTGTGTGTGTGTGTGTGTGTGTGTGTGTGTGTGTGTGTGTGTGTGTGTGTGTGTGTGTGTGTGTGTGTGTGTGTGTGTGTTTCTTTGAGCATTTCAATGCCACCTGCCTCATGCTCGAGATTAAGAATTGTAAAATGCAGCCTCTATGCACTCAATGTCCTCAGTTCACCCAAGGCCAAATGGAAAAACCAAATGGACCCTTAGCCTCTATGCACTCAATGTCCTCAGTTCACCCAAGGCCAAATGGAAAACCAAATGGACCCTTATGGGTCTGTTTTATTTTACGATCTCTACACGGTTTGAAAATGTAGAAGAATTGGTTTTTGACATGTTTTTATTTTGCCAGTTCTTTTTCCTAATTATGTACAAAGACTGCAAGAGACTAAATTCAACATCAAACAGTGGTCCGTGGGTAAAATGCAGAATTGGGCATGAAAACAATTGAAAATCTATGCTTTAAAATATACTGTATAATTTAAAAGCAATTAATATGCAAGTTAAGTAGTGTAAAAATGCCAATGAATGGAGTTATCTCAGGCTGAGAATCAGGTTTTGTTAATTATCTCTCTAAGACTTTTGTTTTTTATCAAAGCATTTATGACCTTTATGCCTTTATGTTATAAATGTCGCAGGTTGCCTGCCTGGAATCAACGGTCAGACTGGCCATAGGGAGTCAGCAGGCTGCGACCATAGGGGGCTACTAGGAGGGGATAAATAATAATAATACAGGCCTGGATTATGCCTTTTGACAACATCATTCTCGTGGGAGCAACAAAGGGTTGTGTAAGTGTCTGTTGGGTTGTATCATTTAAGTTGTCGTGTAAAAATGGTGGTATTATGGCTCATTTGTTTGTGTGTGTGCTGACAGAGCAGTGCTAACATAAAATGACTGGGCAGAATGTTTGTCCCAGTCCAGCTCTGATGGAATCAGCCTAGCTGTAGACGGCAAACAGCACAACCTGCTGGACGATACAGAGCGGTAAATAGATGAAATATTTTGCTGTCTCATCCTGTCAGAATGCAGTACTTGACAAGTGACCGATATTTAAGTTGTCTTTCCGTTTGTTAGATGTTCTTAATGGTGTGATTCTTGTTCTCCCACTTTGAGAGTATAACAAATCTAAAGTGTGTTTAAAATAAAATCATTATTATCAATTATTAATAGTCATTGCATTTCTCCTTTGTCACAAATATCCACAACTTTCCTACATACCATAATTCTTTGTGTTTGTGTGTGCAGAAGTTCCTGTTATCCCATGATTTGATGCCAGATTTGCAAAGGAAACAAGTGGCCAGGTCTATGAATGAAATCAAGCACAAATGAAAATAGCTGATCTACAAGCTCACAGCCACACATTGTGATGTTGTGCACCTGTAATTTAAAACCCACATAGAATACATTGAAATATTTGCAATACTTATATTTGAATAGTTTGAATAAAGAAGGCACAAAATGTTTTCAGATGGATGGGTGTGGACAATCTGGGGTTGCTTGATGTGAAAAATGTGGGATACACTGTTTTAAACTACACCAAGCAGCAAGCACTACACCGGAGGATTTTTCTTCCCATTGCGCACATGATATTTGCACACACACATCAATTATGACTAGAGATGGCCGATATTGACTTTTTTACCGATATCCGATTTCTCGATATTATCCAACTACTAATTCCCGATACCGATATCAACCGATACCGATATATGCGGCCTCCAGTGGTGGAAAAATAACAGAAACTATTACTATACAAATATTTAATATACAGTAAATAAACATTTAGTATAAATACGAATTCATGTTATAGCCTAGAAATACTCCATACAACATTCATTCATTCATGGTATAAACATGACCGTAGCACTGAGTCTACATCTGTGTAAATAGTCATAATTTCCAGTATGTAAATACGATACCGATATTTTCCAATATGAAATTTGAAAGCTTTTATCGGCCGATAATATCGGAGGGCCGATAATATCTGCCATCTCTAATTATGACTCATAGGCCTGTGATATTCATCTGCATTTCACCAAGATTTACAGCAAGGGATTGCTTAAAAATAACTAAGCCAAATAAATGCAAACACTTGCAGTAATGTACCATGATGTATCATGTTGGTTCAGGACCTTTGGGGTTATTTTATTGACAGAATGAATAAGCCCCTGGTAAATAACCAGTTCTCCAGTTCTCCTGTCAATATATCATGGTTCTGGATGCCTGAGTTTAAAACACTTAATCACAGGTTGTTTCAGCATGACAGCCTGGTAGAGCTGTCATTTCTCTGGTGAAAAGATGACAGACGACAACATACTTGATCTCTCTAAAATAATGAACTCCTCGTTGGCTCCACTGTGGTTATGTGAGGTCGTCTTTCAGTGTCTAGCTGACCTGTTGTAGACATGAGGTCAATGACACTATGAACTGAACTGAGTTCAGTGCATAACTAAATAACTAACTAACTGAGCATAGCTGCCTTATCCTGTAGACACACAGGCGCATGCACGCGCACGCACACGCGCTCACGCACACACACACACACACACACACACACACACACACACACACACACACACACACACACACACACACACACACACACACACACACACACACACACACACACACACACAGTTTAGTTGTCTGTTGTCTGTGTGTCACAGACCTTAACCCATGCTCTCTACCTCTACACCCCCCCCCCCTCCTCGTTTGGATAGTTATCTATCCAAAGAGAGGGGGGGGGGGTTGTGTGTGTGTGTGTGTGTGTGTGTGTCTGCATGCGTGCGTGCATGCATGCGATTGTAGTATTACGCAGAAGCGGGGGTCGAACCCGGGACTCCACTCACCAGTCCAACGCACAACCAGTCGCGCCAATAGGGCTGAGCCCAATTGGTAGGGCTGTTGTGGCTGGCTCATGGCTGGGTGCTACAGGTGCATCAACCCCTGTTCTCTCTGACTATAGGCACACTTGCAGCTCATGCTGCAGTTCATGAACTTGCAGTTCACGCTCTGTGTCAACTGACTTTTTGACTGGTGATCAATGTGAAGCTTCAGCTCAGCTTGAATCAGTGATGTTAAAGCTGAGTGGAGATGGAGATTCATTAACGTCTACTAGCAGACAGAAAAACTGTGAACTTTTTGTTCATTTTTCCCAGTGCTGCAAGTGTTTGTCTCTCTGTGGGCCTATCTCTCTCTCTGTCACCCCAACGGGTCCAAATGGACCCTATGGGTCCATTTGGTTGACATTTGTACACTCTCAGGTAAAGAAATGAAAATGAGTGTAATTCCCCAAGTGTATGACTGAACTTTTGCATGCTCTGAATTGCTTTAAAATGTAGTTGATTGAATTTTCAAGACCAGTAATTTGTTGCTGACATTAAGACATGGTTCACTGCTGCCATTAACATGTGGTAATAAATTATACAACACAGCTAGCATGTTATTTTAAATCGTTGTATTCGTTAAAATGATTTAACACACACACACGCACGCACGCACGCGCACGCGCACGCACACGCTCACACACACACACACACACACACACACACACACACACACACACACACACACACACACACACACACACACACACACACACACACACACACACACACACAGGATTTCTACAGACAGTGCAGCAGCAGCAGCATGTGGATAACATGATATGATATCAAACAGCTCAAAATGTATGTTTTGATATAAATTGATATCCCCAACTAGCTGGATGCTGGAGTCGTTAGTTGATCTCTCTCTTTTCTCCTAAACATACAGATTTGCTATAATATACACAAAAGTATATAGTTCTGACACTGTAAAGAGGTGTTTTATTCCTGAATTCTCAGGGGGGCTGTGCTGTGTGTACAAAGGCTATGTTTGTGGAGCAAACATTATCAGTCAGGAAAGCAGGAGAGAGAGGGGGGGGCAGGCAGGGGCGGATCTATGGGGGGGGGGGGGGGGGGGGGGGGCAATGCCCCCCTAAATGCCCAGACGGCTGCACCAAACATGATGACATGCAAAACAACCGAATATATTTCAAATTAAAGTGCTTATATTTAAAACGATTTGAAACACTTACTACTACTAACTAACTACCACTAAACCAACAGCATTTCATCATTGAAAACAGAAACTCTCTGAGTCAGACCTTTAGCTTCATGCATGCTGCGTGTCTGTTGCAACTTCAAAAACAACTGATGTTATTATTGATGCTTAATTTCCTAATAAAAGTCCTGTAACTGAAAATGGTATGGGTGCGGCTGAAGTCGCCCCATACCATTTTCTTCTGCACTCCCAATTTGGAAATGTTACATCCGCCCGTGGAGGGCAGAGAGAGAGGGGAGGAGTGAGAGAGACAGAGACAGAGTGAAGTCATTGACCTCAGGACTACAACAGCTCATCTAGCCAGTGAAAGACGACATCAAATAACCACAGTGGTTTAACATTATTTTATCAGAGCAACAGAGAGATCCAGTATGTTGTCGTCTGTCATCTTGTCATCACAGAAGGGACAGCTCTACAAGTCCGTCATGCTGAAACAACCTGTGATAAAGTTACACAGAATAGGTAAGTGTGTGTTTCGTGTGGCGGCTGTGGCTCAGGAGGTAGAGCGGCTTGTCCTGCAGTGATCCGTGGGTCAGCGGTCCGAATCCCGCTCTCCTCCTGTCTACATGTCCAAGTGTCCTCCAAGACACTGAACTATTGCTTCCAATGTGTGTGTGTGTGTGTGTGTGTGTGTGTGTGTGTGTGTGTGTGTGTGTGTGTGTGTGTGTGTGTGTGTGTGTGTGTGTGTGTGTGTGTGAATAGGTGGATGTGATGCACCGTGTAAATCGCCTCTATAAAGGCTCTATATAAGTGGTTTTCAACCAGTGGTCCTTGAGATGGTTCCAGGTGGTCCCCAGCTAAGTTAGTTAACCAGATGTATATTCATCATGTGAATTATCCCAAGTCTACACAACTAGAGAATGTAGAAGATTAATGGTCATTTTGATCTGTATGTTGGACTGTTTGGTTTCCCCAAATCCAGCCTGGAATTGTGGACAAAAGCAAAAGAAATGTTTGGTTTTGGGGTCTGTAGGGGTGAAAATGTCATCAAATGGTGGTCCGTGGCTCAAATGCTGAATAAATAGTGGGCCCTGGTATCATGGACCACTATTTATCTACAGCTGCCCCTGCCCAGGCCACAGCAAAATCATAAAAGCCGTCCATGCGTTGGTTTAGCTAGTTAGCTTAGCTACAGACAGAGATAAGTAAACTCCGTTCACTTCATGGGGCCAGTCTAATGGTCTAATGGAGGATTTTCTGCATACGGCCCAGCTTTAACGGTCTTAAGTTGCTTTATTTTAGATCGTTTTAGTAATAGTACAACATAAACACTATCGTACAGTAAAACGGCTA
The DNA here is from genome assembly GCA_039105355.1 of Benthosema pterotum. NCBI lineage: Eukaryota > Metazoa > Chordata > Actinopteri > Myctophiformes > Myctophidae > Benthosema > Benthosema pterotum. The sequence goes on from CM076973.1 coordinate 52,905,791, forward strand.
CTGTACAATAACTGTACCATTGACATGTTGAAAACATCCATAAAACAGCTCGTATTTGTACCGCCTTCGATTAATTTCCAACTCCAGTTTGTCCCTATTTGAGCTACATGAACAGCGCTTGAGCGCTCAGTTTCTGACCCCTCAATGTCGCAACTCTACTAGATACAACTGGCTACCCATCATGCATTACACTGGGCACAACAGAAAGAGGCGAAGGCCAAAATATAATCTACCGTTCACTTCATGGGGCCAGTCTAATGGCGGAATTTCTGCATAGGTTTCTATTGAATGGGGACAACAAATAGGGACAACCGAAATGCATTGTCTATGGCTTGAGTGAGAACATGAACCACGTGACCAGGCTATTTTCCTCCCCCTCAAAGACGGGTGGTCTGGTGGTGGAAAACAATGTATTTCCAACGTGTCCCTATCCAGGCTGAATGAACAACACTCGAGCGCGAGACCCCACAAGATTTATATATATAAATCTTGTGGGGTCTCGCGCTCGAGTGTTCGTTGTTTGTCCCGATAAAGAGTAAACCTCCATGGCTTTTATAATGTGTTTAACATGACTTATTTTGATCATTGTTCTTACTGCCTGTAAATGTCTGATATAAAACCGCTATCAGCCGCTTTTCTTTTTCTTTTTTTTGCCCGCAAAACGATCTATACTATATGCAGGGGTTTTCAACAGGTCCCTGCAGTGGTCCCCGAGAGGAGCCAGATGTAACTCTTTGAGAGTGTAAACATGAAACCAAAATCCCTTGCGGGTCCATTTGGTTTCATGTTTACACTCTCAAGAGTTAAAATATTCATCATGTGAATTATCCCATGTCTACACAACTAGAGAATGTAGAAGATTAATGGTCATTTTGATCTGTATGTTGCACTGTTTTGTTTTCTCTGAAATCATCCTAGCATTGTTGACAAAAGTAAAAGAAATCTTTAGCTTTGGGGTCTATCAAATAGTGGTCCGTCGCTCAAATTCTCAATAAATAGTGGGGCCCTGGTAGGAAAAGGTTGAAAACCACTGATATACTGTATACAGTTAGCCTACAGTTTGTGGGGGTGGTTAGGGTATTTAAATGAGGCATTATGGGTGGAGTGGATGTCCATTGTCACCTCCCATTGTTAACACCCAATTCAATTCAAAGGAGCTTTATTGGCATGATAAAACAGACATTTACATTGCCAAAGCAAGAGTCACAAAACAATACAATAAAAACAGTTGAAAATGGGGACAAATATATACAGTTGGAGGGGGGTACAAATGTTTGTAGACAGAGTTATGCTATAATGCATTGTTTTATAAAAGGTTATAGCACATTATAACAACATTTTTATTGCTACTTCAAGACAGATCATGCAGAATAAGAAGAAAACTAACAGATTCCCTATCTGTTTAAATGTAGCAGCTCTGTTTACATGGAAGAGTCTGGATAGTACAGATTGTAGTCCTTAGGGTGGTTGAGTTCCATTGGCCAATCTTCTTACGTCACAACAGTGCACAAATCTTGCTGCTGTGTTTGCACACCCACACACCCACCCACTTCTACTCTGCTGTAGGTGGGAACATTTTCTGAAACTTCAAATGGCTTTTTCTCAGTTTTCCTATTTTGGGACACCCAGATTTAAATGCTCACAACTCCTACAAAAATGCTCCAATTTCCTTGAGTGATGCATCAAATGAAAGCTTACATTGTATACTTTACTAATTTTACTGTAAAAAACAGAAAATTGACCTTGGCCTCCTTGAGGCATAAAGTATCAGGTGCTGTCACATATAATTATAAATGCACCATTTATGTCAGTGTATACGTTTTGAATTCACCTTTAAAAGAAATGCAATGCTTCTTCTGAGCACTAAAATGTACTGTAGGTTAGGACTGTAGGTGTGTGTGTGTGTGAGTGTGTGTGCGTGCGTGCGTGCGTGATTTAATCTGCTGCCATTTATAGGTGGGCAAATAATCAGCAATGTATCAATTAGAGCTGCCAGTCGATTAAAATAATCAATCGCGATTAATCGCATGATTGCCCATAGTTAATCTTTGATTAATCGCAATTTAATTGCACGTTTTTTATCGGTTGTAATTGTTCCTTAAATGAGTTTTTCAAGATTTTTCATATCAAGGTCCATTATTTATTCTGCCTTTGAGCCACAGACAACCATTTGATGACATTAATTTTATTTAGACTTCCAGACCAAAATTAAATAATTTGTCCACAATTCCAAGCTGTATGAATGGTGGTACCATTAGGAGTGAAAATGTGCAAATGTTTGTAGAAAACATGCAAATGTTTTTTTACATTCTCTAACTTATTTTAGTGCAGATGTTTAACAATTATTCACTTGCATTTGCAGAAACCAAATGGACCCACTTGGCTTTTGTTTTTACTACAAGTTAATTGTTTTTACTACAAGTTAAAAAAATGTTTTCAACCTTACTACTAGGTTATAATACCATGATCTATTAAAAAATGTGATCAACTAATTCTGACAGCCTTAATATCAATATAATGCCATGGTATCAATCTCAAATCGTCAGGTTCAAAATTGGTTCTTTTTAAAATTAATGCATTCATTAACTTGTTCTTGTCACACAGACTGATGGTTATTAAGTGTATGATTGAACTTTTAATGGTCTCTATGTTTAGAATCGCTTTAAAATGTTGTAGTTAATTTAACTTTTCATTCTATAATGTGGACATTGTTTAGAATTGTTGTAAAAAAAAAAGACCAGTAAAATTGCAATATAAATTGATTTGGTACACTAAATATTGATATTATATTGTATGATGAGGTAAGTGAATCGTCCCACGCCTGCTGCCATTACCACATGGTAATAAATTATACAACACAGCTAGCATGTTGTTTTAAAACATTTTATTTGTGTTATTTTTCCCCTCTCTCCTCATTCTCCATTTTAGAGCTCTTTCCTGCTCAACTCAAACATATCTACAGCAGAGACAGTCATCTCAACCAACAGCAGAGAGTTCACACAGGCCTGAAGCCCTTCCACTGTGACCAGTGTGGAAGTAGGTTCACCCGGAGCGATAGTCTGAAAGAGCACCAGAGAATTCATACAGGAGAGAAGCCCTACCACTGTGACCAGTGTGGAAGTAGGTTCACCCGGAGCAATATTCTAAAACAGCACCAGAGAATTCATACAGGAGAGAAACCCTACCACTGTGACCAGTGTGGAAGTAGGTTCACCCGGAGCGATACTCTAAAAGAGCACCAGAGAATTCACAGCAGAGAGAAGCCCTACCACTGTGACCAGTGTGGAGCTAGGTTCAGCCACCGCAGTACTCTCAAAAATCACCAGAGAATTCACAGTGGAGAGAAACCCTATGTTTGTGACCAGTGTGGGGATAGGTTCAGCCAGCACAGTAGTCTCAAACGACACCAGAGAATTCATACAGGAGAGAAGCCCTATGGTTGTGACCAGTGTGGGGCTAGGTTCACTAAAATCGGTCGTCTCAAACGACACCAGAGAATTCATACAGGAGAGAAGCCCTATGGTTGTGACCAGTGTGGCTCTAGGTTCACTCAAATCGGTCATCTCAAACAACACCAGAGAATTCATACAGGACAGAGGCCCTATCCATGTGACCAGTGTGGAGCTAGATTCAGCCAAGGCAGTCATCTCAAACAGCACCAGAGAATTCATACAAGAGAAAAGCCCTACTATTGTGAGGTTTGTGGGGCTAATTTCAGTGGGAGCGGTACTCTGGTACACCACCGGAGAATTCATACAGAAGAGAAACCCTACGCTTGTGACCAGTGTGGCGCTAGATTCAGCATGGCCAGTTCTCTCAAACAGCACCAGAGAATTCATACAGGAGAAAAGCCCTACGCTTGTGACCAGTGTGGAGCTAGATTCAGCCGGGGCGGTAGTCTCAAACAGCACGAGAGAATTCACACAGGAGAGAAGCCCTACCACTGTGAGCATTGTGAGAAACAGTTCAGGCAGAGCAGTCATCTCAAACAGCACCAGAGAAAATGTACTCCTTGATTAAAAAAAAATGGGCAGTGGTGACTCAGGGGTACAGTCACTGGATGGTAACCACAAGGTTGCCGGTTCGAACCCAGGTTCCCCCGGAGTTAGTGTTGATGTGTTCCTGAGCAAGACATTGAACCCCTAATTGCTCCTGATGTGATGTGATGGTTGAGCCTTGCATGGTTTCCACTGCCATCAGTGTGTGTGTGTGTGTGTGTGTGTGTGTGTGTGTGTGTGTGTGTGTGTGTGTGTGTGTACACTGCTAGGCACGACAGAATTGTTGACTTAGTAGCTAAGGACTTGAGCTCATATGTCCCATCATCTGTGAAAATGCATAAGCACTCACGTGTTTGAACTGCCATGTTCATGTACAATAACGGAAATTATGTATTTTCAGACGTTACCGCTAATTCACTGGATATTGTTGTTGTTGATGAGGACAGTAAGGACGTGACCATTTTGCAAGTGGCATGATGTACATTTGACCACAGTCTGGAAGAACCCTTCCTTACTAAGTAGCAACGTCTAAGGGATGCTGTTTTACAGCTAGGTTACATTTGTAAACTATTGGTGTTTGTATTCGGAAGCCTTGGTAACGTCCACAAATCAGTGGTGAGGGGCCTGCAGATTGCAGCTGTTCCCAAACCCAGAGCTAAGGCACTGGCAAAATTCTGTTCAGTATCTGCAATAATTGGCAGTCGCCATATATGGAGAAGACGTTGCTTCCTGTACCCATGATCTGTATCCTAGCACTTGTTGTAGAGAGTTTTCCAATTTTGCGCGTCTACTATTGTTTATGTAATTTTCAAGAGTCCAAACGGTTTGAAAATATAGAAGAATTGTTATTTTGACTTTTTTATTTTTTACTTTGCCAGTTCTCTTTCCTAATGGTGTACAAAAACTCCTTCGTTTTGGATGCAAGAGAATAACTCTGGTTTGTGGGCAAAATGCAGAATAAACATTGGGCCCTTGTATGAAAACGGTTGAAAATCCCTGCTTTAAAATATATATAATTTAAAAGCAATTAATATAGAATTCAAGTAAAAAATGAAAAAAAAAAAAAAGTAAAAATGAAAAATATATATATATATATATATATATATATATATATATATATATATATATATATATATATATATATTATGTGTGTGTGTGTGTGTGTGTGTAAAAATGCCAACGGTTTTGTTATTTATCTCTCTAAGACTTTTGTTTTTTATGTTATAAATGTCGCAGGTTGCCTGCGTGGAATCCACGGTCAGACTGGCCATAGGGAGTCAGCAGGCTGCGACCATAGGGGGCTACTAGGAGGCGCTAAAATAATAATAATACAGGCCTGGATTGTGCCTTTTGCCAGCATCATTCTAGTGGGAGCAACAGAGGGCTGTGTAAGTGTCTGTTGGGTTGTATCATTTAAGTTGTCGTGTAAAAATGGTGGTATTATTATGGCTCATTTGTTTGTGTGTGTGCTGACAGAGCAGTGCTATCTGCATGTGGTTGTGGTGGACCGCTCTGGGACAAGTTGTTTGTGTACAGCTTCTCATCCCCAAATTCACACATAAAACGACAGGGCAGAATGTTTGCCCCAGTCCAGCTCTAAAGGAATCAGCCTAGCTGTAGACGGCAAACAGCACAACCTGCTGGACAATACAGAGCGGTAAATAGATGAAATATTTTGCTGTCTCATCCTGTCAGAATGCAGTATTTGACAAGTGACTCATATATTATTATCATATATTATATCAATATTATTCTTAGATGTTCTTAATGGTGTGATGTTTGTTCTCCTACTTTGGGATTATAACAAATGTAAAGTGTGTTTGAAATAAAACCATTATGATCATAATTATTAATAGTCATTGCATTTCTCCTTTGTCACAAATATCCACAACTTTCCTACATACCAGAAGTGTTTGTGTTTGTGTGTGCAGAAGTTCCTGTTACTGTATCTCATGATTTGTTCCCAGATTTGTAAGAGAAACAAGTGGCCGCAGGGGTATGCACTATGCAGGGATTAAAGTAAAAAAAAATAATCTTGAGACTGAAAATGATCTTTTGCAAATAAGCACTGAGCTAATTAAATGACCCCTGTGAAATCCTCAGGACTGAAATCAGTACCCAGTACTAAGAACTTTAATCCCTGTGTATGAATTAAATCAAGCACAAATGAAAACAGCTGATCTACAAGCTCACAGCCACACATTGTGATGTTGTGCATCTGTAATTTAAAACCACATTGAATAAATTGAAATATTTGCAATACTTATATTTGAATAATTTGAATAAAGAAGGCACAAAATATTTTCAGATAGATGGGTGTGGACAATTCCTTGATGTAAAAAATGTGGGATACTGGTTTAAACTACACCAAGCAGCAAGCACTACACTGGAGGATTTTTCTTCCCGTTGCGGCACATAATAACTGCACACACCAATTACGACTCATAGGCCTGTGATATTCATCTGCATTTCACCAAGATTTACAGCAAGGGATGCTTAAAAAATAATAGACCTGTTGTAGTCGTGAGGTCAATGACTTGACTCTATGAACTCTATGAACAGTGCAGTGCATAACTAAATAACTAACTGAGCATAGCTGCCTTATCCTGTAGACACACAGGTGCGCGCGCGCGCACACACACACACACACACACACACACCACACACACACACACACACACACACACAGGATTTCTACAGACAGTGCAGCAGCAGCAGCATGTAGATAACATGATATCAAACAGCTCAAAATGTATGTTTTGATATAAATTGATATCCCCAACTAACTGGATGCTGGAGTCGTTAGTTGATCTCTCTCTTTTCTCCTAAACATACAGATTTGCTATAATATACACAAAAGTAGTTCTGACCCTGTAAAGAGCTGTTTTATTCCTGAATTCTCAGGGCGGCTGTGCTGTGTGTACAAAGGCTATGTTTGTGGAGCAAACATTATCAGCCAGGAAAGCAGGAGAGAGAGAGGGGGGGGGGGCGGGGGGCGGATCTAGGCATGGACATGGGGGGGCAATGCCCCCCTAAATGCCCAGTCTGCCCTACCAAACACGATGCCATGCAAAACAACCCAAGATATTTCAGATTAAAGTGCTTATATTTAAAACAATTTTAAACACTACTGCTGCTACTAACTACAGCTGTGGCACCACTAAACCAACAGCATTTCATCATTGAAAACAGAAAACTCTCTGAGTCAGACCTTTAGCTTTATGCATGCTGCGTGTCTGTTGCAACTTCAACAGCAACTGATGTTATTATTGATGCTTTACTTCACTAATAAGTCCTGTAACTGAAAATGGTATGGGTGCGGCTGAAGTCGCCCCATACCATTTTCTTCTGCCCTCCCAATTTGGAAATGTTACATCCGCCCCTGGAGGGGCAGAGAGAGAGGGGAGGAGTGAGAGAGACAGAGACAGAGTGAAGTCATTGAACTCACGACTACAACAGGTCATCTAGACACTGAAAGACGACCTCACATAACCACAGTGGTTTAACATTATTTTATCAGAGCTACAGAGAGATCCAGTATGTTGTCGTCTGTCATCTTGTCATCACAGAAGGGACAGCTCTACAAGTCCGTCATGCTGAAACAACCTGTGATAAAGTTACACAGAATAGGTAAGTGTGTGTTTCTGTGTGGCGGCTGTGGCTCAGGAGGTAGTATTTAGTATTTAAATACTTAACTTCCAGAACTAAATTAAAGAATTTGTCCACAATTCCAAGCTGTATTGATGTTGTTGTACCATTAGGAGTGAACATTTGCTCCTAATGGCACCAACATTTGCACATTTTGGTGCACATTTGCACATTTTGCAAATGATAGATAACATGATTTTAAACAGCCCAAAATGTATGTTTTGATATAAATTGATATCCCCAACTAGCTGGATGCTGGAGTCGTTAGTTGATCTCTCTCTTTTCTCCTAAACCTACAGATTTGCTATAATATACACAAAAGTAGTTCTGACCCTGTAAAGAGGTGTTTTATTCCTGAATTCTCAGGGGGGCTGTGCTGTGTGTACAAAGGCTATGTTTGTGGAGCAAACATTATCAGTCAGGAAAGCAGCAGAGAGAGAGAGAGAAGGGGCAGGGGCGGATCTAGGCAGGGACATGGGGGGGCAATGCCCCCCTAAATGCCCTACCAAACACGATGCCATGCAAAACAACCCAAGATATTTCAAATTAAAGTGATTATATTTGTGAAACACTACTACTGCTACTAACTAACCACAGCTGTGTCACCATTAAACCAACAGCATTTCATCATTGAAAACAGAAAACTCTCTGAGTCAGACCTTTAGCTTTATGCATGCTGCGTGTCTGTTGCAACTTCAACAACAACTGATGTTATTATTCCTGTAGCCTAACTGAAAATGGTATGGGTGCAGCTGAAGTCGCTTCGGGGGGGGGGGGGGGGGGCAGAGCAAGAGAGAGACAGAGAGAGTCAAGTCATTGACCTCACGACTACAGCAGGTCAGCTAGATGCTGAAAGACGACCTCACATGACCACAGTGGAGTCAAAGAGGAGATTATTTTATTATTATTTTATTATTATTTTAAAATAGAGATCCAGTATGTCGTCTGACTCTGTCATCTTTTCACCAGAGAAGGGACAGCTCTACAAGTCCGTCATGCAATTTAATTGCACGCTTTTTATCGGTTCTAATTATACCTTTTCCAAATGTGCAAATGTTTGTAGAAAACATGCAAATGTTTTTTTTACATTCTCTAACTTATTTTAGTGCAGATGTTTAACAATTATTCACTTGCATTTGCCGAAACCAAATGGACCCACTTGGCTTTTGTTTTTACTACAAGTTAATTGTGCACAAATAAATTAATCGAGTAAACTCCTAGCTGAGTTAACCCAACAAGGCCCGGATATATTTCTATTTGAAAAAAAAAAAAAAAAAAAAAAAAAAAAGGTTTTCAAGCTAACTACTAAGTCGTACTACCATGATCTATTAAAAATGCGGACAGCCTTAATATCAATATAATGCCATGATATCAATCTCAAATCGTCAGGTTCAAAAGTCATCTATCAACTTGTCACACAGACTGATAATTAATGTATGATTGAACTTTTCATGCTCTGTATGTTTAGAATCACTTTAAAATGTTGTAGTTAATTTAACTTTTCATTCTATAATGTGGACATTGTTTAGAATTGTTGTAAAAAAGACCAGTAAAATTGCAATATAAATTGATTTGGCACACTAAATATTGATATCATATCGTATCACGATGTCAGTGAATCGTCCCACGCCTGCTGCCGCTAACACATGGTAATAAATTATACAACACAGCTAGCATGTTGTTATTTTATTTCTGTTATTTTTCCCCTCTCTCCTCATTCTCCATTTTAGAGCTCTTTCCTGCCCAACTCAAACATATCTACAGCAGAGACTGTCATCTCAACCAACAGCAGAGAGTTCACACAGGCCTGAAGCCCTTCCACTGTGACCAGTGTGGAAGTAGGTTCAGCCAGGGCAGTGATCTCAAACGGCACCAGAGAATTCATACAGGAGAGAAGCCTTACCACTGTGACCAGTGTGGGACTAGGTTCAGCAGGAAATTTACTCTGAAACAGCACCAAAGAATTCATACAGGAGAGAAACCCTACCACTGTGACCAGTGTGGAAGTAGGTTCACACAGAGTGCTCAACTGAAACAGCACCAGGGAGTTCACACAGGCCTGAAGCCTTACCACTGTGACGAGTGTGGGACGAGGTTCAGCAAGAAATTAACTCTGAAACTGCACCAAAGAATTCACAGCGGAGAGAAGCCTTACCACTGTGACTATTGTGGCGCTAGATTCACCGTACAAAGTGCTCTCAAAAATCACCAGAGAATTCACAGTGGAGAGAAGCCCTACCACTGTGACCAGTGTGGCGCTAGCTTTAGACAGAGCAGTCAGCTCAAAAATCACCAGAGAATTCACAGTGGAGAGAGGCCCTACCACTGTGACCAGTGTGGCGCTAGGTTCACCCGGAACGAACATCTGAAACAGCACCAGAGAATTCATACAGGAGAGAAGCCTTACCACTGTGACCAGTGTGGCGCTAGATTCACCGTACACAGTAAGCTGAAACTGCACCAAAGAATTCACAGTGGAGAGAAGCCCTACCACTGTGACCAGTGTGGAGCTAGATTCAGCAAGTGCAGTAATCTCAAGCAGCACCAGAAAAGTCATACAGGAGAAAATACATACTATTGTAATCTTTGTGGGGCTAATTTCAGTGGGAGAAGTACTCTGATACAGCACCGGAGAATTCATACAGAAGAGAAACCCTACGCTTGTGACCAGTGTGGAGCTAGGTTCAGCAAGTTCAGTGCTCTCAAACAGCACCAGAGAATTCACACAGGAGAGAAACCCTATGCTTGCGACCAGTGTGGGATTAGGTTTAGCAGCAAAAGTGCTCTGGTACAGCACCAGAGAATTCACACAGAAGAGAAACCCTACGCTTGTGACCAGTGTGGAGCTAGATTCAGCACGTGCAGTAATCTCAAACAGCATCAGAGAATTCATACAGGAGAGAAGCCCTACCACTGTGAGCAATGTGAGAAACAGTTCAGGCAGAGCGGTCATCTCAAACGGCACCAGAGAATTCATACAGGAGAGAAACCCTATGCTTGTGACCAGTGTGGGATTAGGTTTAGTAAGAAAAGTACTCTGGTACAGCACCGCAGAATTCACACAGGAGAGAAACCCTACGCTTGTGACCAGTGTGGGATTAGGTTTAGTACGAAAAGTACTCTGGTACAGCACCAGAGAATTCACACAGGAGAGAAACTCTACCAGTGTGAGCATTGCAAGAAACAGTTCAGGCAGAGAGGTCATCTCAAACAGCACCAGAGAGTTCATACAGGAGAGAAATCCTACCACTGTGACCAGTGTGGAAGTCGGTTCAGTGCAAAAGCTCATCTGGTAGAGCACCAGAGAATTCATACAGGAGAGAAACCCTACGCTTGTGACCAGTGTGGGATTAGGTTTAGTAGGAAAAGTGCTCTGGTACAGCACCAGAGAATTCACACAGGAGAGAAACCCTACTATTGTGATCTTTGTGGGACTAGGTTCAGTGTGAAAAGTAATCTGGTAGAGCACCAGAGAATTCACACAGGAGAGAAACCCTACGCTTGTGACCAGTGTGGGGCTAGGTTCACCCAAGGCAGTAGTCTCAAAAAGCACCAGAGAATTCATACAGGAGAAAAGCCCTACGCTTGTGACCAATGTGAGACTAGGTTCAGTGTGAAAAGTAATCTGGTACAGCACCAGAGAATTCACACAGGAGAGAAACCCTACGCTTGTGACCAGTGTGGGGCTAGATTCACCCAAGGCAGTAGTCTCAAAAAGCACCAGAGAATTCATACAGGAGAAAAGCCCTACGCTTGTGACCAATGTGAGACTAGGTTCAGTGTGAAAAGTTATCTGGTAGAGCACCAGAGAATTCACACAGGAGAGAAACCCTACGCTTGTGACCAGTGTGGGGCTAGGTTCACTCAATACAGTAGTCTCAAAAAGCACCAGAGAATTCATACAGGAGAAAAGCCCTACGCTTGTGACCAGTGTGGAGCTAGATTCAGCCGGGGCGGTTATCTCAAACAGCACCAGAAAATTCACACAGGAGAGAAACCCTATGCTTGTGACCAGTGTGCCAGTAGGTTCAGGTTTAGAGGTAATCTCAAACAACACCAGAGAACTCATGCAGGACTCTCTAAAGATGTTGTTGTGTAAAAATGGTGGTATTATGGCTCATTTGTTTGTGTGCGTGCTGACAGACCAGTGCTATCTGCATGTGGTTGTGGTGGACCGCTCTGGGACAAGTTGTTTGTGTACAGCTTCTCATCCCCAAATTCACACATAAAATGACTGGGCAGAATGTTTGTCCCAGTCCAGCTCTAAAGGAATCAGCCTAGCTGTAGACGGCAAACAGCACAACCTGCTGGACGATACAGAGCGGTAAATAGATGAAATATTTTGCTGTATATCTCTAGCCCAGGGGTTTTCAACCTTTTTGACTCCAGGAACCACCATTTATTCAGCATTTGAGCCACGGACCACCATTTGATTACATTTTCCACACCAAAGACCTAAAATTAAAGAATTCTTTTGGTTTTGTTCACAATTCCAGGCTGTATTTTGCCAACAAAACAGAGTAGACTTCTTAATTGTGGTGCTAATTCAGATGATGAATATTTTAACTCTTGAGAGTGTAAAAATGAAACCAAATGGACCCGCAAGGGTCCATTTGGTTTCATTTTTACATTCTCAGGAGTTACATCTGGTTAACCAACTTTCCATCATTTAGCCTGGGGACCACCTGGAACCTTCTCAAGGACCACTGGTGGTCCCCGGACCGCCTGTTGAAAACCCCTGCTCTAGCCTGATCCTGTCAGAATGCAGCATTTGACAAGTGACTCATATTCCTAGATGTTCTTAATGGTGTGATTCTTGTTCTACTTTGGGATTATAACAAATGTAAAGTGTGTTTGAAATAAAATCATTATGATCATAATTATTAATAGTCATTGCATTTCTCCTTTGTCACAACAACTATCCACAACTTCCCTACAACCCATAAGTCTTTGTGTTTGTGTGTGCAGAAGTTCCTGTTACTGTATCTCGTGATTTGTTGCCAGATTTGCAAAGGAAACAAGTGACCAGGTCTATCAATGAAATCAAGCACAAATGAAAATAGCTGATCTACAAGCTTAAGTGACACATTGTGAGGTTGTACATTTGTAATTTAACACCACATTGAATAAATTGAAATATTTGCAATATTTATACTTTATACTTATTTGAATAATTTGAATAAAGAAGGCACAAAATATTTTCAGATGGATGGGTGTGGACAATCTGCTGCTTGATGTGAAAAATGTGGGATACACTGGTTTAAACTACAGCAAGCACTACACCGGAGGATTTTTCTTCCCATTGCGGCACATGATATCTGCAAACACGCATCAATTATGACTCATAGGCCTGTGATATTCACCTGCATTTCACCAAGATTTACAGCAAGGGATTGATTAAAAAATAATAGACAAAATAACTAAGCCAAATAAAAGCAAACACTTGCAGTAATGTACCATGATGTATCATGATGGTTCAGGACCTTTGGGGTTATTTTATTGACACAGAATGAATAAGCCCCTGGTAAATAACCAGTTCTCCAGTTCTCCTGTCAATATATCATGGTTCTTGATGCCTGAGTTTAAAACACTTAATCACAGGTTGTTTCAGCATGACAGCCTGGTAGAGCTGTCATTTCTCTGGTGAAAAGATGACAGACGACAACATACTGGATCTCTATTTTTAATGAACCCAAATAGTTAAACTCCTCTTTGGCTCCACTGTGGTTATGTGAGGTCGTCTTTCAGTGTCTAGCTGACCTGTTGTAGTCGTGAGGTCAATGACTTGACACTATGAACTGAACTGAGTTCAGTGCATAACTAAATAACTAACTGAGTGAGCATAGCTGCCTTATCCTATAGACACACACACACACACACACACACACACACACACACACACACACACACACACACACACACACACACACACACACACACACACACACACACACACACACACACACACACACACAGTTTAGTTTAGATATAGCTATCCAAACGATCCATTGTCTGTGTGTCACAGTATGACCTTAACCCATGTTCTCTGCCTCTACACCCCCCCCCCCCCCCTCCTCGTTTGGATAGTTATCTATCCAAAGAGAGGGGGGGGGGGGGGTTGTGTGTGTGTGTGTCTGCATGCGTGCGTCGGAAGCAGGGATCGAACCCGGGACTCCCACTCACCAGGCCAACGCACAACCAGTCGCGCCAATAGGTCTGAGCCCTGATTGACGGGGCTGTTGTGTCTGGCTCATGGCTGGGTGCTACATTCAAGAGAAAGCATGCACATCCAATATCTGGCCCAGGTGCAGGACAAAAGCATTCATAGAAAATAAATAAGGTCCGCAACACTGGATGAGAGACTCAGCTCCTTTACTTTATTCAACGTTTCGATCGTTTGTGATCTTCTTCAGGAAGATCCTGAAGAAGATCCTGAAAAATCCGCACTCCAAATCCTGCCGACTTCGCCAGATTGTAGTATTACGCAGAAGCGGGGATCGAACCCGGGACTCCCACTCACCAATCCAACACACAACCAGTCACGCCAATAGGGCTGAGCCCGAGAGGGGAGGAGTGAGAGAGATAGAGAGAGAGACAGAGTGAAGTCAGAGAGAAGTCAATGACCTCAGGTCAGCTAGACACTGAAAGACGACCTCACATAACCACAGTGGTTTAACATTATTTTAGAAGAGCAACAGAGAGATCCAGTATGTTGTCGTCTGTCATCTTGTCATCACAGAAGGGACAGCTCTACAAGTCCGTCATGCTGAAACAACCTGTGATAAAGTTACACAGAATAGGTAAGTGTGTGTTTCTGTGTGGCGGCTGTGGCTCAGGAGGTAGAGCGGCTCGTCCTGCAGTATTTAACTTCCAGAACTAAATTAAAGAATTTGTCCACAATTCCAAGCTGTATTGATGTTGTTGTACCATTAGGAGTGAACATTTGCTCCAATGTGCACATTTTGGTGCACATTTTGCAAATGATAGATAACATGATTTTAAACAGCCCAAAATGTATGTTTTGATATAAATTGATATCCCCAACTAGCTGGATGCTGGAGTCGTTAGTTGATCTCTCTCTTTTCTCCTAAACCTACAGATTTGCTATGATGGACAAAGTAGTTCTGACACTGCAAAAAGGTGTTTTATTCCTGAATTCACAGGGCGGCTGTGCTGTGTGTACAAAGGCTATGTTTGTGGAGCAAACATTATCAGTCAGGAAAGCAGGGGCGAGAGAGAGAGAGAGAGAGGAGGAGAGAGAGAGAGAGAGGGGGGGGGGGGGAGGGGGGGGGACAGGGCAGGGGCGGATCTAGGCATGGGCATGGGGGGGCACTGCCCCTTAAATGCCCACTCTGCCCTACCAAACACGATGCCATGCAAAACAACCCAAGATATTTCAAATTAAAGTGATTATATTTAAAATTATGTGAAACATTACTACTACTGCTACTAACTAACTACAGCTGTGTCACCACTAAACCAACAGCATTTCATCATTGAAAACAGAAAACTCTCTGAGTCAAACCTTTAGCTTCATGCATGCTGCGTGTCTGTTGCAACTTCAACAACAACTGATGTTATTAGTCCTGTAACTGAAAATGGTATGGGTGTAGCTGAAGTCGCTCCATACCATTTTATCCTGCCCTCCCAATTGCGAAATGGTACATCCGGGGGGGGGGGGGGGGGGGTAGAGCAAGAGAGAGACAGAGAGAGTCAAGTCATTGACCTCACGACTACAGCAGGTCAGCTAGATGCTGAAAGACGACCTCACATGACCACAGTGGAGTCAAAGAGGAGATTATTTTATTATTATTTTAAAATAGAGATCCAGTATGTCGTCTGACTCTGTCATCTTTTCACCAGAGAAGGGACAGCTCTACAAGTCCGTCATGCTGAAACAACCTGTGATAAAGTTACACAGAATAGGTAAGTGTGTGTTTCGTGTGGCGGCTGTGGCTCAGGAGGTAGAGCGGGTCGTCCTGCAGTGATCCGTGGGTCGGCGGTCCGAATCCCGGCTCCTCTACTCTGTCTACATGTCCAAGTGTCCTTGAGCAAGACACTGAACCCCATATTGCTTCCGATGTGCTGGTTGTGGTGTGTGTGTGTGTGTGTGTGTGTGTGTGTGTGTGTGTGTGTGTGTGTGTGTGTGTGTGTGTGTGTGTGTGTGTGTGTGTGTGTGTGTGTGTGTGTGTGTGTGTGTGTGTGTGTGTGAGTGAGAGAGAGAGAGATTTGATCTGCTGCCATTTATAGGTGGGCAAATAATCGGCAATGTATCAATTAGAGCTGTCAGTCGATTAAAATAATCAATCGCGATTAATCGCATGATTGCCCATAGTTAATCTTTGATTAATCGCAATTTAATTGCATGTTTTTTATCGGTTGTAATTGTACCTTAAATGAGTTTTTCAAGATTTTTCATATCAAGGTCCATGATTTATTCTGCCTTTGAGCCACAGACAAGCATTTCATGAAATTCATTTAGACTTCCAGAACTAAATTAAATAATTTGTCCACAATTCCAAGCTGTGTGAATGGTGGTACCATTTGGAGCAAACATGCACATTTTTGCAAATGTGCAAATGTTTGTAGAAATGCAAATGTTTTTTTACATTCTCTAACTTATTTTAGTGCAGAACAATTATTCACTTGCATTTGCAGAAACCAAATGGACCCACTTGGATTTTGTTTTTACTACAAGTTAATTGTGCACTAAATAAATTAATCAAGTTAACTCATGGCTAAGTTAACCCACCAAGGCCCGGATATATTTCTACTTGGGGAAAAAAAGGTTACTACTACTACTACTACTAAAACCTTACTACTGGGTTGTACTACCAAGATCTATTAAAATGCTGACAGCCTTAATATCATCATATACTGTAAATCTCAAATCACCAGGTTCAACATAAGTTCTTTTTTAAAATTAATGCATTCATCAACTTGTTCTGACTGATAGTTATCTGGCGGAATTTAAGTGTATGATTGAACTTTTCATGCTCTGTATGTTTGGAATCATTTTAAAATGTTGTAGTTAATTTAACTTTTCATTCTATAATGTGGACATCGTTTAAAATTGTTGTAAAAAGACCAGTAATTTGTCTGGTGAAAAAAAATGCAATATAAATTGATTTGGCACACTAAATATTGATATTATATTGTATGATGAGGTAAGTGAATCGTCCCATGCACGCCTGCTGCCATTACCACATGGTAATAAATTATACAACACAGCTAGCATGTTGTTTTAAAACATTTTATTTGTGTTATTTTTCCCCTCTCTCCTCATTCTCCATTTTAGAGCTCTTTCCTGCTCAACTCAAACATATCTACAGCAGAGACAGTCATCTCAACCAACAGCAGAGAGTTCACACAGGCCTGAAGCCTCACCACTGTGACCAGTGTGGAAGTAGGTTCAGCCACCACAGTACTCTCAAAGAGCACCAGAGAATTCATACAGGAGAGAAACCCTACCACTGTGACCAGTGTGGAAGTAGGTTCACACAGAGTGCTCATCTCAAACAGCACCAGAGAATTCATACAGGAGAGAGCCTTACCACTGTGACCAGTGTGGAAGTAGGTTCACCCAGAGCAATAATCTGAAAACAGCACCAGAGAATTCATACAGGAGAGAAACCTTACCACTGTGGTCAGTGTGAGCTAGAGCTAGGTTCACCACCACACTACTCTCAAAAATCACCAGAGAATTCACAAGGGAGAGAAACCCTACCACTGTGACCAGTGTGGGACTAGGTTCACACAGAGTGCTCATCTGAAACAGCACCAAAGAATTCACAGCGGAGAGAAGCCCTACCATTGTGACCAGTGTAGCGCTAGATTCACTCAAGACAGTCTTCTCAAACAACACCAGAGAGTTCACACAGGCCTGAAGCCTCACCACTGTGACCAGTGTGGAAGTAGGTTCAGCAAAGGCAGTGCTCTCAGACGGCACCAGAGAATTCATACAGGAGAGAAACCCTACCACTGTGACCAGTGTGGAGCTAGGTTCAGGGAGAAAGTTATTCTGAAACAGCACCAGAGAATTCACAGGGGAGAGAAACCCTACCACTGTGAGCATTGTGAGAAACAGTTCAGCCAGAGCAGTGCTCTCAAACAGCACCAGAAAATTCATACAGGAGAAAAGCCCTACTCTTGTGACGTTTGTGGGGCTAATTTCAGTGGGAGAACTAATCTGGTACAGCACCGGAGAATTCACACAGGAGAGAAACCCTACGCTTGTGACCAGTGTGGAGGCTAGATTCAGCAAGGGCAGTAATCTCAAAGTTCTCCAGAGAACTCATACAGGAGAAAGCCCTACTATTGTGATCTTTGTGAGACTAGGTTCAGTGTGAAAAGTAATCTGGTACAGCACCAGAGAATTCACACAGGAGAGAAACCCTACGCTTGTGACCAGTGTGGAGCTAGATTCAGCTGGGGCAGTGCTCTCAAAAAGCACCAGAGAATTCACACAGGAGAGAAACCCTACGCTTGTGACCAGTGTGCCAGTAGGTTCAGGTTTAGAGGTAGTCTCAAACACCACCAGAGAACTCATGCAGGACTCTCTAAAGATGCCCCGTAATCAGATAGAAGCTAAACAAGCCTGACGGTGCTTTGCAGGTTCGACTCCTGATCCTGATGAACTTTGGCCGCATGTCACCTCCCAATCTCTCTTCCTATTTCCTGTCACCGTACTCCAATAAAGGCAGGAAAAGCCGGAAAATGTACTCCTTAATTTAAAAAATGGGCACTGTGAAACTGCATAAGCACTCACGTGTTTCAACTGCCATGTTCATGTACAATAACGGAAATGATGTATTTTCAGACGTTACCGCTAATTCACTGGATATTGTTGTTGTTGATGAGGACAGTAAGGACGCGACCATTTTGGAAGTGGCATGATGTACATTTGACCACAGTCTGGAAGAACCCTTCCTTACTAAGGTGCTTAAGTACCAACGTCTAAGGGATACTATTATACAGCTAGGTTACAATTATAAACTGCAGGTGTTTATTTTCAGAAGCCTTGGTAACGTCCCACAAATCAGCGGTGAGGGGCCAACAGATTGCAGGTGTTCCCAAACCCAGAGCTAAGGCACTGGCAAAATTCTGTTCAGTATCTGCAATAATTGGCAGTCGCCATATATGGAGAAGACGTTGCTTCCTGTACCCATGATCTGTATCCTAGCACTTGTTGTAGAGAGTTTTCCAATTTTGCGCGTCTACTATTGTTTATGTAATTTTCAAGAGTCCAAACGGTTTGAAAATATAGAAGAATTGTTATTTTGACTTTTTTATTTTTTACTTTGCCAGTTCTCTTTTCCTAATGGTGTACAAAAACTCCTTCGTTTTGGATGCAAGAGAATAACTCTGGTTTGTGGGCCAAATGCAGAATAAACATTGGGCCCTTGTATGAAAACGGTTGAAAATCCCTGCTTTAAAATATATATAATTTAAAAGCAATTAATATAGAATTCAAGTAAAAAATAAAAAAAAAAAAAAAAAAAAAAAGTAAAAATGCCAAAGGTTTTGTTATTTATCTCTCTAAGACTTTTGTTTTTATCAAAGCATTTATGACCTTTATGCCTTTATGTTATGAATGTTGGGGTGCCTGCCTGGAATCCACGGTCAGACTGGCCATAGGGAGTCAGCAGGCTGCGACCATAGTGGGCCACTAGGAGGGGATAAAATAATAATACTACTGCTACAGGCCTGTATTGTGCCTTTTGACAACATCATTCTAGTGGGAGCAACAGAGGGTTGTGTAAGTGTCTGTTGGGTTGTATCATTTAAGTTGTTGTGTAAAAATGGTGGTATTATGGCTCATTCGTTTGTGTGTGTGCTGACAGAGCAGTGCTATCTGCATGTGGTTGTGGTGGACCGCTCTGGGACAAGTTGTTTGTGTACAGCTTCTTCATCCCAAATTCACACATAAAACGACAGGGCAGAATGTTTGTCCCAGTCCAGCTCTGATGGAATCAGCCAAGCTGTAGACGGCAAACAGCACAACCTGCTGGACGATACAGAGCGGTAAATACATGAAATATATTGCTGTCTCATCCTGTCAGAATGCAGTATTTGACAAGTGACTCATATATTATTATCATATATTATATCAATATTATTCTTAGATGTTATTAATGGTGTGATTCTTGTTCTACTTTGGGATTATAACAAATGTAAAGTGTGTTTGAAATAAAACCATTATGATCATAATTATTAATAGTCATTGCATTTCTCCTTTGTCACAAATATCCACAACTTTCCTACATACCAGAAGTGTTTGTGTGTGCAGAAGTTCCTGTTACTGTATCTCATTATTTGTTCCCAGATTTGTAAGAGAAAACAAGTGACCGAAGGGGTATGCAGGGATTAAAGTAAAAAAAATCTTGAGACTGAAAATGATCTTTTGCAAATAAACACTGAGCTAATTAAATGACCCCTGTGAAATCCTCAGGACTGAAATCAGTACCCAGTACTAAGAACTTTAATCCCTGTGTATGAATTAAATCAAGCACAAATGAAAACAGCTGATCTACAAGCTCACAGCCACACCTTGTGATGTTGTGCATCTGTAATTTAAAACCACATTGAATAAATTGAAATATTTGCAATACTTATATTTGAATAATTTGAATAAAGAAGGCACAAAATGTTTTCAGATGGATGGGTGTGGACAATCTGGGGTTGCTTGATGTGAAAAATGTGGGATACACTGGTTTAAACTACACCAAGCGGCAAACACTACACTGGAGGATTTTTCTTCCCATTGCGGCACATGATATCTGCACACACACATCAATTATGACTCATAGGCCTGTGATATTCATCTGCATTTCACCAAGATTTATAGCAAGGGATTGATTAAAAAATAATAGACCTGTTGTAGTCGTGAGGTCAATGACTTGACTCTATGAACTGAACTGAGTTCAGTGCATAACTAAATAACTAACTGAGCATAGCTGCCTTATCCTGTAGACACACAGGTGCGCGCGCGCACACACACACACACACACCACACACACACACACACACACACACACACACACACACACACCACACAAACACACACACACCACACACACACACACACACACACACCCCACACACACCACACACACCACACACACACACACACAGGATTTCTACAGACAGTGCAGCAGCAGCATGTAGATAACATGATATCAAACAGCTCAAAATGTATGTTTTGATATAAATTGATATCCCCAACTAGCTGGATGCTGGAGTCGTTAGTTGATCTCTCTCTTTTCTCCTAAACATACAGATTTGCTATAATATACACAAAAGTAGTTCTGACCCTGTAAAGAGGTGGTTTATTCCTGAATTCTCAGGGTGCTGTGTTGTGTGTACAAAGGCTATGTTTGTGGAGCAAACATTATCAGCCAGGAAAGCAGGAGAGAGAGGGGGGGGGGGGGGGGTGGGGGGGGCGGATCTAGGCATGGACATGGGGGGCAATGCCCCCCTAAATGCCCAGTCTGCCCTACCAAACACGATGCCATGCAAAACAACCCAAGATATTTCAGATTAAAGTGCTTATATTTAAAACAATTTTTA
>CM076973.1:52927505-53074954 GCA_039105355.1 Benthosema pterotum
GATTATTACATCCACTAGCACTATGACAACACCCAGTCTGCTCTGCAATGAGGTCATAGTATGAATACATTACAATACCATGTCTGTTTGCTGTGGTGTCATTATAGCAGGCAGGGGTTTTCAACAGGTGGTCCGGGAACCACCAGTGGTCCTTGAGAGCGTTCCAGGTGGTCCTAAGCTAAGTTAGTTAACCAGATGTAACTCTCGAGGAGTTTTAAAAATGATTTTTACGTTTCATTTTTACACTCTCAAGAGGTTAAAACATTCATCATCTGAATTGGCCATTTTGGAATGCATGTTTTGCTTGTTTTGTTCCCCAATCCAGCCTGTGGAATTGTGGACAAAAGCAAAATAAATCTTTAGATTTGGAGTCTGTGGGGCTACTAAAATATCCTCAAAAGGTGGTCTGTGGCTCAAATGCTGAATAAATGGTGGTCCCTGAGATGAAAAAGGTTTGAAACCACTGCACTAGCAGACAGAAAAAACGTCATGTTATGCAGAACATGAACTTTTTGTTCTTTTTTTCCAGTGCTCCAAGTCTCACTCTCTCTCTCTCTCTCTCTCTCTCTCTCTCTCTCTCTCTCTCTCTCTCTCTCTCTCTCTCTCTCTCTCTCTCTCTCTTCTCTCTCTCTCTCTCTGGGCCTATGTCTCTCTGCCCCCCCCCCCCAGACTTTTCATGGTCTGTATGTTTAGAATTGCTTTAAAATGTAATTGATTGAACTTTTCAAGACCAGTAATTTGTTTCTGACATTAACACATGGTTCACTGCTAGCACAGCTAACATGTTGTTTTAAAGGTAGGGGAAGTGATTTCACTTTTGTCAGATATCACCCAAAAATCTGTTAAGATGCTCTATTATAAGGTGTGGAAACCATATATGGAGTTTCCCCCTCCCCCCGTTAGCAGAGGAGCTAATTAAAAGTTCCCAGGTGGTGGGTGGGTGAATTCTTCTCCAATCAGGATCAAGCAGCAGGTTCACATAGTGTAGCTACTCTTGGGCGCCCCTAGTGCACCAGGCTGGTACTACACAATGAATTTCAAAATCACTTACCCTAACTTTAATTCATTTCATTCGTTATGTTCCCCCCTTCTCCTCATTCTTCACCCCCTAGATGACATGATATCAAAACAGCCCAAAATGTATGTTTTGATATAAACTGATATCCCCAACTAGCTGGATGCTGGAGTCGTTAGTTGATCTCTCTCTTTTCTCCTAAACATACAGATTTGCTATAATATACACAAAAGTAGTTCTGACCTGTAAAGAGGTGTTTTATTCCTGAATTCTCAGGGCGCGGCTGTGCTGTGTGTACAAAGGCTATGTTTGTGGGAGCAAACATTATTCAGTCAGGAAAGCAGGAGAGAGAAAGTGGGGGGGGGGGGGGGCAGGGGCGGATCTAGGCATGGACATGGGGGGGGTGCCCCCCCTAAATGTCCAGGGACTGCTGCACCAAACATGATGGAATGCAAAACAACCCAAGATATTTCAAATTAAAGTGCTTATATTTAAAACGATTTGAAACACTATTACTACTACTAACTAACTACACCTGTGGCGCCACTAAACCAACAGAATTTCATCATTGAAAACAGAAAACTCTCTGAGTCAGACCTTTAGCTTTATGCATGCTGCGTGTGTTGCAACTTCAACAACAACTGATGTTATCATTGATGCTTTACTTGACTAATAAAAGTCCTGTAACTGAAAATGGTATAGGGCGACTTCAGCCGCACCCATACCATTTTCTTCTGCCCTCCCAATTGGGAAATGTTATATCGCCCCTGGGGGGGGGGGGGGGGGGGGCAGAGAGATAGCAGAGAGATAGGGGAGGAGTGAGAGAGACAGAGACAGAGTGAAGTCATTGACCGCAGGGCTATAACAGGTCATCTAGACACTGAAAGACGACCTCACATAACCACAGTGGTTTAACATTATTTTATCAGAGCTACAGAGAGATCAGTATGTGGTCGTCTGTCATCTTGTCATCACAGAAGGGACAGCTCTACAAGTCCGTCATGCTGAAACAACCTGTGATAAAGTTACACAGAATAGGTAAGTGTGTGTTTCTGTGTGGCGGCTGTGGCTCAGGAGGTAGAGCGGCTCGTCCTGCAGTGATCCGTGGGTCGGCGGTCCGAGATTTGATCTGTGTATGATTAAACTTTTCATGGTCTGTGTGTTTAGAATATCTTTAAAATGTTGTTGTTAATTGAACTTTTCATTCTTCAATGTGGTCATTGTCGAGCTCAATCTGAGATCGGCGATTGTTATATGAAAATTAATAATCCAATAATAGAAATTGCATGCTGTAGTATTGAACTAAAAATCTGCCTTTCTCTAACATTGAGGTACAGCCCTGATATTAGGATGCGATACTGTTGTGTCTTCAGCACATTCCTTTAGGGGCAATAAACAACTCCCTTCTCTTGCCAGAGATTTGGGAATCAGATAAGAGACTAACCAGCATAGTTAAGGCCACATGGCTCTCTACCCATTTCCTGGGTGAAATAGCAAATCAATGCAGAGAAACCAGCAAACCACACCTCTAAGGAGTTTCCGAGAAGTTCAGGGTGTAATAGCTCTGGTCAGTCAAGATCCACACACCAAGCTGGCAAGATGTAACCCAACGCCAGAATGAGAATGCAACAAAATAAATAAGAAAAGCAACATAAAGACATCGGCCAGATGCCACTGGTAACTATAAACCATCCAACACTTATATTATCATATAAATATAATATCTGTTGTGTATTATGGTAATAATAGATGTTATTCTGTTTTTCCCTTTTTTTCTCCTAAACTAACAAAAGTATTAAACCTAATCATTTGGCATTAAAGACAAGCTAACTAATTATTGGCATAAGAAAACCTAACCTAACTACTTGGCATTATAGAAAGCTAACTAACTAATCATTTGGCATTAGAAGAAACCTAACTAATCATTTGGCATTAAGACAACCTAACTAACTACTTGGCATTATAAGAAACCTAACCTAATTACTTGGCTAGCTAAATATATGAAACTAATTGCCAACTAGCTGGCAGCATATAATCCTAGCTAACTTACTGCTAATGTAGAATAACTAGTGGTGTAACTAAAAGTAGTGTAATCAAACCAAAGTAATCAAGAGTAATAGTACTTTTACCCAAAATAGGACAGAGTCAGGCCAGGGAGAACCTTAATCCACCCACCTATGTGGGTGGACTAAGTGATCTGTTTGAATGTGTTTGTTTGTTTGTTTGTTATTGTTTGTATTTTATATGAATTAATAAACCTACTAAAAGACACGCTCTTGTATTTACTGAATAGAACTAAACATAACCAAGCCAAAGAGTTTTAATTTGGGAAATCTGGTCACTTTGTCTGGTCGGTCGGAAACCGAGTGCCATAACATCGCCTAATTCCGAACAGTCATTGTTTAGAATTGTTGTAAAAAGACCAATAATTTCTGTGGGGGGAAAAATTGCAATATAAATTGATTTGGCATACTAAATATTGATATCATATCGTATCATGATTTATTTGTGTTATTTTCCCCTCTCTCTCATTCTCCATTTTAGAGCTCTTTCCTGCTCAACTCAAAACATATCTACAGCACAGACAGTCATCTGAACCAACACCAGAGAGTTCACACAGGCCTGAAGCCCTTCCACTGTGACCAGTGTGGAAGTAGGTTCACCCGGAGTGGTCATCTGAAACGGCACCAGAGAATTCATACAGGAGAGAAGCCTTACCACTGTGACCAGTGTGGAGCTAGATTCACTCGAGACAGTCATCTCAAACAACACCAGAGAGTTCACACAGGCCTGAAGCCTTACCACTGTGACCAGTGTGGAAGTAGGTTCACACAGAGTGCTGCTCTGAAACAGCACCAAAGAATTCACAGCGGAGAGAAGCCTTACCACTGTGACCAGTGTGGAGCTAAGTTCAGCCACCACAATACTCTCAAAAGTCATCAGAGAATTCACAGCGGAGATAAGCCTTACCATTGTGACCAGTGTGGGACTAGGTTCACACAGAGTGCTGGTCTGGAACAGCACCAGAGAATTCATAAGGGAGAGAAGCCCTTCCACTGTGACCAGTGTGGAAGTAGGTTCACCCAGAGTGCTTATCTGAAGAAGCACCGGAGATTCACAGCGGAGAGGAAACCCTATGTTTGTGACAGTGTGGTGCTAGGTTCAGTGTGGGACAGTGCTCTCAAACAGCACCAGAGAATTCACACAGGAGAAAAGCCCTACTATTGTCTGTTTTGTGGGGCTAATTTCAGTGGGAGAAGTTATCTGGTACAGCACCGGAGAATTCACACAGGAGAGAAGCCCTATGCTTGTGACCAGTGTGGAGCTAGATTCAGCCTGGACAGTAGTCTCAAAAAGCACCAGAGAATTCATACAGGAGAAAAGCCCTACGATTGTGACCAGTGTGGGACTAGGTTCAGTGTGAAAAGTACTCTGGTACAGCACCAGAGAATTCACACAGGAGAGAAACCCTATGCTTGTGACCAGTGTGAGATTAGGTTTAGTAAGACAAGTACTCTGATACAGCACCAGAGAATTCACACAGGAGAGAAACAGTAAGCTTGTGACCAGTGTGAGATTAGGTTTAGTAAGACAAGTACTCTGATACAGCACCAGAGAATTCACACAGGAGAGAAACCCTATGCTTGTGACCAGTGTGCCAGTAGGTTCAGGTTTATAGGTAGTCTCAAACACCACCAGAGAACTCATGCAGGACTCTCTAAAGGTAATTATAGCAGCTAACACTGGGGTAGCAGTCCGTGCACCTACACTGCTAAACAAGCCTGACTGCGTTGTTGCAGGTTCGAGCCCCCAGAGATCCCAGTCATCTTAAAATCATGTCATAAGAATTATGACTATTATTTGGCTTTTTATTTCGTTGAGCATTTTGCTGCCACCTGCCTCATTGCTCCCGTCTATGGTTATAACGGCAGGGAATGTGTTACGCTTTGGAAAAATGCAATGAGATTAAGAATTGTAAATGCAGCCTTACCCTCAATGTCCTCAGTTCCTCCAACATGTGAGCGACACCAAAGCCACAATACAAGAAGGAATGTAAACAACTGATCAAATCTGGCACCACATAAAACACAAACGCTGAAATGTTGAAGGAAACAACAGAGTCATAGGCGAGGCTCTCCCACCTATTTTTTTTTTAGATCTGTAACTCTTGAGAGCATAAAATGAAACCCAATAGACCCTTATGGGTTCATTTGGTTTAATTTTATGCTAAATTATATTACTTTACATCTGAATTACATAATTGTTATTTTGACTTTTTTAATTTTTATTTTGCCAATTCTCTTTCCTAATTGCTGCTCACTGCTTTCAAATATAAGCAACTAATATGCAAGTTAAATAGGCCTACATGCTTTTCTAGACACTATGGACCCGATTTTTGTAACATGCCTTGTCCCCGACACCGCAGACCGCATCGAGTATCCCTTATTGCTAGTTTCATCACCTTTCCTCTTCGCTTAGCCACTATTCTTTATGCCGACACCGTTTATTTGTGACTGGAGGTGTGGTCATAGGCGTGTTTGTCACGAAGTCCCTTAAGTTGCTAATTTCGTCAAATAGATTTGGAAATAGATAATGGGATTTCAAAGCACCCGCTAACCTATACAAGAAGGCAGAGCCACGTGCGCACAGTGCATGCATCTGTGCGCATTGGGAGATGTCCACATTGGAGATGTCCACGTGGAACAGCTGCTGCCTGCATCAGTTGACTTTATCTCCTTATTTATTGATTGTCCTATAAAAAGCTGCAGATTGCCTGCTGTCGGTCACTTCCTTGTGTTGAGTTAAAGGTAGGGGAAGTGATTTCACTTTTGTCAGATATCACCCAATTTTTTTTTTTCTGTTAAAATGCTCTATTATAAGGTGTGGAACCACATATGGAGTTTCCCCCTCCCTACGTTAGCAGAGGAGCTAATAAAAGTTCCCCAGGTCACCACAATTCTCCTCCATCAGGATGAGAGCAGCAGGTTCACATAGTGTAGCTACTTTTGGGGGGCCCTAGTGCACCAGGCTGGTACTACACCATGAATTTCAAATCACTTCCCCTACCTTTAAGGTATATAGATAAATACATTAATTAAGTTGTGACGCATTGCTGCTGCTGAATCAGTTTTACCTTTCCACCAAATTCTGTCAGTTGAATCTGAGAGAGTGTTGTTTGTTGGTTACACAGAAGGGGCGGATCTAGGCATGGGCATGGGGGGGGGGGGGGGGTATTTCAAATTAAAGACCTTATATTTAAAATGATGTGAAACACTACTACTGCTACTAACTACAGCTGTGTCACCACTAAACCAACAGCATTTCATCATTGAAAACAGAAAACTCTCTGAGTCAGACCTTTAGCTTTATGCATGCTGCGTGTCTGTTGCAACTTCAACAACAACTGATGTTATTATTGATGCTTTACTTGACTAGTAAAAGTCCTGTAACTGAATAATTATTAATAGTCATTGCATTTACAACTATCCACAACATTCCTACATACCATAAGTCTTTGTCTTTGTGTGTGCAGAAGTTCCTGTTATCTTGTGATTTGTTGCCAGATTTGCAAAGGAAACAAAGTGACCAGGTCTATGAAATCAAGCACAAATTAAAATAGCTGATCTACAAGCTCACAGCCACACATTGTGAGGTTGTGCATCTGTAATTTAAAACCACATTGAATAAATGTAAATATTTGGAATACTATTTAAACATTTTCAGATGGATGAGTGTGGACAATTACATGTCAATCTGAGGTTCCTTGAGGTGAAAAATGTGGGATACACTGGTTTACACAACATCAACAAGCAAGACCAAATAGGTTCTACATGTACAGTTTAGAAACAAGACCAAAAAATATCAAGCAGGAAATATTTACAGGCAAGTGACTTTACAGAATAAAACTAGTCAAATGTTGCTTATAATAAGTAGACATGGCAACACTTCCCGGGCAGGAAGGGTGTGTGTGTGTGTGTGTGTGGTGTGTGTGTGTGTTGTGTGTGTGTGTGTGTGTGTGTGTGTGTGTGTGTGTGTGTGTGTGTGTGTGTGTGTGTGTGTGTGTGTGTGTGTGTGTGTGTGTGTGTGTGTGTGTGTGTGTGTGTGTGTGTGTGTGTGTGCAAGCAGGTGTGAATGTGTGTGTGTCACCCCTATAGGCAGCATGAACTGAGAAAAAAAAAGGTTCACTCTCTGTGTCAACTGAGCTTTTGACTGACAGGTGATCAATATGAAGCTTTAGCTCAGCTTGAATTTTCAGTCATGGCAAAACTGGATGGAGATTCATTACATCACTAGCACTATGACAACCCCAGTCTGCTCTGCAATGAGGTCATAGTATGAATACATTACAATACCATGTCTGTTTGCTGTGGTGTCATTATAGCAGGCAGGGGTTTTCAACAGGTGGTCCGGGGAAACCACCAGTGGTCCTTGAGAGCGTTCCAGGTGGTCCTAAGCTAAGTTAGTTAACCAGATGTAACTCTCGAGAACGTAAAAATGAAACCAAATCCGCAAGGGTCCATTTGGTTTCATTTTTACGTTTCATTTTTACACTCTCAAGAGGTAAAATATTCATCATCTGAATTGGCCATTTTGGAATGCATGTTTTTGCTTGTTTTGTTCCCCAAATCCAGCCTGGAATTGTGGATAAAAGCAAAATAAATCTTTAGATTTGGAGTCTGTTGGGGCTAAAATATCCTCAAAAGGGTGGTCCGTGGCTCAAATGCTGAATAAATGGTCCCTGAGATGAAAAGGTTGAAAACCACTGCACTAGCAGACAGAAAAACGTCATGTTATGCAGAACATGAACTTTTTGTTCTTTTTTCCGTGCGCCAAGTCTCTCTCTCTCTCTCTCTCTCTCTCTCTCTCTCTCTCTCTCTCTCTCCTCTCTCTCTCTCTCTCTCTCTCTGGGCTATGTCTCTCTGCCCCCCCCCAGACTTTTCATGGTCTGTATGTTTAGAATTGCTTTAAAATGTAATTGATTGAACTTTTCAAGACCAGTAATTTGTTGCTGACATTAAGTTCACTGCTAGCACAGCTAACATGTTGTTTTAAAGGTCGGGGAAGTGATTTCACTTTTGTCAGATATCACCCAAAATATTTTTTCCGTTAAAATGCTCTATTATAAGGTGTGGAAACCATATATGGAGTTTCCCCCTCCCCCACGTTAGCAGAGGAGCTAATAAAAGTTCCCCAGGTGGTGGGTGAATTCTTCTCCAATCAGGATCAAGCAGCAGGTTCACATAGTGTAGCTACTCTTGGCGCCCCTAGTGCACCAGGCTGGTACTACACCATGAATTTCAAATCACTTACCCTACATTTAATTCGTTATGTTCCCCCTTTCTCCTCATTCTTCACCCCCCTAGATGACATGATATCAGCCCAAAATGTATGTTTTGATATAAACTGATATCCCCAACTAGCTGGATGCTGGAGTCGTTAGTTGATCTCTCTCTTTTCTCCTAAACATACAGATAATATACATAAAAGTAGTTCTGACACTGTAAAGAGTGTTTTATTCCTGAATTCTCAGGGCGGCTGTGCTGTGTGTACAAAGGCTATCAGCAGGAGAGAGAAAGGGGGGGGGGGGGGGGCAGGGCGGTTCTAGGCATGGACATGGGGGGGGGGGGGGGTGCCCGCCCCCCTAAATGTCCAGACTGCACCAAACATGATGGCATGCAAAACAACCCAAGATATTTCAAATTAAAGTGCTTATATTTAAAATGATTTGAAACACTATTACTAACTAACTAACTACACCTGTGGCGCCACTAAACCAACAGCATTTCATCATTGAAAACAGAAAACTCTCTGAGTCAGACCTTTAGCTTTATGCATGCTGCGTGTCTGTTGCAACTTCAACAACAACTGATGTTATAATTGATGCTTTACTTGACTAATAAAAGTCCTGTAACTGAAAATGGTATAGGGCGACTTCAGCCGCACCCATACCATTTTCTTCTGCCCTCCCAATTGGGAAATGTTACATCCGCCCTGGAGGGGGGGGGGGGGGGGGGGGGGCAGAGAGAGAGGGGAGGAGTGAGAGAGACAGAGTGACTTTCAGTTAGACACTGAAAGACGACCTCACATAACCACAGTGGTTTAACATTATTTTATCAGAGCTACAGAGAGATCCAGTATGTTGTCGTCTGTCATCTTGTCATCACAGAAGGGACAGCTCTACAAGTCCGTCATGCTGAAACAACCTGTGATAAAGTTACACAGAATAGGTAAGTGTGTGTTTCTGTGTGGCGGCTGTGGCTCAGGAGGTAGAGCGGCTCGTCCTGCAGTGATCCGTGGGTCAGCGGTCCGAATCCCGGCTCCTCTCCTCCTGTCTACATGTCAAATTCCTTCAAGACACTGAACTATTGCTTCCAGTGTGTGTGTGTGTGTGTGGTGGGTGTGTGTGTGTGAATAGGAGAATGTGATGCACCGTGTAAATCGCCTCTATAGTGGTCCTTGAGATGGTTCCAGATGGTCCCCAGCTAAGTTAGTTAACCAAATGTAATGCTTGAAACGAGTTAACATATTCATCATGTGAATTATCCCAAGTCTACACAACTAGAGAATGTAGAAGATTAATGGTCATTTTGATCTGTATGTTGGACTGTTTGGTTTCCCCAAATCCAGCCTGGAATTGTGGACAAAAGCAAAAGAAATGTTTGGTTTTGGGGTCTGTAGGGGTGAAAATGTCATCAAATGGTGGTCCGTGGCTCAAATGCTGAATAAATAGTGGGCCCTGGTATCATGGACCACTATTTATCTACAGCTGCCCCCTGCCCAGGCCACAGCAAAATCATAAAAGCCGTCCATGCGTTGGTTTAGCTAGTTAGCTTAGCCAGTTAGCTTAGCCTACAGACAGAGATAAGTAAACTCCGTTCACTTCATGGGGCCAGTCTAATGGAGGATTTTCTGCATACGGCAACAGCCCAGCTTTAACGGTATTAAGTTGCTTTATATTAGATGGTTTTAGTAATAGTACAACATAAACACTATTGTACAGTAAAACGGCTACTGTACAATAACTGTACCATTGACATGTTGAAAACATCCATAAAACAGCTCGTATTTGTACCGCCTTCGATTAATTTCCAACTCCAGTTTGTCCCTATTTGAGCTACATGAACAGCGCTCAGTTTCTGACCCCTCAATGTCGCAACTCTACTAGATACAACTGGCTACCCATCATGCATTACACTGGGCACAACAGAAAGAGGCGAAGGCCAAAATATAATCTACCGTTCACTTCATGGGGCCAGTCCAATGGCGGAATTTCTGCATAGGTTTCTATTGAATGGGGACAACAAATAGGGACAACGGAAATGCATTGTCTATGGGCTTGAGTGAGAACACGAACCACGTGACCAGGCTATTTTCCTCCCCCTCAATATCCAAACCACGTTAAAAGACGGGTGGTCTGGTGGTGGAAAACAATGTAGGCTATTTCCAACGTGTCCCTATCCAGGCTGAATGAACAACACTGGAGCGCGAGACCCCACAAGATTTATATTATAACGTTGTTTGTCCCGATAAAGAGTAAACCTCCATGGCTTTTATAATGTGTTTAACATGACTTATTTTGATCATTGTTCTTACTGCCTGTAAATGTCTGATATAAAACCGCTATCAGCCGTTTTTCTTTTTCTTTTTTTGCCCGCGAAACGATCTATACTATAATGCAGGGGTTTTCAACAGGTCCCTGCAGTGGTCCCCGAGAGGAGCCAGATGTAACTCTTTGAGAGTGTAAACATGAAACCAAAATCCCTTGCGGGTGCATTTGGTTTCATGTTTACACTCTCAAGAGTTAAAATATTCATCATGTGAATTATCCCAAGTCTACACAACTAGAGAATGCAGAAGATTAATGGTCATTTTGATCTGTATGTTGCACTGTTTTGTTTTCTCTGAAATCATCCTAGCATTGTTGACAAAAGTAAAAGAAATCTTTAGCTTTGGGGTCTATCAAACAGTGTTGGGAATATTACTATACCTTGTTAATGTATTACTTATTACTTATTACCTTCATTTTAAAGCAATATATTGTATTACAATATTGCTGTCTGAGCAAGTGTAATATATTAATATTACTATTACATATTACTTAAAAGAAAAATGTTGTGTAAAATATATAATTAAATATTTAGTATTATATTGTGTAGGCCAGTGGCATAGCTACAATAAAGAAAGCGCACTTGGATATCTGGGAAATTCAAATCCATATGAAATCAACAAAAACTCCTCCTGAATAAATAATTTGATGACAGATTATAGAAAATAAGTAATTATTTAACTTCTGCAGTTGTCAAGAAAATTTCACAAGAACATTTTCAACGAGACAGATTGACAGAAAGTAATATTGAAAGTAATGCAGTAATGCAGAAAGAAAAGTATAATATACTAGATTGTTTTTGTTAAGTAATATTTATATTACAAGTTACTGCATTTTGGTAATATATTATGTAATATATTGAGTTACGTAGTGCACATGTCCCAACACTGCTATCAAATAGTGGTCCGTCGCTCAAATTCTCAATAAATAGTGGGGCCCTGGTAGGAAAAGGTTGAAAACCACTGATATACTGTATACAGTTAGCCTACAGTTTGTGGGGGTGGTTAGGGTATTTAAATGAGGCATTATGGGTGGAGTGGATGTCCATTGTCACCTCCCATTGTTAACACCCAATTCAATTCAAAGGAGCTTTATTGGCATGATAAAACAGACATTTACATTGCCAAAGCAAGAGTCACAAAACAATACAATAAAAACAGTTGAAAATGGGGACAAATTAATCGCAATTTAATTGCACGTTTTTTATCGGTTGTAATTGTTCCTTAAATGAGTTTTTCAAGATTTTTCAGCCACAGACAACCATTTGATGACATTAATTTTATTTAGACTTCCAGACCAAAATTAAATAATTTGTCCACAATTCCAAGCTGTATGAATGGTGGTACCATTAGGAGCGAAAATGTGCAAATGTTTGTAGAAAACATGCAAATGTTTTTCACATTCTCTAACTTATTTAAGTGCAGATGTTTAACAATTATTCACTTGCATTTGCAGAAACCAAATGGACCCACTTGGCTTTTGTTTTTACTACAAGTTAATTGTTTTTACTACAAGTTAAAAAAAATGTTTTCAACCTTACTACTAGGTTATAATACCATGATCTATTAAAAATGTGATCAACTAATTCTGACAGCCTTAATATCAATATAATGCCATGGTATCAATCTCAAATCGTCAGGTTCAAAATTGGTTCTTTTTAAAATTAATGCATTCATTAACTTGTTCTTGTCACACAGACTGATGGTTATTAAGTGTATGATTGAACTTTTAATGGTCTCTATGTTTAGATCGCTTTAAAATATTGTAGTTAATTTAAATTTTCATTCTATAATGTGGACATTGTTTAGAATTGTTGTAAAAAAAAAAAAAGACCAGTAAAATTGCAATATAAATTGATTTGGTACACTAAATATTGATATCATATCGTATCACGATGTCAGTGAATTGTCCCACCCCCTGCTGCCGCTAACACATGGTAATAAATTATACAACACAGCTAGCATATTGTTTTAAAACATTTTATTTATGTTATTTTCCCCCTCTCTCCTCATTCTCCATTTTAGAGCTCTTTCCTGCCCAACTCAAACATATCTACAGCAGAGACAGTCATCTCAACCAACAGCAGAGAGTTCACACAGGCCTGAAGCCCTTCCACTGTGACCAGTGTGGAAGTAGGTTCATCCAGGGCTGTGATCTCAAACGGCACCAGAGAATTCATACAGGAGAGAAGCCTTACCACTGTGACCAGTGTGGGACTAGGTTCAGCAGGAAATTTACTCTGAAACAGCACCAAAGAATTCATACAGGAGAGAAACCCTACCACTGTGACCAGTGTGGAAGTAGGTTCACACAGAGTGCTCAACTGAAACAGCACCAGAGCGTTCACACAGGCCTGAAGCCTTACCACTGTGACGAGTGTGGGACGAGGTTCAGCAAGAAATTAACTCTGAAACTGCACCAAAGAATTCACAGCGGAGAGAAGCCTTACCATTGTGACCAGTGTGGCGCTAGATTCACCGTACACAGTGCTCTCAAAAATCACCAGAGAATTCACAGTGGAGAGAAGCCCTACCACTGTGACCAGTGTGGCGCTAGCTTTAGACAGAGCAGTCAGCTCAAAAGTCACCAGAGAATTCACAGTGGAGAGAGGCCCTACCACTGTGACCAGTGTGGGACTAGGTTCACCCGGAGAGAACATCTGAAACAGCACCAGAGAATTCATACAGGAGAGAAGCCTTACCACTGTGACCAGTGTGGCGCTAGATTCACCGTACACAGTAAGCTGAAACTGCACCAAAGAATTCACAGTGGAGAGAAGCCCTACCACTGTGACCAGTGTGGAGCTAGATTCAGCAAGTGCAGTAATCTCAAGCAGCACCAGAAAAGTCATACAGGAGAAAATACCTACTATTGTAATCTTTGTGGGGATAATTTCAGTGGGAGAAGTACTCTGATACAGCACCGGAGAATTCATACAGAAGAGAAACCCTACGCTTGTGACCAGTGTGGAGCTAGATTCAGCAAGTTCAGTGCTCTCAAACAGCACCAGAGAATTCATACAGGAGAGAAACACTATGCTTGTGACCAGTGTGGGATTAGGTTTAGTAAGAAATATACTCTGGTACAGCACCAGAGAATTCACACAGAAGAGAAACCCTACGCTTGTGACCAGTGTGGAGCTAGATTCAGCACGTGCAGTAATCTCAAACAGCACCAGAGAATTCATACAGGAGAGAAACCCTACCACTGTGAGCATTGTGAGAAACAGTTCAGGCAGAGTGGTCATCACAAAAAGCACCAGAGAATTCATACAGGAGAAAAGCCCTACGCTTGTGACCAGTGTGGGATTAGGTTTAGTAAGAAAAGTACTCTGGTACAGCACCGCAGAATTCACACAGGAGAGAAACCCTACGCTTGTGACCAGTGTGGGATTAGGTTTAGTACGAAAAGTACTCTGGTACAGCACCAGAGAATTCACACAGGAGAGAAACTCTACCAGTGTGAGCATTGTGAGAAACAGTTCAGGCAGAACGGTCATCTCAAACAGCACCAGAGAGTTCATACAGGAGAGAAACCCTTCCACTGTGACCAGTGTGGAAGTCGGTTCAGTGCAAAAGCTCATCTGGTAGAGCACCAGAGAATTCATACAGGAGAGAAACCCTACGCTTGTGACCAGTGTGGGATTAGGTTTAGTAAGAAAAGTGCTCTGGTACAGCACCAGAGAATTCACACAGGAGAGAAACCCTACTATTGTGATCTTTGTGGGACTAGGTTCAGTGCAAAAGTTACTCTGGTAGAGCACCAGAGAATTCACACAGGAGAGAAACCCTATGCTTGTGACCAGTGTGGGGCTAGGTTCACTCAAGGCAGTAGTCTCAAAAAGCACCAGAGAATTCATACAGGAGAAAAGCCCTACGCTTGTGACCAGTGTGGAGCTAGATTCAGCCGGGGCGGTTATCTCAAACAGCACCAGAAAATTCACACAGGAGAGAAACCCTATGCTTGTGACCAGTGTGCCAGTAGGTTCAGGTTTAGAGGTAATCTCAAACAACACCAGAGAACTCATGCAGGACTCTCTAAAGATGTTGTTGTGTAAAAATGGTGGTATTATGGCTCATTTGTTTGTGTGTGTGCTGACAGACCAGTGCTATCTGCATGTGGTTGTGGTGGACCGCTCTGGGACAAGTTGTTTGTGTACAGCTTCTCATCCCCAAATTCACACATAAAATGACTGGGCAGAATGTTTGTCCCAGTCCAGCTCTAAAGGAATCAGCCAATCTGTAGACGGCAAACAGCACAACCTGCTGGACGATACAGAGTGGTAAATAGATGAAATATTTTGCTGTATATCTCTAGCCCAGGGGTTTTCAACCTTTTTGACTCCAGGAACCCACCATTTATTCAGCATTTGAGTCTGCCATTTGATTACATTTTCCACACCAAAGACCTAAAAAAAAATAAAAAATCTTTTGGTTTTGTTCACAATTCCAGGCTGTATTTTGCCAACAAAACAGAGTAGACTTCTTAATTGTGGCGCTAATTCAGATGATGAATATTTTAACTCTTGAGAGTGTAAAAATGAAACCAAATGGACCCACAATGGTCCATTTGGTTTCATTTTTACATTCTCAGGAGTTACATCTGGTTAACCAACTTTCCATCATTTAGCCTGGGGACCACCTGGAACCTTTCAAGGACCACTGGTGGTCCCGGACCGCCTGTTGAAAACCCCTGCTCTAGCCTGATCCTGTCAGAATGCAGCATTTGACAAGTGACTCATATTCTTAGATGTTCTTAATGGTGTGATTCTTGTTCTACTTTGGGATTATAACAATTGTAAATGTTTGAAATAAAATCATTATCATCATAATTATTAATAATCATTGTATTTCTCCTTTGTCACAACTATCCACAACTTTCCTACATTCCATAAGTCTTTGCGTTTGTGTGTGCAGAAGTTCCTGTTATCCCATGATTTGTTGGCAGATTTACAAAGGAAACAAGTGACCAGGTCTATGAATGAAATCAAGCACAAATGAAAATAGCTGATCTACAAGCTCACAGCCACACATTGTGATGTTGTGCACCTGTAATTTAAAACCACATTGAATAAATTGAAATATTTGGAATACTTATCCTTTATACTTATTTGAATAATTTGAATAAAGAAGGCACAAAATATTTTCAGATGGATGGGTGTGGACAATCTGGTCCTTGATGTGAAAAATGTGGGATACACTGGTTTAAACTACACCAAGCAGCAAGCACTACACCAGAGGATTTTTCTTCCCGTTGCGGCACATAATATTTGCACACACACATCAATTATGACTCATAGGCCTGTGATATTCATCTGCATTTCACCAAGATTTACAGCAAGGGATTGCTTAAAAAATAGACAAAATAACTAAGCCAAATAAAAGCAAACACTTGCAGTAATGTACCATGATGTATCATGATGGTTCAGGACCTTTGGGGTTATTTTATTGACACAGAATGAATAAGCCCCTGGTAAATAACCAGTTCTCCAGTTCTCCTGTCAATATATCATGGTTCTTGATGCCTGAGTTTAAAACACTTAATCACAGGTTGTTTCAGCATGACAGCCTGGTAGAGCTGTCATTTCTCTGGTGAAAAGATGACAGACGACAACATACTGGATCTCTCCTTTAATGAACCCAAATAGTTAAACTCCTGTTTGGCTCCACTGTGGTTATGTGAGGTCGTCTTTCAGTGTCTAGCTGACCTGTTGTAGTCAATGACTTGACACTATGAACTGAACTGAGTTCAGTACATAACTAAATAAC
The DNA here is from genome assembly GCA_039105355.1 of Benthosema pterotum. Taxonomy (NCBI): domain Eukaryota; kingdom Metazoa; phylum Chordata; class Actinopteri; order Myctophiformes; family Myctophidae; genus Benthosema; species Benthosema pterotum. The sequence continues at coordinate 52,943,896 of CM076973.1, forward strand.
TAACTGAGTGAGCATAGCTGCCTTATCTATAGACACACAGACGCCTGCGCACGCACGCGCTCGCTCACGCACGCACACACACACACACACACACACACACACACACACACGTATGTATGTTTGATATAAATTGATATCCCCAACTAGCTGGATGCTGGAGTCGTTAGTTGATCTCTCTCTTTTCTCCTAAACCTACAGATTTGCTATAATATACACAAAAAGTAGTTCTGACCCTGTAAAGAGGTGTTTTATTCCTGAATTCTCAGGGCGGCTGTGCTGTGTGTGCAAAGGCTATGTTTGTGGAGCAAACATTATCAGTCAGGAAAGCAGGAGAGAGAGAGGGGGGGGGGGGGGGGGGCAGGGCGGATCTAGCGATGGCCGTGGGGGGCAATGTCCCCCTAAATGGCCAGACTGCCCCGCCAAACATGATGGCATGCAAAAACAACCCAAGTTATTTCAAATTAAAGTGCTGATTTTTAAAATGATGTGAAACACTACTACTGCTGCTAACTAACTACAGCTGTGGCACCACTAAACCAACAGCATTTCATCATTGAAAACAGAAAACTCTCTGAGTCAGACCTTTAGCTTTATGCATGCTGCGTGTCTGTTGCAACTTCAACAGCAACTGATGTTATTATTGATGCTTTACTTGACTAATGAAGTCCTGTAACTGAAAATGGCATGGGGCTACTTCAGCCTCACCCATACCTATACCATTTTCTTCTACCCTCCCAATTGGGAAATGTTACATCCCCCCTTCGGGAGCAGAGAGAGAGGAGGAGTGAGAGAGACAGAGACAGAGTGAAGTCATTGACCTCACGACTATAACAGGTCATCTAGACACTGAAAGACGACCTCACATAACCACAGTGGTTTAACATTATTTTATCAGAGCTACAGAGAGATCCAGTATGTTGTCGTCTGTCATCTTGTCATCACAGAAGGGACAGCTCTACAAGTCCGTCATGCTGAAACAACCTGTGATAAAGTTACACAGAATAGGTAAGTGTGTGTTTCTGTGTGGCGGCTGTGGCTCAGGAGGTAGAGCGGCTCGTCCTGCAGTGATCCGTGGGTCAGCGGTCCGAATCCCAGCTCCTCTACTCCTGTCTACATGTCCAAGTTCCCGGCTCCTCTACTCCTGTCTACATGTCCAAGTGTCCTCCAAGACACTGAACTCCATATTGCTTCCAATGTGCTGGTTGTGGTGTGGTGTGTGTGCGTGTGCGTGTGTGTGTGTGTGTGTGTGTGTGTGCGTGCGTGCGTGTGTGTGTGCGTGCTGTGTGTGTGAATAGGTGAATGTGATACACTGTGTAAATCTTCTCTGATAAAGGCTCTATATAAGTGGTTTTCAACCAGTGGTCCTTGACATGGTTCCAGGTGGTCCCCAGCTAAGTTAGTTTACCAGATGAAAAGTTTGTTAACCAGATGTAACGCTTGAGAGGAGTTCAAATATTCATCATGTGAATTATCCCAAGTCTACACAACTAGAGAATGTAGAAGATTAATGGTCATTTTGATCTGTATGTTGGACTGTTTGTTTTCCCAAATCCAGCCTGGTACTGTGGACAAAAGCAAAAGAAATGTTTAGTTTTAGTTTTGAGGTCTGTGGGGCAAAAATGTCATCAAATGGTGGTCCGTGCCTCAAATGCTGAATAAATTGGTTTCATGGACCACTATTTATCTACAGTATATAATTATAAATGCACCATTTATGTCAGTGTATACTCTTTGAATTCATCTTTAAAAGAAATGCCATCTCTCTCCTCATTCTCCATTTTAGAGCTCGTTCCTGCTCAACTCAAACATATCTGCAGCAGAGACAGTCATCTCAACCAACAGCAGAGAGTTCACACAGGCCTGAAGCCCTTCCACTGTGACCAGTGTGGAAGTAGGTTCAGCCGGGGCAGTGATCTCAAACGGCACCAGAGAATTCATACAGGAGAGAAACCATACCACTGTGACCAGTGTGGAGCTAGGTTCACACGGAGTGCTCAACTGGAAGAGCACCGGAGAATTCATACAGGAGAGAAACCCTACCACTGTGACCAGTGTGGAGCTAGGTTCAGGGAGAAAGGTATTCTGAAACGGCACCAGAGAATTCACAGGGGAGAGAAGTCCTTCCACTGTGACCAGTGTGGTGCTAGATTCACCAGCCCTGTACTCTCAAAAATCACCAGAGAGTTCACAATGGAGAGAAACCCTATGGTTGTGTCCAGTGTGGGGCTAGGTTCACTCAAATCTGTCATCTCAAACAACACCAGAGAATTCATATAGGACAGAGGCCCTATCCATGTGACCAGTGTGGGGCTAGGTTCAGCTGGACCAGTGATCTCAAACAGCACCAGAAAATTCATACAGGAGAAAAGCCCTACTATTGTGAGGTTTGTGGGGCTAATTTCAGTGGGAGAAGAAATCTGGTACAGCACCGGAGAATTCACACAGGAGAGAAACCCTATGCTTGTGACCAGTGTGGAGCTAGATTCAGCTACGGCAGTGCTCTCAAAAAGCACCAGAGAATTCATACAGGAGAAAAGCCCTACTATTGTGATCTTTGTGGGACTAGGTTCAGTGCAAAAGCTACTCTGGTACAGCACCAGAGAATTCACACAGGAGAGAAACCCTACGCTTGTGACCAGTGTGGGACTAGGTTCAGCCTGGACAGTAGTCTCAAAAAGCACCAGAGAATTCACACAGGAGAGAAGCCCTAGGCTTGTGACCAGTGTGGAGCTAGATTCAGCCTGGACAGTAGTCTCAAAAAGCACCAGAGAATTCATACAGGAGAAAAGCCCTACGCTTGTGACCAATGTGGGACTAGGTTCAGTGTGAAAAGTACTCTGGTACAGCACCAGAGAATTCACACAGGAGAGAAACCCTTTGCTTGTGACCAGTGTGCCAGTAGGTTCAGGGTTTTAAAGTAGTCTCAAACACCACCAGAGAAATCATGCAGGACTCTCTAAAGATGTTGTTGTGTAAAAATGGTGGTATTATTATGGCTCATTTGTTTGTGTGTGTGCTGACAGAGCAGTGCTATCTGCATGTGGTTGTGGTGGACCGCTCTGGGACAAGTTGTTTGTGTACAGCTTCTCATCCTCAAATTCACACATAAAATGACTGGGCAGAATGTTTGTCCCAGTCCAGCTCTAAAGGAATCAGCCTAGCTGTAGACGGCAAACAGCACAACCTGCTGGACGATACAGAGTGGTAAATAGATGAAATATTTTGCTGTATATCTCTAGCCCAGGGGTTTTCAACCTTTTTGACTCCAGGAACCACCATTTATTCAGCATTTGAGTCTGCCATTTGATTACATTTTCCACACCAAAGACCTAAAATAAAAATAAAAAATCTTTTGGTTTTGTTCACAATTCCAGGCTGTATTTTGCCAACAAAACAGAGTAGACTTCTTAATTGTGGCGCTAATTCAGATGATGAATATTTTCCCAGATAGCAAAAAGAATTGATTCAACGTTGAATTTTGGTTGAATCAATGCAAAATGCATTGATTCAACATTGAATTTTGGTTGAATCAATGCATGTTGCTATCTGGGTTAACTCTTGAGAGTGTAAAAATGAAACCAAATGGACCCACAATGGTCCATTTGGTTTCATTTTTACATTCTCAGGAGTTACATCTGGTTAACCAACTTTCCATCATTTAGCCTGGGGACCACCTGGAACCTTTCAAGGACCACTGGTGGTCCCCGGACCGCCTGTTGAAAACCCCTGCTCTAGCCTGATCCTGTCAGAATGCAGCATTTGACAAGTGACTCATATTCTTAGATGTTCTTAATGGTGTGATTCTTGTTCTACTTTGGGATTATGACAAATGTAAAGTGTGTTTGAAATAAAATCATTATGATCATAATTATTAATAGTCATTGCATTTCTCCTTTGTCACAACTATCCACAACTTTCCTACATACCATAATTCTTTGTGTTTGTGTGTGCAGAAGTTCCTGTTACTGTATCTCGTGATTTGTTGGCAGATTTACAAAGGAAACAAGTGACCAGGTCTATGAATGAAATCAAGCACAAATGAAAATAGCTGATCTACAAGCTCACAGCCACACATTGTGATGTTGTGCACCTGTAATTTAAAACCACATTGAGTAAATTGAAATATTTGCAATACTTATATTTGAATAGTTTGAATAAAGAAGGCACAAAATATTTTCAGATGGATGGGTGTGGACAATCTGAAGTTCCTTGATGAAAAATGTGGGATACACTGGTTTAAAACTACACCAAGCAGCAAGCACTACACCGGAGGATTTTCTTCCCATTGCGGCATATAATATTTGCACACACACATCAATTATGACTCATAGGCCTGTGATATTCACCTGCATTTCTCCAAGATTTACAGCAAGGGATTGCTTTAAAAATAATAGACAAAATAACTAAGCCAAATAAAAGCAAACACATGCAGTAATGTACCATGATGTATCATGATGGTTCAGGACCTTTGGGGTTATTTTATTGACACAGAAAGAATAAGCCCCTGGTAAATAACCAGTTCTCCAGTTCTCCTGTCAATATATCATGGTTCTTGATGCCTGAGTTTAAAACACTTAATCACAGGTTGTTTCAGCATGACAGCCTGGTAGAGCTGTCATTTCTCTGGTGAAAAGATGACAGACGACAACATACTGGATCTCTCTTTTAATGAACCCAAATAGTTAAACTCTCTTTGGCTCCACTGTGGTTATGTGAGGTCGTCTTTCAGTGTCTAGCTGACCTGTTGTAGTCGTGAGGTCAATGACTTGACACTATGAACTGAACTGAGTTCAGTGCATAACTAAATAACTAACTGAGTGAGCATAGCTGCCTTATCTATAGACACACAGACGTCTGCGCACGCACGCGCTCGCTCACGCACGCCACACACACACACCACACACACACACCACACACCACACACACACACACACACACACACACACACACACACACACACACACACACACGTATGTATGTTTGATATAAATTGATATCCCCAACTAGCTGGATGCTGGAGTCGTTAGTTGATCTCTCTCTTTTCTCCTAAACATACAGATTTGCTATAATATACACAAAAGTAATTCTGACACTGTTAAGAGGTGTTTTATTCCTGAATTCTCAGGGGGCTGTGCTGTGTGTGCAAAGGCTATGTTTGTGGAGCAAACATTATCAGTCAGGAAAGCAAGAGAGAGAGAGGGGGGGCAGGGGGGGGGGGGGGGGGGGGGGACAGGGCGGATCTAGCGATGGCCATGGGGGGGCAATGTCCCCCTAAATGGCCAGACTGCCCCGCCAAACATGATGGCATGCAAAACAACCCAAGATATTTCAAATTAAAGTGCTTATATTTAAAATGATGTGAAACACTACTACTGCTACTAACTAACTACAGCTGTGTCACCACTAAACCAACAGCATTTCATCATTGAAAACAGAAAACTCTCTGAGTCAGACCTTTAGCTTTATGCATGCTGTGTGTCTGTTGCAACTTCAACAGCAACTGATGTGATTATTGACGCTTTACTTGACTAATAAAGTCCTGTAACTGAAAATGGCATGGGGCTACTTCAGCCTCACCCTACCATTTTCTTCTACCCTCCCAATTGGGAAATGTTACATCCGCCCCTTCGGGAGCAGAGAGAGGGGAGGAGTGAGAGAGACAGAGACAGAGTGAAGTCATTGAACTCACGACTACAACAGGTCATCTAGACACTGAAAGACGACCTCACATAACCACAGTGGTTTAACATTATTTTATCAGAGCTACAGAGAGATCCAGTATGTTGTGGTCTGTCATCTTTTCACCAGAGAAGGGACAGCTCTACAAGTCCGTCATGCTGAAACAACCTGTGATAAAGTTACACAGAATAGAGAGAGAGAGAGAGAGAGAGAGAGAGAGAGAGAGAGAGAGAGATTTTTTATTTGTGTATGATTGAACTTTTCATGGTCTGTATGTTTAGAATATCTTTAAAATGTTGTTGTTAATTGAACTTTTCATTCTTCAATGTGCTCATTGTTTAGAATTGTTGTAAAAAGACTAATCATTTCTGTGGGGAAAAAATTGCAATATAAATTGATTTGGCACACTAAATATTGATATCATATCGTGTCATGAGATCAGTGAATCGTCCCACCTCTGCTGCCATTACCACATGGTAATAAATTATACAACACAGCTAGCATGTTGTTTTAAAACATTTTATTTGTGTTATTTTTCCCTGCTCTCCTCATTCTCCATTTTAGAGCTCTTTCCTGCTCAACTCAAACATATCTACAGCAGAGACAGTCATCTCAACCAACAGCAGAGAGTTCACACAGGCCTGAAGCCCTTCCACTGTGACCAGTGTGGAAGTAGGTTCAGCCGGGGCAGTGATCTCAAACGGCACCAGAGAATTCATACAGGAGAGAAGCCCTTCCACTGTGACCAGTGTGGAAGTAGGTTCAGCCGGGGCAGTGATCTCAAACGGCACCAGAGAATTCATACAGGAGAGAAGCCCTACCACTGTGAGCATTGTGAGAAACAGTTCAGCCAGAGCGATCATCTGAAACAGCACCAGAGAACTCATACAGGAGAGAAACCCTACCACTGTGACCAGTGTGGAAGTAGGTTCAGCCACCACATTACTCTCAAACAACACCAGAGAATTCATACAGGAGAGAAGCCCTTCCACTGTGACCAGTGTGGAAGTAGGTTCACACAGAGTGGTCATCTGAAACAGCACCAGAGAATTCATACAGGAGAGAAGCCCTTCCACTGTGACCAGTGTAGAAGTAGGTTCTCCAAGAGGGCTCATCTGGAAGCGCACCAGAGAATTCACAGCAGAGAGAAGCCCTACGCTTGTGACCAGTGTGGGGCTAGGTTCGCTCAAGACAGTAGTCTCAAACAGCACCAGAGAACTCATACAGGAGAGAAGCCCTATGCTTGTGACCAGTGTGGAAGTAGGTTCACACAGAGTGGTCATCTGAAAGAGCACCAGAGAATTCATACAGGAGAGAAACCTTACCACTGTGACCAGTGTAGAGCTAGATTCAGCCACCACACTACTCTCAAAAATCACCAGAGAATTCACAGCGGAGAGAAGCCCTTCCACTGTGACCAGTGTGGGACTAGGTTCAGCAGGAAATGTACTCTGAAACGGCACCAAAGAATTCACAGCAGAGAGAGGCCTTACCACTGTGACCAGTGTGGCGCTAGATTCACCGTACACAGTGCTCTCAAAAATCACCAGAGAATTCACAGTGAAGAGAAGCCCTACCACTGTGACCAGTGTGGCGCTAGCTTTAGACGGAGCGGTCATCTCGAAAGTCATCAGAGAATTCACACAGGAGAGAGGCCCTACGCTTGTGACGAGTGTGGAGCTAGATTCAGCCGCCACAGAACTCTCAAAGATCACCAGAGAGTTCATACGGGAGAGAAGCCCTACCATTGTGACCAGTGTGGAGCTACATTCAGCTGGGATAGAAGTCTCAAGAGTCATCAGAGAATTCATACAGGAGAGAAGCCCTATGGTTGTGACCAGTGTTGGTGCTAGATTCACCCACCCCTGTACTCTCAAAAATCACCAGAGAATTCATACAGGAGAGAAGCCCTATGCTTGTGACCAGTGTGGAGCTAGATTCACTCAAGACAGTCATCTCAAACAGCACCAGAGAATTCATACGGGAGAGAGAGTAATGTAAAAATGCCAATGAATGGAGTTATCTCAGGCTGAGAATCAGGTTTTGTTATTTATCTCTCTAAGACTTTTGTTTTTTATCAAAGCATTTATGACCTTTATGCCTTTATGTTATAAATGTCGGGGTGCCTGCCTGGAATCCATGGTCGGACTGGCCATAGGGAGTCAGCAGGCCGCGGCCATAGGAGGGGCTAAAATAATAAAAATAAGGGTAATAATAATACAGGCCTGTATTATGCCTCTTGCCAGCATCATTCTAGTGGGAGCAACAAAGGGTTGTCTAAGTGTCTGTTGGGTTGTATCATTTAAGTTGTTGTGTAAAAATGGTGGTATTATGCCTTGTTTGTTTGTGTGTGTGCTGACAGAGCAGTGCTAACATAAAACGACTGGGCAGAATGTTTGTCCCAGTCCAGCTCTGATGGAATCAGCCAATCTGTAGACAGCAAACAGCACAACCTGCTGGACGATACAGAGCGGTAAACAATGTTGTAGTGAAACTTTTAGAAGTGGGGGGACGCCTCTTAAAGGGGAATTCCACCCAATTTATTTTTTTTCTGGGAGTGTACAAATGGACCCTAGCGGTTCCATTTGGTTCCATTTGTACACTCTCAGAAAAGGAAACTCATGGTAAACAGGGTAACATGGTGAAACACATCTTGATGATGTCATCAAGATGTATTTCACCATGCTAATGATTTTTTCAGACCTCCATTTCTAGGAAACAGAATGGGGGAACCTTTTTACCCTGTCCACACAACATCTCTAAGGTATATTAATGACACATTAAAACTTATTCGAGACACGTGCATGCAGACTTGCATTTGCATGCGCATTTGCGTGCACCGGCGCCACACACAGACACGCTATTAAAACAAGTATAGCATATTGAGAAAGATTGTTTACAATGCCTAATTGTATCCATAAAAGTAAATGACAAGACAAAAACATAGGCCTGCTTTTGCCCCAAAAATATCTTAGATGTGAGAAGTGGGGGGATGCCGTCCCCACGTCCCCCTGACACTACACCCCTGGCGCCGGTAAATAGATGAAATATTTTGCTGTATATCTCTAGCCTGATCCTCTCAGAATGCAGCATTTGACAAGGGACTCATATTCTTAGATGTTATTAATGGTGTGATTCTTGTTGTGCTACTTTGGGATTATAACAATTGTAAATGTTTGAAATAAAAATCATTATTATCACAACTATTAATAGTCATTGCATTTCTCCTTTGTCAAAACTATCCACAACTTTCCTACAACCCATAAGGCTGTTCCTGTTATCCCATGATTTGTTGCCAGATTTGCAAAGGAAACAAGTGACCAGGTCTATGAATGAAATCAAGCACAAATTAAATTAGCTGATGTACAAGCTCACAGCCATCATTGTGATGTTGTGCACCTGTAATTTAAAACCACATTGAATAAATTGAAATATTTGCAATACTTATATTTGAATAAAAAAGGCACAAAATATTTTCAGATGGATGGGTGTGGACAATCTGGGGTTGCTTGATGTGAAAAATGTGGGATACACTGGTTTAAACTACACCAAGCAGCAAGCACTACACCAGAGGATTTTTCTTCCCGTTGCGGCACATAATATTTGCACACACACATCAATTATGACTCATAGGCCTGTGATATTCATCTGCATTTCACCAAGATTTACAGCAAGGGATTGCTTTAAAAATAATAGACAAAATAACTAAGCCAAATAAAAGCAAACACATGCAGTAATGTACCATGATGTATCATGATGGTTCAGGACCTTGGGGTTATATTATTGACACAGAATGAATAAGCCCTGGTAAATAACCAGTTCTCCAGTTCTCCTGTCAATATATCATGGTTCTTGATGCCTGAGTTTTAAAACACTTAATCACAGGTTGTTTCAGCATGACAGCCTGGTAGAGCTGTCATTTCTCTGGTGAAAAGATGACAGACGACAACATACTGGATCTCTCTTTTAATGAACCCAAATAGTTAAACTCCTCGTTGGCTCCACTGTGGTTATGTGAGGTCGTCTTTCAGTGTCTAGCTGACCTGTTGTAGTCGTGAGGTCAATGACTTGACACTATGAACTGAACTGAGTTCAGTGCATGACCAAATAATTAAATAACTGAGCATAGCTGCTTTATCCTAGACACACAGACGCCTGCGCACGCACGCGCTCACGCACGCACACACGCACAACACACCACACACACACACACACACACACACACACCACACACACACACACACACACAACACACACACACACACACACACACACCACACAGCTGGATGCTGGAGTCGTTAGTTGATCTCTCTCTTTTCTCCTAAACATACAGATTTGCTATAATATACACAAAAGTAGTTCTGACACTGTAGAGAGGTGTTTTATTCCTGAATTCTCAGGGGGCTGTGCTGTGTGTACAAAGGCTATGTTTGTGGAGCAAACATTATCAGTCAGGAAAGCAGGAGAGGGGGGGGGCAGGGCGGATCTAGCGATGGCCGTGGGGGGGCAATGTCCCCCTAAATGGCCAGACTGCCCCGCCAAACATGATGGCATGCAAAACAACCCAAGATATTTCAAATTAAAGTGCTTATATTTAAAATGATGTGAAACACTACTACTGCTACTAACTAACTACAGCTGTGTCACCACAAAACCAACAGCATTTAATCATTGAAAACAGAAAACTCTCTGAGTCAGACCTTTAGCTTTATGCATGCTGCGTGTCTGTCGTAACTTCAACAACAACTGATGTTATCATTGATGCTTTAGTTGACTAATAAAAGTCCTGTAACTGGTGGTATGGGGCGACTTCAGCCGCATCCATACCATTTTCTTCTGCCCTCCCAATTGGGAAATGTTACATCCGCCCCTGGAGGGGCAGAGAGAGAGGAGGAGTGAGAGGAGAGAGAGAGAGAAAGAGAGAGGAGAGAGATAGAGAGAGAGACAGAGACAGAGTGAAGTCATTGAACTCACGACTATAACAGGTCATCTAGCCAGTGAAAGACGACCTCACATAACCACAGTGGTTTAACATTATTTTATCAGAGCTACAGAGAGATCCAGTATGTTGTCGTCTGTCATCTTGTCATCACAGAAGGGACAGCTCTACAAGTCCGTCATGCTGAAACAACCTGTGATAAAGTTACACAGAATAGGTAAGTGTGTGTTTCTGTGTGGCGGCTGTGGCTCAGGAGGTAGAGCGGGTAGAGCGAGTGTGTGTGTGTGTGCGTGTGTGTGTGTGTGTGTGCGTGTGTGTGTGTGTGTGTGTGTGTGTGTGTGTGGATCTGCTGGCATTTAGGGGAGGGCAAAATCGGCAATGTGTCAATTAGAGCTGTCAGTCAATTAAAATAATTAATCATGTTTAATCGCATGATAGTTAATAGTTAGTTAATATTTGATTACTCGCAATTTACTCTACTCTAATTGTACATTAAATGAGTTTTTCAAGATTTTTCACATCAAGGTCCATTATTTATTCTGCATTTGAGCCACAGACAACCATTTGATGACATTAATTTAACTTCCAGAACTAAATTAAATTCCAAGCTGTATGATGTTGTTGTACCATTAGGAGTGAACATTTGCTCCTAATGGTACCAACATTTGCACATTTTGGTGCACATTTGCACATTTTGGTGCACATTTGCACATTTTGCAAATGGTAGATACATGATATCAAACAGCCCAAAATGTATGTTTTGATATAAATTGATATCCCCACTAGCTGGATGCTGGAGTCGTTAGTTGATCTCTCTCTTTTCTCCTAAACATACAGATTTGCTATAATATACACAAAAGTAGTTCTGACACTGTAGAGAGGTGTTTTATTCCTGAATTCTCAGGGGGCTGTGCTGTGTGTACAAAGGCTATGTTTGTGGAGCAAACATTATCAGTCAGGAAAGCAGGAGAGGGGGGGGCAGGGGCGGATCTAGGCATGGGTATGGGGGGGCAATGCCCTTCTAAATGCCCAGTCTGCCCCACCAAACATGATGGCATGCAAAACAACAAAAAGATATTTCAAATTAAAGTGCTTATTAGGGCCCGAGCACTGCAAAGCAAGTGCGAGCCCTATTGTTTCCGCAATGTTTTTTATTATTATTATTCCGAGAATAAATTGCGTTTTTTCGGCCGCATAACGTCGACGAAAAGTTGCGAAAATTGGCAAGCACGTTACTAGTGCGAAAAATTTACGTATGGTGAAACTGTTAAAAGTGGGCGTGGCCTAATTGTGCAACAGCGCCCCTAGAAAACTTCGTGCCTCAAGCCCCACCATACGGTTTGACGTACATCTACGAAAATCGGCACGCACCTGTATCATGTCGCAACTTAAAAAAAAGTCTCTTGGTGCCGCGTCCGAAACCGAACAGGAAGTCGGTTATTTCAAAATAAAGGCTGCATTTTGGTGCAATTTAGGCCATTTCCACATGTCGCATTTTGGCTAACTCGTCGGAGCGGGGGGGTCCGTTCGGAAAAAAAAATCGCTCGGCAAGCAGAAAAGACGTTGACGATGAAAAGTTGTGCAAATCGTGAGTTTTCGAAAAACGGCGCCACCGTGGCGGAGCGCAAAACTTCGCCGCCAAACAGGAAGTGGTACTTGCACCTGATTGGTCGAGACTATTTTCTGCCATAACTCCTCAATGCTATGTCATAGAGACATATGGCTGGCATCATGGGACCCGGTAATGAGTCCCTGACGTCCTGATTGGTATTGACCAATCAGAAGAGGGGGCCCGCCCCCTGTACTTGCACCTGATTGGTCGATACTATTTTCTGCCATAACTCCTCAATGCTATGTCATAGAGACATATGGCTGGCATCATGGGACCCGGTAATGAGTCCCTGACGTCCTGATTGGTATTGACCAATCAGAAGAGGGGCCCCGCCCCCTGTACTTGCATCTGATTGGTCGATACTATTTTCTGCCATAAATCCTCAATGCTATGTCATAGAGACATATGGCTGGCATCATGGGACCCGGTAATGAGTCCCTGATGCGTCCCAGACGTTGATTGGTGTAACTTAGCCCCGCCCCCTCCTCTGATTGGTCGATACTATTTTCTGCCATAACTCCACAATGCTATGTCATAGAGACATATGGGTGATAGCAATGAACTCGGTAAGGAGTCCTTGACGCGTCCCTGACGGTGATTGGTGTAACCTAGCCCCGCCCCCTCCTCTGATTGGTCGATACTATTTCCTGCCATAACTCCACAATGCTATGTCATAGAGACATATGGGTGACATCATTGGACTAGTAATGAGTCCTGGCGCGTCCCTGACGTTGATTGGTGTAACTTAGCCCCGCCCCCTATTCTGATTGGTCGATACTATTTTCTGCCATAACTCCTAAATGCTATGTCATAGAGACACATGGGTGGTATCATTGGACTACGTTTTGGGTCCCTGTGACTTAGCCGCGTCCCCTTTTCTGATTGGCCGATATTTGCCCGACACTTGCACGATCGAGGGCCCGTAAATCGCTGCTTGCAGCTTTAATATTTAAATTGATTTGAAACACTACTACTGCTACTAACTAACTACAGCTGTGTCACCACTAAACCAACAGCATTTCATCATTGAAAACAGAAAACTCTCTGAGTCAGAGCTTTAGCTTTATGCATGCTGCGTGTCTGTTGCAACTTCAAAAACAACTGATGTTTCCTGTAACTGAAAATGGTATGGGTGCAGCTGAAGTCGCCCCCAATGTTACATCCGCTTTGAGGGGGGGGGGGGGGGGGGGGGGGGGGTAGAGCAAAGAGAGAGAGAGAGAGTCAAGTCATTGACCTCACGACTACAGCAGGTCAGCTAGATACTGAAAGACGACTTCACATAACCACAGTGGAGTCAAAGAGGAGATTATTTTATTAGGGCCCGAGCACTGCAAAGCAAGTGCGAAGCCCTATTGATTCCGCAATGTTTTTTCTTATTCTTTCTTTCTTTCTTAACCGAAGTAAATCGCGTTTTTCGGCCGCATAACGTACACGAAAAGTTGCGAAAGTTGGCACGCACGTTCCTAGTGGCGTAAATTTACGTATGGTAAAATTGTTAAAAGTGGGCGTGGCCTAATTGTGCAACAGCGCCCCCTAGAAAACTTCGTGCCTCAAGCCCCACCATACGGTTCGACGTACATCCACGAAAATCGGCACGCACCTGTATCATGTCGCAACTTAAAAAAAAGTCTCTTGGTGCCGCGTCCGAAACCGAACAGGAAGTCGGTTATTTCAAAATAAAGGCTGCGTTTTGGTGCAATTTAGGCCATTTCCACATGTCGCATTTTGGCCAACTCGTCGGAGCGGGGGGGTCCGTTCGGAAAAAAAAAATCGCTCGGCAAGCAGAAAAGACGTTGGCGATGAAAAGTTGTGCAAATCGTGAGTTTTCGTAAAACGGCGCCACCGTGGCGGAGCGCAAAACTTCGCCGCCAAACAGGAAGTGGTACTTGCACCTGATTGGTCGATACTATTTCCTGCCATAACTCCTCAATGCTATGTCATAGAGACATATGGGTGGTAGCATTCAACTCGGTATGGCGTCCCTGACCCGTCCCTGACGTGATTGGTGTAACTTAGCCCCGCCCCCTATTCTGATTGGTCGATACTATTTCCTGCCATAACTCCTCAATGCTATGTCATAGAGACATATGGGTGGTAGCATTCAACTCGGTATGGCGTCCCTGACCCGTCCCTGACGTGATTGGTGTAACTTAGCCCCGCCCCCTCTTCTGATTGGTCGATACTATTTCCTGCCATAACTCCTCAATGCTATGTCATAGAGACATATGGGTGGTAGCATTCAACTTGGTATGGCGTCCCTGACGCGTCCCTGACGTTGATTGGTGTAACTTAGCCCCGCCCCCTCTTCTGATTGGTCGATACTATTTCCTGCCATAACTCCACAATGCTATGTCATAGAGACATATGGGTGACATCATTGGACTAGTAATGAGTCCCTGACGCGTCCCTGACGTTGATTGGTGTAACTTAGCCCCGCCCCCTCCTCTGATTGGTCGATACTATTTCCTGCCATAACTCCTCAATGCTATGTCATAGAGACATATGGGTGGTATCATTGGACTATGTTTTGGCTCCTTGTGACTTAGCCGCGTCCCCTTTTCTGATTGGCCGATATTTGCCCGAAACTTGCACGATCGAGGGCCCGTAAATCGCTGCTTGCAGCTTTAATTATTATTTTATTATTATTTTAGAAAGAGATCCAGTATGTCGTCTGACTCTGTCATCTTTTCACCAGAGAAGGGACAGCTCTACAAGTCCGTCATGCTGAAACAACCTGTGATAAAGTTACACAGAATAGGTAAGTGTGTGTTTCTGTGTGGCGGCTGTGGCTCAGGAGGTAGTCCTGCAGTGATCCGTGGGTCAGCGGTCCGAATCCCGCTCTCCTCCTGTCTACATGTCCAAGTGTCCTTGAGCAAGATACTGAACTCCATATTGCTTCCAATGTGCTGGTTGTGGTGTGTGTGTGTGTGTGTGAGAGAGAGAGAGAGAGAGAGAGGAGAGAGAGAGAGAGAGAGAGAGAGAGAGGAGAGAGAGAGAGAGAGAGAGAGAGAGAGAGAGAGAGAGAGGAGAGAGAGAGAGAGAGAGATTTGATCTGTGTATGATTGAACTTTTCATGGTCTGTATGTTTAGAATATCTTTAAAATGTTGTTTTTAATAGAACTTTTCATTCTTCAATGTGGTCATTGTTTAGAATTGTTGTAAAAAGACCAATAATATCTGTTGGGAGAAAATTGCAATATAAATTGATTTGGCACACTAAATATTGATATCATATCGTATCATGAGGTAAGTGAATCGTCCCACTCCTGCTGCCACTAACACATGGTAATAAATTATACATCACAGCGCATGTTGTTATTTTATTTGTGTTATTTTTCCCCTCTCTCCTCATTCTCCATTTTAGAGCTCTTTCCTGCTCAACTCAAACATATCTACAGCAGAGACTGTCATCTCAACCAACAGCAGAGAGTTCACACAGGCCTGAAGCCCTTCCACTGTGACCAGTGTGGGAGTAGGTTCACCCGGAGCGGTAGTCTGAAAGAGCACCAGAGAATTCATACAGGAGAGAAGCCCTACCACTGTGAGCATTGTGAGAAACAGTTCAGCCAGAGCAGTGCACTCAAACAGCACCAGAGAATTCATACAGGAGAGAAACCCTTCCACTGTGACCAGTGTGGAAGTAGGTTCACTCGAAACAGTCATCTCAAACAACACCAGAGAGTTCACACAGGCCTGAAGCCTTACCACTGTGACGAGTGTGGAGCTAGGTTCACACAGAGCGGTCATCTGGAACAGCACCGGAGAATTCATACAGGAGAGAAGCCCTTCCACTGTGACCAGTGTGGAGCTAGATTCAGCATGAAAGGTACTCTGAAACTGCATCAAAGAATTCACAGCGGAGAGAAGCCCTACCATTGTGACCAGTGTGGAGCTAGATTTACCGTACACAGTGCTCTCAAAAATCACCAGAGAATTCACAGCGGAGAGAAACCTTACCACTGTGACCAGTGTGGGGCTAGGTTCACACAGAGTGCTCATCTGGAACAGCACCGGAGAATTCATACAGGAGAGAAGCCTTACCACTGTGACCAATGTGGAGCTAGATTCACTGACAACCGTAATCTCAAAAAGCACCAAAGAATTCACAGTGAAGAGAAGCCCTACCAGTGTGACCAGTGTGGCGCTAGCTTTAGACAGAGCGGTGATCTCAAAAGTCATCAGAGAGTTCACACAGGAGAGAGGCCCTACGCTTGTGACGAATGTGGAGCTAGATTCAGCCGCCACAGCACTCTCAAAGATCACCAGAGAGTTCATACGGGAGAGAAGCCCTACCACTGTGACCAGTGTGGAGCTACATTCAGCTGGGATAAAGGTCTCAAGAGTCATCAGAGAATTCACAGCAGAGAGAAGCCCTACCACTGTGACCAGTGTGGTGCTAGATTCACCCACGCCTTTACTCTCAGAAATCACCAGAGAATTCACAGCGGAGAGAAACCCTATGTTTGTGACCAGTGTGGGGCTAGGTTCAGCTGGGGCAGTCATCTCAAACAACACCAGAGAATTCATACAGGAGAGAAACCCTACCAGTGTGAGCATTGTGAGAAACAGTTCAGCCAGAGCGGTAATCTCAAACAACACCAGAAAACCCACACAGGAGAGAAGCCCTACCACTGTGAACAGTGTGGTGCTAGGTTCAGGGAGAAAGGTACTCTGAAACAGCACCAGAGAATTCACACAGGAGAAAAGCCCTACTATTGTGAGGTTTGTGGGGCTAATTTCAGTGGGAGAAGTTATCTGGTACAGCACCGGAGAATTCACACAGGAGGGAATCCCTAGGCTTGTGACCAGTGTGGAGCTAGATTCACCAAACACAATACTCTCAAAGATCACCAGAGAATTCATACAGGAGAGAAACCCTACGCTTGTGACCAGTGTGGAGCTAGGTTCAGCGTGGACAGTAGTCTCAAAAAGCACCAGAGAATTCATACAGGAGAAAAGCCCTACGCTTGTGACCAATGTGGGACTAGGTTTAGTGTGAAAAGTACTCTGGTACAGCAACAGAGAATTCACACAGGAGAGACACCCTACGCTTGTGACCAATGTGCCAGTAGGTTCAGGTGTAGAGGTAGTCTCGAACAACACCAGAGAACTCATGCAGGACTCTCTAAAGATGCCCCGTAATCAGATAGAAGCTAAACAAGCTAAACAAGCCTGACGGTGTTTCACAGGTTCGACTCCAGATCCTGATGAACTTTGGCCGCATGTCACCTCCCCCATCTCTCTTCCCATTTGGTAAATGCTAAATGGTGCATTTATATAGCGCCTTTATCCAAGGCGCTTTACATAGCTTGTGCATCACATTCACCACATTCACACACACATTCATACACTGATGGCAGTGGAAACCATGCAAGGTTCCTACTAGCACATCAGGACACATTGCTCAAGGACACATCGACACTAACTCTGTGGGAGCCTGGGATCGAACCGGCAACCTTGTGGTTACCATCCACTGACTCTACCTCTGAGCCACTGATGGGCAGCGGTGGCTCAGGAGTAGAGTCACTGGACGGTAACCACAAAATACCCGCAAGGGTCCATTTGGTTTCATTTTCACACAAGAGTTACATCTTCTTATCCATCTTTCCATCATTTAGCCTGGGGACCACCTGGAACCTTCTCAAGGACCACTGGTGGTCCCCGGACCACCTGTTGAAAACCCCTGCACTAGACCATTGGGCTAATACAAGTCAATTTGGGGGTCCTTTCTATGCAAAGGTTTTGGGAACAACTGGTATGGAGCTGAGCAGTCCCGCCCCTTTCATGCTGCCGCCTGTGGTCCAGAAATGTTTCCCCCATTCATTTTCCTCCATAGACTTTTTGGATATGATTTTCAAGAAGACGATCACACCACGGACAAATCATGACAGCAAACACAACATTACCATACAATATCTAATCAGCAAGAAGTAGAAACCGGCAGGATGCAACACTTTTTGTTTCGTTTTTTCTTCTTAGCAATGATTTGATTGCCAACCTTTAAATCATGGGTCAATGATGTTCTACATCATCTGACATTGGAAAAAAATCGTTACTCCACAAGATGGTATGCTAATGCTTTAAAATTTTACACCATTTGGCAACTTTTTTTCAACATTTGACTTTTTCACTGATTGAACACTATAATATGCTATATTTGGTTTATGCTATAATTGATCAATAATATGTACTGATTAATTCATGTATATTAATGTATATAGACCAATTAATGTATCTTTTTAATTTATTATTTCTTTTATGGTGTGATGGGGAGGGGGGGACAAAAAACTTATTCATTGTACTCCTGACTATTTGACTAGTAAACTGAAATTCAATTAAAAAAAGATTTGATTGCCCCTGTGCCTGGGCCCAACTCATGCCCGTTGAATAATCCTCCCCTGAGCAGGGGCGGATTGGCCATCTGGAGTACAGGGAGTTTTCCCGGTGGCCTGCGCCACCTAGAGGCCTGCTGGACAAGATCCAAAATGCACTAGTGGCACTTCCAAAATGCACTAGAATGTGCTAGATGCTCGCCTGGAACATACAGATCAAAATGACCATTAATCTTCTACATTCTCTAGTTGTGTAGACTAAGTTGGGCTAATTCACATGATGAATATTCTAACTCTTGAGGGTGTAAAAATGAAACCAAATGGACCCGCAAGGGTCCATTTGGTTTCATTTTTACGCTCTCAAAGAGTTACATCTGGCTAACCAGCTGCCCCCACCAGGGTGGCCTGGCAAAGGCAAAATTGTCCCAGTGGGAAAATATGTGCCAATCCGCCCCTGCCCCTGAGTGTCTTTCAGAAGTCACCAAAAGGTAGATCTAGATCACAGGACACACTGAAACATCAATGCTTTTAAATTGCTTTATTGACATTTTCTCCTATGTTGCATAGAGGAAAAGGCTTGCATTGGAGCGCTCCCAGATTGCTGTGTTCATTTCTCTGCTATGTTGCATAGAGGGAAAGAGACACATCAGGAAGACGCTCTGACAGGGAATACTTTACTCCTCGTCCGCTTTACCTTTCTGTAAGAAGAAAAAAGATGATTAATAATTATTAATATATGATCTGCAGGACAAAGACATTTCGTTTTTTCCTTCTTTCTTTTTTATCTAATCAAGTATTATCTATTTGAAAGAAAAGTCAAATACTTGGCACATATAATAACAGACCAACTGTCTGATGATGATGATGATGATCTGTACAGGCAGCATCGTGTTCTTTATGCTCAGGCGACAGGGCGGATCTAGTGCTTCTATTTAAAATGATGTGAAACACTACTACTGCTACTAACTAACTACAGCTGTGTCACCACTAAACCAACAGCATTTCATCATTGAAAACAGAAAACTCTCTGAGTCAGACCTTTAGCTTTATGCATGCTGCGTGTCTGTTGCAACTTCAACAACAACTGATGTCATTATTGATGTTTTAATTGCCTAATAAAAGTCCTGTAACCGAAAATGGTATGGCTGCGGCTTCATCGCCGGCGATGAAGCCGCACCCATACCATTTTCCCCTGCTCCCCCTATTGGGAAATGTTACATCCGGCCCTGTTGGGGAACATGTCTGATTGCTGTCCAGTGCAGTCTGGAATGTTCTCCCTGGAAGGTGCATATTTCGGCTAAGGTTATATATGCTCTGCATCGAGTGGTTAATTGCGGGAGTATGCAGGATTTCGCGGGTCCCGCTTATCTTATCTTGATCGCCCTCTCCCTCCCACAGGCCATAGAGACTTTAAGCTGTGCAACGGCGAGCCTCTACTGTAGTACGGCAACAGGAAGTCGATCCGTGCGCCATAGATAAACCTAGCAGCCGTTACTACTACGGCAGAACGTACACTTTAACGTAGTGCCTACAACGCCTCTTTGACACACGCAGCATAGACGTGTCACCATGGTAACCTACACTCTAACATAGTGTCACCATGGTAACCACTCTAACATAGTGTCACCATGGTAACCACTAACATAGTGTCACCATGGTAACCACTAACATAGTGTCACCATGGTAACCACTCTAACATAGTGTCCACAACGCCTGTTTGACACACGCTGCATAGACGTGTCACCATGGTAACCTACACTAACATAGTGTCACCATGGTAACCACTAACATAGTGTCACCATGGTAACCACTCTAACATAGTGTCACCATGGTAACCACTAACATAGTGTCACCATGGTAACCACTAACATAGTGTCACCATGGTAACCACTCTAACATAGTGTCACCATGGTAACCACTCTAACATAGTGCCACTCTAACATAGTGTCACCATGGTAACCACTAACATAGTGTCACCATGGTAACCACTAACATAGTGTCACCATGGTAACCACTCTAACATAGTGTCCACAACGCCTGTTTGACACACGCTGCATAGACGTGTCACCATGGTAACCACTCTAACATAGTGTCCACAACGCCTGTTTGACACACGCTGCATAGACGTGTCACCATGGTAACCACTCTAACATAGTGTCACCATGGTAACCACTAACATAGTGTCACCATGGTAACCACTAACATAGTGTCACCATGGTAACCACTCTAACATAGTGTCCACAACGCCTGTTTGACACACGCTGCATAGACGTGTCACCATGGTAACCACTCTAACATAGTGTCACCGAGGTAACCACTAACATAGTGTCACCATGGTAACCACTAACATAGTGTCACCATGGTAACCACTCTAACATAGTGTCACCATGGTAACCACTCTAACATAGTGCCCACAACGCCTGTTTGACACACGCTGCATAGATGTGTCACCATGGTAACCTACACTAACATAGTGTCACCATGGTAACCACTA
The DNA here is from genome assembly GCA_039105355.1 of Benthosema pterotum. NCBI lineage: Eukaryota > Metazoa > Chordata > Actinopteri > Myctophiformes > Myctophidae > Benthosema > Benthosema pterotum. The sequence goes on from CM076973.1 coordinate 52,964,952, forward strand.
ACATAGTGTCACCATGGTAACCTACACTAACATAGTGTCACCATGGTAACCACTCTAACATAGTGTCTACAACGCCTGTTTGACACACGCTGCATAGACGTGTCACCATGGTAACCCGTCGCCGTTGCAGATGGCTGTGTGCTTAATGATTTCGACAGCTACGGTGATTTCGTCATAGAAGCCGTACTTCCTGTACGGGTTGCTGTACTGCAAATCGGGGAGCTTAAAGTCCCTATTTTCATACCGCCTACGCCGCAACATTTTGCGTTGGGTCCCGCAAGCTCCCGTTCCGGATGCAGGCCTCTCAGTGGCGTTTCTAAGCAATTTGGAGTCCCAGGAAAAACATTCCCTGGAGCCCCCCTTACCAGATGGATCAGTTCTCTCACCTTGCCGGTGTCTCTGCTCTTGGCTCTCAGCTTGTTGACCTGAGACTCAGCGATGTCAGCTCTCTCCTCAGCCTCATCCAGCTCATGCTGCAGCTTACGGATCTTCCCCTGACTGCTGTTAGCGCTCTCCTCCTGGAGTGGAGGGACAAACACAGGGAATAATAAATAATATGAAATAAATGACCATTAATCTTCTACATTCTCTAGTTGTGTAGACCTGGGGCTAATTCACATGATGAATATTTTAACTCTTGAGAGCGTAAACATGAAACCAAATGGACTCCAAAAACTAAATATTTATTTTTTTGTCCACAATTCCAGGCTGGATTTGGGAAACAAAACAGTCAAACATACAGATCATAAATGAATAAATTAATATTTTAACTCTTGAGAGTGTAAACATGAAACCAAATGGACCCGCAAGGGTCCATTTGGTTTCATGTTTACACTCTCAAATAGTTACATCTGGTTGGAGAAAGTGGAGAAACACAGGGAATAATAATAATAATAATAAAATAATATCTCAATGGAAAAGCAGGTCTCTGTACGTAGGCAAAGACACTTTACATGGCAGGAGGACGACCTTGACCTACTGTAGGTCGCGACTGATGCTTAAAATGCTTAAAGGGATCCCTGTTTAATACGATAAACATTGCTTAAACCATTATACTCTCCCTATATAACTAACATAAACAAATAAAAACACCATTGGCATCTTATTTCTTTCATAAATAGAGAATATTTCACTCAACAGGAACTGCTCTTGGCACAGGATGATGATGTCACATGTGATCTAGCTCTATGGAATACATGGATGAGCATGCCCTGTGACATCATCATCCTGCGACCGGATCACCTCCTATTGAGTGAAAGATTCTGTATTTTTGAAAGATATAAAGTATTGAAGGTGTTTTTATCTGCATGTTTTAGTTATAAAAGGCAAGTATAGTGTTTTAAGGAATATTTGTCTTATTAGCCAGGGATCCTTTTAAAACACTGCCTGTATTGGCTGTTTTTAATACTATAGACCTATATTATAGATAATACTGTAGTTCTATATTATAGATAATACTTTGTTCTATATTATAGATAATACTGTAGTTCTATATTATAGATAATACTGTAGTTCTATATTATAGATAATACTGTAGTCCTATATTATAGATAATACTGTAGTTCTATATTATAGATAATACTGTAGTTCTATATTAGATAATACTGTAGTTCTATATTCTAGATCAGGGGTGGGAAATTATTTTTCCCAAGGGGCCAAATGAGATACATAAAATATTGTGGAGGGCCAAGACTAAAGGCTGAACTGAAGACTGCATGGTATTAATTTAATTTCAAGACAAAAGTAAGAGTAAGACCAACCATTTTGATACCAGGGCCCTGTATTTATTCACTATTTGAGCACAATTCCAGGCTGGATTTGGGGGCAAACAGATCAAAAATGACCATTCTTTTACATTATCTGATTGCGTAGATTTTAGGTAATTCAGATGATGAATATTTTAACTCTTGAGAGTGTAAAAATGAAACCAAATGGACCCGCAAGGGTCCATTTGGTTTCATTTATACGCTCTCAAAGAGTTACATCTGGTTAACCAACTTTCCATATTAAACTGGAACTCTCTCAAGGACCACTGGTGGTCCCCGGGCCGGTCAGAGTCAGCCAAAGGGCCGCATTTGGCCCCCGGGCCGCATAATGCCCAGGTATGGTCTAGATAGTACTCACAGCTGTAGTTCTATATTCTAGATAGTACTCACAGCTGTAGATCTATATTCTAGATAGTACTCACAGCTGTAGTTCTATATTCTAGATAGTACTCACAGCTGTGTTCTATATTCTAGATAGTACTCACAGCTGCAGTTCTATATTCTAGATAGTACTCACAGCTGTAGATCTATATTCTAGATAGTACTCACAGCTGTAGATCTATATTCTAGATAGTACTCACAGCTGTAGTTCTATATTCTAGACAGTACTCACAGCCTCCTCTGTATATCTATATTCTAGATAGAACTGTAGATCTATATTCTAGATAGTACTCACAGCTGTAGTTCTATATTCTAGATAGTACTCACAGCTGTAGATCTATATTCTAGATAGTACTCACAGCTGTAGATCTATATTCTAGACAGTACTCACAGCTGTAGATCTATATTCTAGATAGTACTCACAGCTGTAGATCTATATTCTAGACAGTACTCACAGCTGTAGATCTATATTCTAGATAGTACTCACAGCTGTAGTTTTATATTATAGATCATACTCACAGCCTCCTCAGCAGTGTAGATCTATATTCTAGATAATACTGTAGTTCTATATTATAAATAATACAGTAGATTTATATTATAGATCATACTCACAGCCTCCTCAGCAGATCTCTTGTAGGACTTGACCTTCAGCTGCAGTTTGTCCACCAGATCCTGTAGACGGCTGAGGTTCTTCTTATCCTCTTCAGTCTGTGGACATTAACACACATTTTAATACCCAGGGACCACTATTTATACAGCATGTGAGCCATGGACCACCCACAGACCCCCAAAAACTAAAGATTTATTTTTGCTTTTGTCCACAATTCCAGGCTGGATTTGGGGAAACCAAACAGTCCAACATACAGATCATAAATGACCATTAATCTTTTACATTCTCTAGTTGTGTAGACTTAATTGGGGATAATTCACATGATGAATATTTTAACTCTTGAAGTTGAGAGTGTAAAACATGAAACCAAATTTGGTTTCATGTTTACGCTCTCAAAGAGTTACATCTGGTTAACTAACTTTCCATTAATTATCCACCAACTATACATTAACCCTTAGTGTACTGAACGCGTTTTGGTGTTCTAACCATTATCTTTTAGCTAATGAAAAATAGCAGAAGCTCATAGCGCGCCACCGAGTGGCACGCTATGAGCTTGTAGATTTTTTTTTTCTTTTTTAGATGGGGTTCCGCAGCCAAATATAGATAAGTCTGGTGGTCCTATGAAATATGTTGAGCATCACTGACACAGGAGCATGGATTTTTCAGGAAAAAAAAAACAAGAATCTAGCGTCAGAAACCAGAATTTAGCATCAGAAACAATAATCTAGTGCCACAAACTAGAATCTGGCGCAATCTAGTGTCAGAAACTAGAATCTAGTCAGGACAAAAATGGGTTGAAGAATTCTTTTTTGTACTTTGTTATTTAAAAGGATCTAGTATGACATATCGCTTAAAACATTATACTTCACCTATATAACTAAAATAAACAAATAAAAACACCAATGGCATCTTATTTCTTTCATAAATAGAGAATATTTCACTCAACAGGAACTGCTCCTGTCGCAGGATGATGATGTCACATGTCCATGTGACACGTGACTACGTGTGATCTAGCTCTATAGAATATATGGATGAAAATGCTCATGTGACATCATCATCCTGCGACCGGAGCACCGCCTATTGAGTGAAAGATTCTCTATTTATGAAAGAAATAAAGTATTGAAGGTGTTTTATCTGAATGTTTTAGTTATAGAAGGCAAGTACAGTGGCATATTTGTCAGCCAGGGATCCTTTTAAAATGACATGATTTTAACCTTAGCACACACCCCTCAGTGCTGTGTCAGATGCTGTGGTCTAACATGGAGTCCATGACTCCAGTGAAAGCTGAGGATGATCCATACCTGGTAGGTGAGCTCTTTGATGCGGCGTTCGTACTTGCGAACTCCTTTCACCGAATCTCCAGCCTTTTTCTGCTCCGACTCCACCTCCACCTCCAGCTCTCTCACCTTAAAATAAAGGAAAATGTGTTGCTGTACTTCCAGTATATTTTGATGAGAAATATTTGTTTATGGAATATTTTACGATAACAACGAAGTGACATTATTCTTCAAACATAGCCTGTGTTTTACTGCATCTCTCTTGTTTTTTGTCTGTGCTTTTGTTTGGTTCTGGTTGTTTTTCTCTCTGTTCTCTCGTATGTTTAGACGAGAAAATAGTGACGATGTCATGCCAGTGTATGGATGGTTGTGCTGTGAGTGACGTTTTGACAGTTTTGATGCGACCTGGATCACTTCATGCGGCCCGGGACATTCAGACTGCGCTCAGATCAGCTCAGATACGATCTATATCCCATCTGAAACCACCTCTGCATATGAACCCAGGAGACATTTGGGAAACATGGGATGGAACTGCATTTAGAGTTATTTAAGCCAGGGGTTTTCAACCTTTTTCATACAGGGCTCACTATTTATTCAGCATTTGAGCCACAGACCACTATTTGATGACATTTTAGCCCCACAGACCCCAAAAAAGAAAAGATTTATTTTGCTTTTGTCCACAATTACAGGCTGGATTTTGGGGGAAAAACAGTCAGATCAACATACAGATCATAATGACCATTAATCTTCTACATTGTCTAGTTGTGTAGACTTGGGCTGATCACATGATGAATATTTTAATAGTTTTATGGTCAGACTCGCGCTCGTCGTGTTGTTACCGTGGGATAACGCACGGCGAAGACAACGAAGGCACAGAACACAACGAAATGTAGATTTCATTCTTCTTCGCTTCAAAATAAGGCTTTTTATCGAATGCACTAGCTTGAGCCGTGGCATATAGCAGAAAACGACAAACGCACGATCGTGGTAAATGAGTTAACTCTTAAGACTGTAAACATGATGTTTACGCTCTCAAAGAGTTACTGTACATCTAGTTAACCAACGTTCCATCATTTAGCCTGTATGGGGACCACCTTGGAACCCTCAGTGGTCCCTGACTCACCCTGGACTCCAGTTTCTGGACCTGCTTCATGCAGACTCACCCTGGACTCCAGTTTCTGGACCTGCTTCATGTCAGACTCACCCTGGACTCCAGTTTCTGGACCTGCTTCATGTAGACTCACCCTGGACTCCAGTTTCTGGACCTGCTTCATGCAGACTCACCCTGGACTCCAGTTTCTGGACCTGCTTCTTGCCTCCCTTCATGGCGATCTGCTCAGCCTCATCCAGGCGGTGCTGGAGGTCTTTGATGGTCTGCTCCATGTTCTTCTTCATCCTCTCCAGGTGAGCGCTGGTGTCCTGCTCCTTCTTCAGCTCCTCTGCCATCATGGCTGCGTCTGTGATGGCTTTCTTAGCCTTCTCCTCCGCGTTCCTGTAAGTACAGGCATTATATGGAACAGAAGGGAATGGGCCAACCTGGGACTAATTGCAAAAAAAAAAAAGCAAACTCAGCTGAAGTATTTATATATGTATTTATATTTTCTAAATTTGATCGTGCTTCAAGTAGCACAGTGACGTTTTTAACCCAAGGAAGAATGGATTCAGCATCATGAAAACTCCCTAGATTGATATGTCACTGTGCTACCTAAAGCACAATGAAATTTAGAAAATAATATACAATGTCAATGGTGGACTTACTGTAAAGGCCATTTTCAAACCTTTCCCCTCAGACAATTCCAGGTAACTTAGTTAGCAATTAGTTCAAGATCAAATGACATCATTACTGGACTATCCTGTAAGCCAGGGATGTCATGAATGAATGTCCCTTAATAGCAAGATAAATGCAAAGATGAAACTGCATGCATTCAAAACTGATTGCATTATTAAAGCTCTAGGATCCTCACCAAGCACTGCTTTCAGAGTAAAATGTGAAAGTAAAAATGGTTGCTTTCATGGTGTGTGTAATATACTGTACCAGAGGTCCAGTTCTAATAGTAATAAAATATCATCTCACAGGCTGAAGATAATCCATTGGTGGGCCTGATTTGGCCCCTGGGTCTTGAGTTTGACATATACATGTGCTGTAAGCAGTCGATTGATTGAACAGTTTTAGTATTTTTATTCAGACATATGAAGGAGGTGATCCAGTCCAACCTGCACTCCTGTACAGCCTCTTCCACCTCGTTCTGCAGCTGAGACGTGTCTCCTTCCAGTTTCTTCTTCTGGTTCAGCAGACTGGTGTTCTAAACATTAAAAACACACAGACAACCAGAGGAAAAGAGTTGGTTTGAACTAGAAAGGCACCTGTTACAAGCAGAATGAAAAATTGGGTTACAAAGATCGTGGGACAAATAATTATAAAATAACACAGCAGTCTTTTATTTAATTGCAATACCGCATTTAGCTTTAAAAATCCCTTTATATTACAATGTTTTGTAGTAATAGTACAACGTAATCATTATGGAGACTTTAGTTGTTACTGTTCAACACTTTAAAACAGTTAACATGTTGTACGCAAACCTAAAATAGCTCTTATTTGCATCGCCCTGGTTGAAAACATTGTGTTGGTCCCTCATTCGAGCTGACATGAACAGCAGCTCCAACGCTTACTTTCTGACCCCTCAATGTTGCAACTCATGAATGGAGCCGGACCCAGGGTTGTGGGAGAGGACAAGGAGGGAAGACTCTCTCTTTCTCTCTCTCTCCCTCTCTCTCTCTCTCTCTCTCTCTCTCTCTGTCTCTCTATGTAAAGGTCTTTCTACCTGTCAGTGCAGCCGTTGGACTCTCTCTGTCTCTCTGCTACAGATCTAAAGGTCTCTCTACCTGTAAGTGCAGTAGCTGCACCCTCTCTCTCTCTCTCTCTCTCTCTCTCTCTCTCTCTCTCTCTCTCTCTCTCTCTCTCTCTCTCTCTCTCTCTCTCTCTCTCTCTCTCTCTCTCTCTCTCTCTCTCTCCTCTCTCTCTCTCTCTCTCTCTCTCCCTCCCTCCCTCCCTGTGAGTGCAGCAGCTGCACTCACAGGTAGAGAGAGTGCAGCTGCAGTAACATCCAGTAGTTCCTGTTCGGCCAGCTTGCTGCACCCTCTCTCTGTACCTGTGAGTGCAGTAGCCGCACCCTCTCAGTAACGTCTCTACCTGTGAGTGGAGCAGCTGCACCCTCTCAGTAACGTCTCTACCTGTGAGTGGAGCAGCTGCACCCTCTCAGTAAGGTCTCTACCTGTGAGTGCAGCAGCTGCACCCTCTCAGTAACGTCTCTACCTGTGAGTGGAGCAGCTGCACCCTCTCAGTAAGGTCTCTACCTGTGAGTGCAGCAGCTGCACCCTCTCAGTAAGGTCTCTACCTGTGAGTGCAGCAGCTGCACCCTCTCTCTCTCTGTCTCTGTACCTGTGAGTGCAGCAGCTCTCTGTACCTGTGAGTGCAGTAGCTGCACCCTCTCTCTCTCTCTCTGTACCTGTGAGTGCAGTAGCTGCACCCTACCTGTGAGTGCAGTAGCTGCACCCTCTCTCTCTCTCTGTACCTGTGAGTGCAGCAGCACTCTGTACCTGTGAGTGCAGTAGCTGCACCCTCTCTCTCTCTGTACCTGTGAGTGCAGTAGCTGCACCCTCTCAGTAACATCCAGTAGTTCCTGTTCTGCCAGCTTGCGTCCTCTCTCCGTCTGCTCCACCATGGATCTCAGCTCATCCAGCTCCGCCTGCATCAGGTTGTTCCTGCGCTCTACGATGGCGATGTTCTCCTTCAGGTCGTCTCCGGCACGCAGCGCGTCGTCCAGCTGCAGCTGGCCGTCCTGGAGCAGCGGGGAAATGGGAATTTAGTTTGTAGGATACACAGGTCACACACAGATTCACCAATTTGTTTCTAATGGTGTCTAATAACATGTACCATAATTTCCGGACTATAAGCCGCTACTTATTTCACATGCTATGGACCCTGCGACTTATACAACGGTGCGGCCAATCTATGGATTTTTACTGATGGCTTCAGGGGTTTTCAACAGGTGGTCCCTGAGAGGGTTCCAGGTGGGCCCTCCAGACTAAATGATGGAAAGTTGGTTAACCAGATGTAACTCTTTGAGAGCGTAAAAATGAAACCAAATGGACCCTTGCGGGTCCATTTGGTTTCATTTTTACACTCTCAAGAGTTATGATATTCACCATCTAAATTAGCACCAATTAATTAACAAGTCATGGTCATTTTGATCTCTATGTTTTGCCTGTTTTGTTTGCGAAAATCCATCCTGGAATTGTGGACAAAACCAAAGAAATCTTCAGTTTTGGGTTCTGTGTGGTGAAAATGTTGTCAAACACGAAGCTTGTTGTCTGGTGCGGCTTATAGTCAGGTGCGGCTTATAGTCCAGAAATTACGGTACTAAAATTTGAAATTCAGAGAGGAGATCCAATAGCAATCAATGAACAGGTTTGCAACTACCAGCAGTTTATAGTTGTAATACTGTATACCCAAACCCTAAACGGGTGCTTTCCAACCATTTTGATACCAGGACCCACTATTTATTCAGCATTTGAACCACAGACCACCTTTTGATGGCATTTTCACCCCCACAAACCACAAAAATAAAGGGCTGTCCATCATTTAGCCCGGGGACCACCTGGAACCCTCTCATGGACCACTGGTTGAACAATTCTGCCATGTGGGATGGGGCAAAAACATGTGCGTATGTGTAAATAAAATATTCATTCAGTCATTCATTCATTTGTTCGTTCATACCTTCATGTGTGAGTGCAGTGAATGGAGGGAGTCATACCTGTGAATGTATGGAGCCATACCTGTGAGTGTATGGAGTCACACCTGTGAGTGTATGGAGTCACACCTGTGAGTGTATGGAGCCATACCTTCATGTGTGAGTGCAGTGAATGGAGGGAGTCACACCTGTGAGTGTATGGGCTCATACCTGTGAATGTATGGAGTCATATCTTCATGTGTGAGTGCAGTGTGAGTGCAGCCATACCTTCATTAGCTGCAGAACCTCATCTAAAACATGTTGTTCTAGGTGATCCCCCAGAAGCAAAGATTTGAGTTAAAAATGTTTGCTTCCGAAATAACGTATTCAAGGATTTGCACCACATTTTCACAATTTTTCAAAAATAGCAGAACTACAAGCTCATATCGCGCCACTCGGTGGCGCGATATGAGCTTGTAGTTCTGCTATTTTTCAACAGCTAAAACACCAAAAAAATACCTTCATGTGTGAGTGCAGCCCTTTCAGTTGTTTCTGGGCCTCAGCAGCCTGCCTGTTGGCCTGGCTCAGCTGGATCTCCATCTCGTTCAGGTCTCCCTCCATCTTCTTCTTCAGCCTGAGGGCTTCGTTGCGGCTGCGCGTCTCGCTCTCCAGGCTGCTCTGCAGGGAGTCCACCACCCTCTGCTGGTTCCTCTTGGTCATCTCCATCTCCTCGTCCTTCTCCACCAGCTTCCTCTCGATGTCAGCCTTCACCTGGTTGAACTCCAGCTGAGCACGCAGGATCTTACCCTCCTCGTGCTCCAGGGAGCCCTGTGACACGAAAACAAACGCACCACATGTTATTATAACCCCTCCTCGTGCTCCAGAGAGCCCTGTGGCATGAAAACAAACGCACCACATGTTATCTCAGGGGCGGCATGGGCATGGGGGGGTCAATGCCCCCCTAAATGCCCAGTCTGCCCCACCAAACATGATGGCATGCAAAACAACCCAAGATATTTCAAATTAAAGTGCTTATATTTAAAATGATGTGAAACACTACTACTGCTACTAACTAACTACAGCTGTGTCACCACTACTAAACCAACAGCATTTCATCATTGAAAACAGAAAACTCTCTGAGTCAGACCTTTAGCTTTATGCATGCTGCGTGTCTGTTACAACTTCAACAACAACTGATGTTATTATTAATGCTTTACTTGACTAATAAAAGTCCTGTAACTGAAAATGGTATGGGTGCGGCTTCATCGCCCGTGGCGCGAAGCGACACGGGCGATGAAGCACCCCCATACCATTTTCTCCTGCCCACCCAATTGGGAAAGGTTACATCCGCCCCTGCGTTATCTCCTCGTGCTCTAGGAAGCCCTGCACCCAGAAACAAACACAACATGTGTTATTTCCAGGGCCGGTTTTAGATGTAAGCGATAAGTGGCTGCATTAAGGTCAGGAACAGTAGGAGTCCTGGCCAGTCCTAGCCAGACGTAATGCACCACCAGTACCCTCACATGGCCTCCACCTTCACTTGTTGTATAGACTGTATAAGCAATAAATCTCAAATTTAATGCTTTTTCCTTTTTCTTTTTCATCTTTATCTTAGACCGTTTCATTATTAGATCTCTTCTTACCGTATCATACTGTATCATATCATATTATATCACCTCATATCACATGGCGTCGTATCATACCTCAGCCTCCTCTACAGCCTCTATGTCATCGTATTGTATCATGTCATTTACTGTACCATATCGTATCGCATTGTATCATACTGTACCGTATCGTATCATATGGTTACGGTACCTCACTTATGCTTCCTCCAGAGCAGCCTCTATCTCATTGTATTGTATCCTATCATACCAGAGCAGCCTGTACCTCATCCTATCATATCTCATCATATTGTATCGTATCATACTGTATCATACTGTATCATACTGTATCATACTGAATCATATCATACCTCAGCCTCCTCCAGAGCAGCCTGTACCTCATCCCATCATACTGTATCATACTGTATCCTATCCTATCATACCTCAGCCTCCTCTAGAGCAGCCTGTACCTCATCCTATCCCATCATACTGTATCATATCCTATCATACCTCAGCCTCCTCCAGAGCAGCCTGGATCTCATCCTATCCCATCATACTGTATCATATCCTATCATACCTCAGCCTCCTCCAGAGCAGCCTGGATCTCATCCCATCATACTGTATGGTATCCTATCATACCTCAGCCTCCTCTAGAGCAGCCTGGATCTCATCTTATCATACTGTATCCTATCGTACCTCAGCCTCCTCCAGAGCAGCCTCTCTCTCATCCTATCCTATCATACTGTATCATACTGTATGGTATTGTATCATATCATACCTCAGCCTCCTCTAGAGCAGCCTGTATCCCATCGTATCGTATCATACTGTATGGTATCATGTCGTACCTCAGCCTCCTCCAGAGCAGCCTGTACCTCATCGTATCGTATCATACTGTATGGTATCATATCCTACCTCAGCCTCCTCCAGAGCAGCCTGTATCTCATCCTATCCTATCATACTGTATCGTATCATGTCGTACCCCAGCCTCCTCCAGAACAGCCTGTACCTCATCCCATCATACTTTATCATGCTGTATGGTATCATATCCTACCTCAGCCTCTTCCAGAGCAGCCTGTATCTCATCCTATCCTATCATACTGTATCATACTGTATGGTATCATATCCTACCTCAGCCTCCTCCAGAGCAGCCTGTATCTCCACCTTCTCCTGCTCCAGAGTCTTCCTAGCTTTCTCCAGCTCATGGATGCTCTTCCCTGTCTCCCCCAGCTGCTCCGTCAGGTCAGAGATCTCCTCTGTTTACAAAATAACAAATAGCAAACCAGAACATTTAGCGCATTTAGCTGTGGCTCAATGGCAAATAAATAATTCTATGAGAAAGGGTGAAAACCACTGGTCTTCATCCATCTATTAGACAACGACGATACCTTGCAGGTTCTTGTTCTCTCTCTTCATGGTCTCCAGGTGGTCCAGACTCTCCTCGTAGGAGTTCTTCAGCTTGAAGAGCTCAGTGCTCAGAGACCTGGCCTCCTTCTGAGTGCTCTCCAGTTCGGTCTGGGACTCCTCATACTTCTGCTTCCACTCAGCCAGGACCTGATGGAAGACCACAAGGAACACATAGGATGAGGAGATGCTCAGCTTAAAGTTCTAAATCGATATGCCAATATATCACAATTCTGAATGCCATGATATCAATATCGAATCGCCAGCTTCAAAATTGATTTTATGATATTTACTGTATGTAGGTCCTATTCATTAATGTGTTCATGTCAGAAAGACTGGCTGATATCAGGCTGCATTGATGTGTAGGATAGAACTTTTTGTTATTTATTATTGTTATTTATATTGTTGCCTTAAAATGTTCTAGTTGAGTGTCCATATTGTTTAGAAATGTTTTAAAGGGGAATTCCACCCATTGTGGGGAATTCACCCAGTGTTTGTTACTTAATTCATTTTTCTTTTAGGACATTTTTTCTGAGGGTGTACAAATGGAACCAAATGGACCTGCCAGGGTCCATTTGGTTCCATTTGTACGCTCTCAGTTCATCTTTTTCAAGTGGTCAGTCCAGCTGACCTTGTCGAAGTTCCTCTGCTTCTTGTCCAGAGCGGAGGCGGCAGCGTTGGAGCGCTCCACGTCAGCCATCAGGTCTTCGATCTCGTTCTGCAGTCTGTGTTTGGTCTTCTCCAGGGAGGAGCACTTAGCGTTGACCGCCTCCACGGCCTCCTCAGCTTCCTGCAGACGCTGGGCCAGCTTCTTCCTGTGTTCACACACAACACAACACACTGTACATTATAGACGCTGGGCCAGCTTCTTCCTGTGTTCACACACAACACAACACACTGACCATTATAGACACTGGGCCAGCTTCTTCCTGTGTGCTCACATACAACACACTGACCATTATAGACGCTGGGCCAGCTTCTTCCTCTGTGTTCACATACAACACACTGACCATTATAGACACTGGGCCAGCTTCTTCCTCTGTGTTCACATACAACACACTGACCATTATAGACACTGGGCCAGCTTCTTCCTCTGTGTTCACATACAACACACTGACCATTATAGACACTGGGCTAGCTTCTTCCTGTGTCACATACAACACACTGACCATTATAGACACTGGGCCAGCTTCTTCCTGTGCCCACATACAACACACTGACCATTATAGACACTGGGCCAGCTTCTTCCTGTGCTCACATACAACACACTGACCATTATAGAGGCTGGGCCAGCTTCTATCTGTGTTCACACACAACACAACACACTGTACATTATAGAGGCTGGGCCAGCTTCTTCCTGTGTTCACACACAACACAACACACTGTACATTATAGACACTGGGCCAGCTTCCTGTGCTCACATACAACACACTGCACATTACTGTATATAAAAAAGCTAGATCAGGGTTCCCCAATTAATTTTCCTTAAGGGCCATATTTTGACGAAGGTACAAGGCCAGGGGACAAGTCTATGCACGCAGAGATTTTGATTTTATTTATTATATGATATTCATTTCAGCTGCCCTGTCCCAGTCCAGTCTACAAGCTCACAACGTGTTAATAGATTGACATGTTGAAATATTCAAAAAAGTTTTTCAAAATAGTAAAAACGAAATAAGGGATTAGGGATAAGGGGTTTAGCATGTAACGAAAATGGAGCCCTATGTGTATGTTTGTGTTGGTCTGTTTTATGTTGCTATCTCTGTCTGTCTGTGTGAACTACTCTGTGTGCAGCTCGGTCGTCTCCAAGACAAATTTCTCCCTCGGGAGACAAATAAAGTAAACCTTGAACCAACTTAAAAACCATCTGGGGTGTTTACATAAGCCTTTACACAGCAGCGTCCCTAGGGGGAATTGAACCCAGGACCTTCTAGCTGTGAGGTGACAGCACTGTTCCACTGTGACCCCCCCTAGTATAAGTGTTCTTACTTAGCCTCCTCCAGCTCCTCTGTCCTCTGTATGGCGTCGGTCTCATACTTGGTCCTCCACTGCGCCACCTCCCCGTTGGCCTTGGACATGCCTCTCTGCAGCTCCGCCTTGGCCTCCTGCTCCTCCTCGTACTGCTCTCTCAGCAGGTCTGCGTCGTGGCGGGCAGACTGCACGGCGTGGGCCAGGGCGTTCTTGGCCTTGATCTCCTCCTCCAGCTGTCGTTTCAGGTCCTCCACCTGCTGGGTGTAGGACTGCTTCCCTCTGGTCAGCTGAGACACCAGAGAGTCCTTCTCCTCCATCTGCCTCACCAGCTCCCCTGGACAGAGAGACACAGACATTCACAGTGCTGGGGTTTCAATGAATAGATTTTAAAGAGAGGGTGCCGTGATTTTTGTATTTTTTCCCAATTTTGTACATGTTTAAGAGGTGACAGTATGTAAATAGACCCCTTGGTGTGTTTTTTATGTGCAATGATGTCTTCCCTTTGTATTTAGGGTTTCTTCCTGGGGGCTGAACCTTTCCAGTCAAACGTGCCAATGAAAAAAATGCAATATAGTGACATCACATGCTCAGCCCCTCCCCTAACTCCTCCCCCTTTATCATGCAACTAAAGCTGTGGGCGTGGCTTCAGTTCAGGTGGATCTCCACCCATCACCACCCTCCAGGCAAACCAGGCATACTTAATGAACTGGTAGGGTGGAATCATAAAAATGACAGTTTAACAAACACTGTACACTTTTTTGAAAAAAAAAAAAAAAAAAAAAAAAAAAAAATCTTACTCTTCATATAACAAAATACCTGATAATCATGTTTTAGGGTAGAAAATACCATGGCACTCCATCTTTAATATTACAGATTGCTGTAATATTATTACCTTTTCTAGCAAAAGTAAAGATATTACTCTGCCAAGATGAGTAATAAGTAATATGCATATGTAAAAAAAACAAAAAAAAAACATGCCTCATTACTTATTACTTTTGAGCTTGTTGTATGATGTGAAAATAGAACAGATTTACAACAGATAACAACAGAGATGTGCAGTAGTTTGTAGATCCTAATCCACCACAGCATTCTGCACAAATGACCTACACTACAAGCTATCACAGTTGTCACTAAACAGACTGTGGTGTATTCTCTATTCCTCTGTGGGCGGGAGGGGGGACTTGGGAGTAATATTGTAGTAATATTTTAATATGTAATATATTATTATTTGATTCTACTAGTAGAAAATCTAAATCATCTAAATCGTCATAAGTAAAGTAAAGATATTACTCTCCTAAGTAATATTTCCCAACGCTGCTAATCACAACCTATAGAAAGCAAAACATGCAGAATGTCGTCATGCTTTATGTAGCATGTTATGGGGTTTTCACAATTCCAAGCATTGTATTGTATTGTTTTTTTTTCATCAGCCCCAACAATTTCATAGAGTTGGAGTTGAAATAAAAACTCAAACCCTGCAATAAGCTGGTGATATGTATATATTTGTTACCGTTCTCAGTCTGCAGCTTGGCTTTCTGCATGGTGAAGTCGTTGATGGAGCGTTGACCTTCCTCAGACTTGGTCCTGTACTCAGTCATCTGGTCCTCCAGCGTGCGACACAGTTTCTCCAAGTTGGTCTGGGGAAAACAAAACATTTTTGTTCTTTACTCCAATTTATCATGAGTTCTGACCTGATTCTGCATAGATAGGAATCACTTTGGTTTCAATGAATTGCATAGGTGATTTTACGCTCTTGCTGCAGTGGGGGCACAGATTATTCGTTTCAGGTACATCAAATAGCAACCATATGATTAAACCTACAATATTTTGGGTACACTGCGGAAGCATGAAGTTGTAGAATATAGGCAACTACTGTAAATATTTTTCAAGACACTAGTCAGTCATCTCATGTGGCAAAAGTGTTGTCTGACTCACCTGGTCTTGACGATCTGGTCTTAACACTCTGACTCACCTGGTCTTAACGATCTGGTCTTAACGATCTGACTCACCTGGTCTTAACACTCTGGTCGTCTGACTCACCTTGGTCTTAACGATCTGCTCCATGTTAGACACCACATCGTCCAGCTCTAATCTTACCTTGGTCTTAACGATCTGCTCCATGTTAGACACCACATCGTCCAGCTCTAATCTTACCTTGGTCTTAACGATCTGCTCCATGTTAGACACCACATCGTCCAGCTCTAATCTTAACGCTCTAAACTCACCTTGGTCTTAACGATCTGCTCCATGTTAGACACCACATCGTCCAGCTCTAATGTTAACGCTCTAAACTCACCTTGGTCTTAACGATCTGCTCCATGTTAGACACCACGTCGTCCAGCTCTAATGTTAACGCTCTAAACTCACCTTGGTCTTAACGATCTGCTCCATGTTAGACACCACATCGTCCAGCTCTAATCTTAACGCTCTAAACTCACCTTGGTCTTAACAATCTGCTCCATGTTAGACACCACATCGTCCAGCTCTAATCTTAACGCTCTAAACTCACCTTGGTCTTAACGATCTGCTCCATGTTAGACACCACATCGTCCAGCTCTAATCTTAACGCTCTAAACTCACCTTGGTCTTAACGATCTGCTCCATGTTGGACACCACATCGTCCAGCTCCAGTCTCAGCTCACTCTTCTCCTTCTCCAGTTTCTGTTTGACTCTCTGCAGGTTGTCTATCTGCTCTCCCAGGTCCGCCACGCTGTCAGCGTTCTTCTTACGCAGCGTGGCGGTGGTGGCTTCATGCTGCAGCGTCGACTCCTCCAGGTCCCGACGCACCTAGAGGAGAGGAGAGAGGTTCAGTTAGAGCAGTGTGGCGGTGGTGGCTTCATGCTGCAGCGTAGACTCCTCCAGGTCCCTCCGTACCTAGAGGAGAGGAGAGAGCAGCACATCCAGGATGTCCATTTAGAGGGGCAGAACAGTGGCCTTGTGGTGAGTGTCCGCCCTGGAACTGGGAGGCCGGGGTTCGATTCCCGGTCGGGTCATACCAAAGACTCTAAAAATGGGACCCAATGCCTCCCTGCTTGGCACTCAGCATCAAAGGGATGGATTGGGGGTCAAAATCAGCTAATGATTCCCGAGCGCGGCAAGCTGCAGCTCACCGCTCCTTGGAGCTCACCGCTCCAAGTGATGGGTCAAAAGCGGAGAACCAATTTCACTGCGGTAACGTAGTGACAAATCATGCGACATTAAATGGGATGGATGGAGTTAGCATCATGCTGCTTAAACTGCTATTTAATGCCTGGATGACTTACAGAGCAATCTCTATGGTACAACAGCAAAAACCTTCAACACGTTCAAAACTCAACCGGATGTCTACTCACCTCCACACCACCAGACAGTAAGTGTGACGGACAGGGTTAGCAAAGTATTGCTTAAAATATATATAAGTAATGAATCTCAGAATTGTAATAGTATTTTTTCTTTCTTTTTCTTCTTTATCTTAGACCGTTTCATCATTAGATCGCTTCCTGAAAATATCTAGTATCTATGACAACCACAGGAGCCTCAGAGACTCCACCAGTCCTGCCTTTTGCCTTAATCAGAGGCAGCTCAGTGAGGCTCTTCCTGATTGGCTAAGAAATACTCCCGCCAGGACTATTTGTTAGCCAATGACAAAGCCTATAGGGATTTCTTTGGAGGCCTCCTGCAGCTCCTCAAAAAGACACATTTTTTGAAGATTATCTAAGTAAAGGAAGACTTCATGAAAAACATAAAACAATAATAATAATAATAAAAAAACAATGTACCAGTAATTATTATTTTTAAGTTTTAAAAACACAGTGTACATACCTTCTGGAACTCTGCCTCTCTCTTCTTGTTCATCTCTATCTGAGCAGCGGTGGTCCCTGAGGTGTACGTACCTTCTGGAACTCAGCCTCTCTCTTCTTGTTCATCTCTATCTGAGCAGCGGTGGTCCCTGAGGTGTACGTACCTTCTGGAACTCAGCCTCTCTCTTCTTGTTCATCTCTATCTGAGCAGCGGTGGTCCCTGAGGTGTACATACCTTCTGGAACTCAGCCTCTCTCTTCTTGTTCATCTCTATCTGAGCAGCGGTTGCTCCTCCAGCCTCCTCCAGCCTCTCACTGATCTCCTCCAGTTCTCTGGACAGGTCAGCTCTCTGCTTCTCCACCTTGGCCCTGGCAGCTCTCTCTGCTTCCAGCTCCTCCTCAAGCTCCTCGATACGGGCCTGATGGAGAACAGTACATGATCAGCTCTCTGCTTCTAGCTCCTCCTCAAGCTCCTCGATACGGGCCTAATGGAGAACAGTACATGATCAGCTCTCTGCTTCCAGCTCCTCCTCTAGCTCCTCGATACGGGCCTAATGGAGAACAGTACATGATCAGCTCCTCCTCTAGCTCCTCGATACGGGCCTAATGGAGGACAGTACATGATCAGCTCTCTGCTTCTCCACCTTGGCCCTGGCAGCCCTCTCTGCTTCCAGCTCCTCCTCAAGCTCCTCGATACGGGCCTAATGGAGAACAGTACATGATCAGCTCTCTGCTTCTAGCTCCTCCTCAAGCTCCTCGATACGGGCCTAATGGAGAACAGTACATGATCAGCTCTCTGCTTCTAGCTCCTCCTCAAGCTCCTCGATACGGGCCTAATGGAGGACAGTACATGATCAGCTCTCTGCTTCCAGCTCCTCCTCTAGCTCCTCGATACGAGCCTAATGGAGAACAAACAGTACATGATCAGCTCCTCGATACGGGCCTGCATGAAGAATGGTGCATTTATATACACAGAAGTGCCTTTATCCAAGGTGCTTTACATACAACAGGAAAATCAATGGCACCAAAACTACCCCCCCCCATGTTACACTGCATTATTAGTTATTATACAGTATATATGTGCATCATTCAGTGTTACACTGCATTATTAGTTATTATACAGTATATATGTGCATCATTCAGTGTTACACTGCATTATTAGTTATTATACAGTATATATATGCATCATTCAGTGTTACACTGCATTATTAGTTATTATACAGTATATATGCATCATTCAGTGATACACTGCATTCCTATTTACCTGTAGTTCCTTCAGTTTCTTCTGGAGCTGAGCGCCCAGCGCCTGTTCATCCTCGATCTTACTGTTCTGCTGGCTGATCTCAAAGTCCTTCCTGTTAACACAAATACATATCATACAGTCCCACTGAAGCCGGTGTTATTCAATAAGAAAGAATAGTAAGAAGGAAAAGAAAGAAGAACCTAAAATATTTTGTTAATGTGAAAACAAATAATATATTATTTAATTTGTGCATTCAATAGAATGCTTTGGTGATTCATTTCTGTTTTATGTACTGTATATATCATCTTGGTTAAAAGGTGGACTGGGCAATAATAAACTTTATGCTCCTTCCCATACCTTTTTGGAAAAAAACTATGTAATGGCATGTCATGTGATCTTGTCCAAAATGTCCCAAATCAAATCAAATCAAATCAAATCAAATCAAATCAAATCAAATCAAATCAAATCAAATCAAATCAAATCAAATCAAATCAAATCAATCAATGACAAGTCACGATTGAGGAAGTGTTGTGGGTTAGGATGGTGGATGTATGGAAGGAGGGAGGGAGGTTGGAATGGAGGAATGTTCTTACTTCTTCAGCCTCTCCTCCAGCTGCTGCTTGTCGTTCTCCAGGTCCATGAGGTTCTCCTGGGTGAGCTTCAGGTCTCCTTCCAGCTTCCTCTTGGCTCTCTCCAGGTCCATGCGGACCTTCTTCTCCTGCTCCAGGGAGCCTTCCAGCTGAAACGTTCAACCAGAGAGTAGACCATGATGAAGCTGCAGTGCAGGTTGGACACGCTGGGACAATATGCACAGCAGTGTTGGGGAATATTACTTAGGAAAGTAATACATTACTTATTACTTATTACCCCTTTAGAAAAGTAATAATTACACTACTTATTACTTGGATGCAAAAGTAATATGTAGTAAATTACATATTACTTTTTTATATACTTTTGCACCCAGATCCCTGAAAAAAGGAAAGTAGCTACTGTACAACTACACAATCTGTCAGCTTCTTTTAGAGCTGAATCTAATTGTTTTGAATATGAAGAATAATAACAAGAGTCACCAATCAGCCAACCATGCTGTGTCAATTGGGTGACTGTAGCTCTCTGGAGTTGTTGCCCCCACCACCCGACTACGGATAAGCAGGTGAAGATGGATGGATGTATTTAGATAAATGTATTTAGATAGACGAATACAGACATCCCACCCTAGAAAAATACTAACATATATTAACATTTACTCGTTACCTGAAAAAGTAGTAATATTACTCGTTACTCGTTACACCCAACCCTGACGCACAGTATGTCCAGGTGGCAGGACTATATCTCCAAACTGGCCTTGGAACGCCCAAGGATTCCCCAGGATGAAGTTAACCCAAATACTGCCACCATGTGGACCATGTAGGAGTCACGCCCCTTAGGAGTGTAACTGTAACAGTACATTTTAACAGGGGGTGATGAACAATGATGGCCGACATCAGCGACAGTCATTACCATAAATTCTCGCTTAGAATGACATGCAAAATGAGCACCGTAAACGACGGTGCTGTGGTTCACTGAAAAAAAAAAATAGTATGGTGGAGGAGGAGGAAGTGGGTGGAACTAGGAACCAAACTGCGCCGAATGATTCGGGGTTGAGGGGGGGAAAAAGCAGCACTTGGCTCTGATTGGCTTTCCCCGGCCAAGCATCGGCCGATTTGGCCGAAAAGCTCAGCAATTGTTATCTTTTTTTGGCGCACGTTGCTACGCCCACTTTTTCGAACGTCGCCCATATGCTGCTGTCAGTCAAATCAGCGGCTCCCATAGAGAAATAATGGATGTCAGCTGGCGTTGTTTGTCCATCGCCTGCCATTAAAACGTACTGTAACACCACAGAAACTATGCTGTTTGGGAGGCCATCTCAGATGCTAAGATGCTAATGTCAATGCTAGTGCAGCACCCAACCATGATCCAGCTGCAACAGCCCCGCCAACCCAGGCTCAGCCATGTTGGCGCCACTGGAGAGTGGGAGTCGCAGGTTCAATCCCCGTTTCAGAGTTACTCACGTCGTCGACCTGCTGTTCCAGCTTGGTCTTGGCCTTGGTCAGCGTGTTGACCTTGTCCTCCTCGCTCTGAAGGTCGTCCAGTGTCTGCTGGTGAGCCTCCTGAAGAGCTTTCTTCTCCTTGGTCAGCTTGGCGATGATCTCATCTAGAGCTGCCATCTCCTCGGTCATGTTCTTAACCTGTAAACACAGAAAAACAGCTAAAACATCTCCTCTGTCATGTTCTTAACCTGTAAACACAGAAAAACATCTAAAACATCTCCTCTGTCATGTTCTTAACCTGTAAACACAGAAAAACATCTAAAACATCTCCTCTGTCATGTTCTTAACCTGTAAACACAGAAAAACATCTAAAACATCTCCTCTGTCATGTTCTTAACCTGTAAACACAGAAAAACATCTAAAACATCTCCTCTATAACATCTAAAACATCTCCTCTGTCATGTTCTTAACCTGAAAACGGTGTAAAACATCTAAAACATCTCCTCTGTCATGTTCTTAACCTGAAAATACAGTATTACAGTAAAACATCTCCTCTGTCATGTTCTTAACCTGAAGACACAGTAAAACATCTAAAACATCTCCTTTTGTGCTGATCAGAAAAGCTGCCACTATATGTGCATCGTCCCCTCCGTGTGTATAGGCTGTGTGTGTATGTATGTGTATGCGCGCGCCCACCTCCGTTGGCTGCGCACAGAGAGAGAGAGAGAGAGAGAGAGAGAGAGAGAGAGAGAGAGAGAGAGATAGAGAGAGAGAGAGAGAGAGAGAGAGAGAGAGAGAGAGAGAGAGAGAGAGAGAGAGAGAGAGAGAGAGAGAGAAGGGGCGGCAAAGCAAAAAAGAAATGAAATCCGCTATTTCGTCAATTGTCATTGCATGGATCTACAAGTATTACCACAGTTGTGGTGTTGCCGCTGGACCGCTTGACTTCAATGTTGAAGAATGCACTCTCCGTATTAAGCTTTTGAGATTTGAAAAGCCTACAGCTCACTGGTGTATGGTGAGAACAGTATTTATGATACATTAAATTAAATCTTACCTCACATGGTTTCTTGGGAAGTCCTGATTTTTTTTAAAGGTTGGGAAAAGAGTCAACATGGCCTTTTCAAATCTCAAAAATGTAATATGGAACGCTATGGAAATATGGAGCGCATTCTTTCGTCAGTGTCTTCGTGCAGCAGGTGCACTAATTAGTGGGGACTTTCCACAGTGGTTAAAGGAGAATTCCACACCAAAACATATTGGGAGCAATCTACCTTGATTCCTGTGACATGCATAATAATGCTCTTGATTGTTGTCATAGATGCGCCCTTTTCTACATTTCACCCTGAGGCCCCCCTCCCTCCAATTCAGTTTGCATTATAGCTACTTATTCATTGAATTAACTGAAACTATAGTAGGCTAGTATACAGCATAAACTCAAATGCAATCATTTAATTTAAAAAGTATCGAAATAGGTATAGTTTCTGGTATCGTATCGATTCCCAGGTATAGAGTATCGTATCGGTTCAAAGGTGAAAGGTATCCATCCCTACCTCTGTCATGTTCTTAACCTATAAATACAGTACAACATCTCCTCTGTCATGTTCTTAACCTGCAAACACAGTACAACATCTAAAACATCTCCTCTGTCATGTTCTTAACCTGTAAACACAGTACAACATCTAAAACATCTCCTCTGTCATGTTCTTAACCTGTAAACACAGTAAAACATCTAAAACATCTCCTCTGTCATGTTCTTAACCTGTAAACACAGTACAACATCTAAAACATCTCCTCTGTCATGTTTTTAACCTATAAATACAGAAAAAACATCTAAAACATCTCCTCTGTCATGTTCTTAACCTGTAAACACAGTACAACATCTAAAACATCTCCTCTGTCATGTTTTTAACCTATAAACACAGTAAAACATCTAAAACATCTCCTCTGTCATGTTCTTAACCTCATCCTCATCTCATCTCAACCTGATGATGTCATCAGGTTGTGTTTCACCATGTTAATGACTTTTTCCAGACCTCCATTTCTAGGAAACACATTACCTTGTTCTCGGTGGCGTGTTTCTCCTTCTCCACCTTGGCCAGGGTCAGCTCCAGATCATCGATGTCTTTCTTCAGCTCAGAACACTCGTCCTCTAGTTTCCTCTTCTTGGCGGTCAGCTCAGCGTTCATCTCCTCCTCGTCCTCCAGCCTCTCCGTCAGCTCCTTGGACTTGGCCTCCAGCTGGATCTTACTCTTGATCAGACCCTCGCAGCGCTCCTCTGCGTCTGACAGAGCGTCTTGTTCCTGGACAAGCAAGGTTCATGTTTTAGGTTATTAGAGAAAGTAAAAGATGGGTGTTAATTGTTTTACATTCCTTGCTTTCTTTAGTTTTAGGGATTTTAGCTGTTTTGGACAGCTAGGGGGGCGGGAGCATTCGAACATGGTCTAGCCCTCAATGATTTTGGCCTTGGGGGGGTGGGGGTGTCGTGGGATCCACACGGCGGAAGTGCTGCGCTCTGATTTGATCTCACTAACGTGTCGTCATCCCCGGCCCCTCCCACGCCCGTCCACTGCTGTTCTACGTCACATCATTTAGAGCGACGCCCACCCCGGAAGGTTCACTCCCACTTGAAGGCCACTTTCCAACGTGCGTTAGTCCAGGCTTTCCGTTTTCGCGCAAGGCGAACGAAAATGAAAGCCTGGGTGTCGAGGCTAGGGGGGCGGGAGCATTCGAACACGGTGCTAAATACCTATTTGTTTACAAAATTTCAAAGTTATTTCTTTATTATCTACTACAGTAGTCCTAATAATGGATCTGGATGAAGGTCTTAGTAGTAAAATCAACTAGATGTTGAACTAGATGATGAACATTTATTATGAAAAATAAACCTACTGTACATGAGTTATGATGATGCTCTACTTTGAGAGCTGCTTTAGCGTACAATGTTAAGTCCAGGAGGATCATATTTTGAAATAATAATTTCTAATCCCTGGAACATTCAGATCACTTTGAATTACATCATGTTAAGCAGTGGTGTTTCTATGCAATTTGGAGGCCTAGGCAAGATTTTCCATGGAGCCCCCCTTACCAAATGGACCCTTACGGGTCCATTTGGTAAGGGGGGCTCCAGGGAAAATCTCCTGTAAAATGGCGCCCCCCACGGGATAAAATGAACTATTTTTTAAACTAAAGAACATATATGTATTTTAAATGTTCAATTCTAGTTATAGAGGAGGAAGTATAATGTATTTATCCGTATTAGCCTGGGATTCCTTTTAAAGCATGTCTGGTGGTCACCCCCCCTCCCCTCATGGTGCCCTAGGCAACTGCCTAGTCTACCTAATGGCAAAAACGTCCCTGATGTTTATTTTTTAAGTCAGTGTGAAAATGTGTTGAATGTTCCTGTCTGACTCACAGACTGCACAGACAGCAGCAGGTCGTTCTTCTCCTGCAGAATGGAGACCATCTTCTCCTCCAGCTCCTTCTTCCTGGCGTCGGTCTTGGCGAACAGCTCTTTGAGTTTGAGGAACTCCTCCTTCATGTTGGCCATCTCCTTCTCTGTCTCAGCAGACTGCAGCAGGGGTTTGATCTTAAAGAACATCTTCATCCAGGGCCAGTTCTTCACGCCCATGAAGGCACGCACGTTCCACTGGATCACCAGCATGCCATCCCTGGTGGACACACACACACACACACACACACACACACACACACACACACACACACACACACACACACACACACACACACACACACACACACACACACACACACACACACACACACAGTACACAGAACGGTTTTGTTTCAGCAGCAGGATCCCTGCACACATTTTAACAATTCATTTTCAAAACCTCTTGATCTCTCTGTCGTCCTCAGACAAGCCAACCCTCCATCTGTGTCTCCAAACATCTCCGTTCTCCATAGTGTCAGGAACTAGAATATACTGCCAGGAAATAGAATCTACCATCAGAAACTAGAATCTAGCACCCAGAACTAGAATTTACCATCAGAAACTAGAATCTAGTACCCAGAACTAGAATTTACCATCAGAAACTAGAATCTAGTACCTAGTACCCAGAACTAGAATTTGCCATCAGAAACTAGAATCTAGTACCCAGAACTAGAATCTAGTGTCAGAAACTAGAATCTACCGTGTCAGAAACTAAAATATAGGGTCAAAAACGAGAATCTATTGTGTCAGAAACGAGAATCTATTGTGTCAGAAACTAGAATCTATTGTGTCAGAAACTAGAATCTATCGTGTCAGAAACTAGAATCTAGTGCCAAGAACTAGAATCGATCGTGTCAGAAGCTAGAATCTAGTTTCAGAAACTAGAATTTAGTGTCAGGAACTAGTATCTAGTGTCAAGAACTAGAATCTATTGTGTCAGGAACTAGAATCTATTGTGTCAGAAACTAGAATCTAGCACCCAGAACTAGAATTTACCATCAGAAACTAGAATCTAGTACCCAGAACTAGAATTTACCATCAGAAACTAGAATCTAGTACCTAGTACCCAGAACTAGAATTTGCCATCAGAAACTAGAATCTAGTACCCAGAACTAGAATCTAGCATCAGAAACTATAATCTATCGTGTCAGAAACTAAAATATAGTGTCAGAAACTAGAATCTACTGTGTCAGAAACGGGAATCTATTGTGTCAGAAACTAGAATCTATTGTGTCAGAAACTAGAATCTATCGTGTCAGAAACTAGAATCTAGTGCCAAGAACTAGAATCGATCGTGTCAGAAGCTAGAATCTAGTTTCAGAAACTAGAATTTAGTGTCAGGAACTAGTATCTAGTGTCAAGAACTAGAATCTATTGTGTCAGGAACTAGAATCTATTGTGTCAGAAACTAGAATCTAGAGACAGAAACTGGAATCTATTGTCAGGATAAAATGGGTTACTTCCCTGCGCTAACAAAAGGCCCATACTACCGTACCTGCGCTCTACGATCTTCTTGTACTCGATCCTGGCCAGGATTCCTCTGGCTCTAGCCTGGAGGCCAGTGATGATCAGACTCAGACGGTCGTCTCTCATCTCCTCCAGAACTCCCAGCAGACCGGCTTTGAAGAACACCTACAGTACCGGTCAGGAGAGGAAAATTAGACTATCATGTGCACATGTGTCTGTGTTCAAGACAGCATGCAATAACAGAGCAATGACGATACAAACTGGCCCACAAAAGTTCAGAAACCTAAATCTTGAATTATTTTCTCCACCTAAATAACAAAAATTGCATCTCATATTGTTTTTTACCGTATGGCGTAAATTAATTTTGGCACAGTTGTTGGGGCAGCAGTGGCTCAGGATAGTAACCGCAAGGTTGCCCAGGCTCCCAAGGTTGCCCAGGCTCCCAAGGTTGCCCAGGCTCCCAAGGTTGCCCAGGCTCCCAAGGTTGCCCGGGCTCCCAAGGTTGCCCAGGCTCCCAAGGTTGCCCGGGCTCCCACAGAGTTAGTGTCGAAGTGTCGTTGAGCAAGACACTGAACCCCTAATTGCTCCTGATGTGCTAGTAGGTACCATGTATGGTTTCCACTGTAATTGGTGTATAAATTTATGTTTGAATGGAATGTGAATGAATGAATGTGATGCACAATCTATGTAAAGTGCCCTCTAAAGGCCCTACTGTATATAAATGCACCATTTACCATTTACCCACCCGTTTATCAGTGTTACAGTCTATCTCTGCAAGCCATACCTTGTTGTAAAGGGAACTAATCAACTATTATACAGATTGGTATTATAATAGATCAGGGGTTTTCAACCTTTTTCAACCCAGGGCCCACCATTTATTCAGCATTTGAGCCACGGACCACCATTTGAGGACATTTTAGCCCCAAAGACCTAAAACTAAAGAATTCTTTTGGTTTTGTTCACAATTCCAGGCTGGATTTTGCAAACAAAACAGTGTAGACTTCTTAATTAAATAGTGCTAATTCAGATGAATATTTTAACTCTTGAGAGTATGAAAATGAAACCAAATGGACCCGCAAGGGTCCATTTGGTTTCATTTTTACATTCTCAAGAGTTACATCTGGTTAACCAACTTTCCATCATTTAGCCTGGGGACCACCTGGAACCCTCTCAAGGACCACTGGTGGTCCCCGGACCACCTGTTGAAAACCCCTGTAATAGATCTTATGTGGGCCAGTTTATAAAATAAATGAAGGAAACCACCACCTACCTTGGTGTGTCCAAACCTGTACTGCTCTTCGTCCAGCATCAGGGAGGTGAGGAGTTTCTCTGAAGCCTTCTTGTTGTCCATGAACTGTCCCTCTGGGATAGCGTTTGGGTTGAGGATGCGGTACCTGAATGGAAACAAGACCGCAGGCAACTGTTTCTGCTGCTATTTATTCAGCATTTCAGCCACAGAGGACCACCATTTGATGACATTTTAGCTTCACAGACCCCAAAAATAAAGAGTTATTTTGCTTTTGTCCACAATTCCAGGCTGGATTTGGGAAACAAAACAGGCTAACATAGATCAAAAGTGACTTTTATTCTACATTCTCTAGTTGTGTAGACTTGGGCTAATTCAGATGATGAATATTTTCTCTGGTTAACCAACTTTCCATCATTTAGCTGGGGACCACTTGGAACCCTCTCAAGGACCACTGGTTGAAAACCACTGTATTATTGCAATAAAAATTGAGGTTGTTTCTCTCCAAAACAATGATATTAAAGAGGCTCACGGTAGCCTTTCACGGTCCGGTCAGTGTCGACCAAAGGGCTGCATTTGGCCCACGGACCGCATAATGCCCAGGTGTGCTCTAAACCAGTGTTTTTCAACCTTTTTGATACCAGGGCCCACTATATATTCAGCATTTGAGCCACAGAGGACCACAATTTGATGACATTTTAGCCCCACAGACCCCAAAAAATGGAGATTTATTTCTGGTTTGTCCACAATATCAGGCTGGATTTGGGGAAACCAAACAGTCAAACCTACAGATCGAAATGACCATTAATCTTCTACATTCTCTAGTTTTGTAGACTTAGGGCTAATTCACATGATGAATATTTTAACTCTTGAGAGTGTAAAAATGAAACCAAATGGACCCGCAAGGGTCCATTTGGTTTCATTTTTTCACGCTCTCAAAGAGTTACATCTGGTTAACCAACTTTCCATCATTTAGCCTGCAAGGGGACCACCCGGAGCCCTCTCAAGGACCGCAGGTGGTCCCCGGACCAAACGAACCTCTGTTTGAAGTCTGCGTAGAGGATCCTGTTGGGGAATCCCTTCCTGCAGATCCTGATGCCCTCCAGCACGCCGTTACAGCGCAGCTGGTGCATGACCAGAGGGTTCTCCATGATACCCGGGGTCTTGGTCTCATTGGGGATGAGGCAGCGCACAAAGTGGGGGTGGGTGGAGCGCAGGTTGGTCATCAGCTTACCCAGGTTCTCCTAGGAGGGGTTTAGGTTCAAGCATAGATATATGTAATAAAGCTAGATGTCTCGCCCGCCCGCGCTGCTGGCCAATGGGGAGTGGTGTCGTTACGTGGCGGCCATCTTGTGAGAGGATAGCGTAACATTGTGTCTATGAGCATATACTTTTTAAATGACGATAACTTGCTTATTTTTCAAACCGATTTTCAAGCGGATTGGTTTGTGGTAAACGTTAGAGACACCCGCATCATATGAGCCGTTACACGTTTTTAGAAAAAAATACAATTTAGCAAAAATCATAGCCATGTCGATAATGTTCATAATAATGCAATCCGTTTGTAAATCCTCTCACAAGATGGCCGCCGTGAACGACGTCAAGACATCTAGCTTTCATATATATATATATATATATATATATATATATATATATATATATATATATATATATATATATATATATATATATATATATATATATATATATATATATATTTATTTCATATAAATCCTCCATTGCAAATTTTTGCAAACAAATGACATCCAAAGTCAGCTTAAAGTGTCCACTTTTGGGAAATAAAATATACTGAGTTGATATGTTTATAGATTTTACAAAACAACTGTGTATTTTCACATTTCACTGTTTCCAAGACTCATTCAGAGATAAATGCATTTAAAGTTATCATTTATAATTCATCAATTAAAGTGTTTAAGATGTTTTCTGGATGTTTTAGTGCAATCACCACTTAAATGACTTCCTGAGATGGGAAGATAATCTGAGATTATTCATAAAAAGCTTAAAAAGACAACAGTTGTAAAGCAATTACCCCAAAAGTCATTGTGGTAAATCTATCAAACAGTTAAGAGCATTTTGATGCACTAGTACTAAACTTCTAGTGCATCACTAGTTATTCACTACAATAAAGTACTATTGTAGATTTTCAATCCCATACTTTTACTTGTGTAACCAAAGACTTTGGGTTCTGGGGGGGAGCATGTATTCCCAGAGAAAAAGCCCTGCCCAGTGTCCACAGGGTGCCCCAACCTGCCCCAATCTGCCCAATCTGCCCAATCTGCCCCAACCTGCCCCAACCTGCCCCAATCTGCCCAATCTGCCCCAATCTGCCCCAATCTGCCCAACCTGCCCCAATCTGCCCCAATCTGCCCCAACCTGCCCCAATCTGCCCAACCTGCCCCAATCTGCCCAATCTGCCCCAACCTGCCCAATCTGCCCCAACCTGCCCCAATCTGCCCCAATCTGCCCAACCTGCCCCAACCTGCCCCAACCTGCCCCAATCTGCCCAATCTGCCCCAACCTGCCCAACCTGCCCCAACCTGCCCCAATCTGCCCAATCTGCCCCAATCTGCCCCAACCTGCCCCAATCTGCCCCAACCTGCCCCAACCTGCCCCAATCTGCCCCAACCTGCCCCAATCTGCCCAATCTGCCCCAATCTGCCCCAACCTGCCCCAATCTGCCCAACCTGCCCCAACCTGCCCCAATCTGCCTGGGATTTACTCCTGCCAGTTGATAAGTGATCACCTACCCTGTGCAAAGCAGACACAGTCTGGAACGATGAGCCTTTCTTCTTCTTTCCTCCTCCGCTCTTTGCTTCTTCTGTTAATGACATGAACACATCAGACTAAATGCCCAGTCTGCCCCTGCACCAAACACCATGGCATGCAAAACAACCCAAAGATATTTAGGGCCCGAGCACTGCAAAGCAAGTGCGAAGCCCTATTGATTCCGCAATGTTTATTAGGGCCCGAGCACTGCAAAGCAAGTGCGAAGCCCTATTGTTTCCGCAATGTTTATTATTATTATTATTATTATTATTATTCCCGAGAATAAATCGCGTTTTACGGCCGCATAACGTCGACGAAAAGTTGCAAAAATTGGCAAGCACGTTACTAGTGCGAAAAATTTACGTATGGTAAAACTGTTAAAAGTGGGCGTGGCCTAATTGTGCAACAGCGCCCCCTAGAAAAGTTCGTGCCTCAAGCCCCACCAAACGGTTTGACGTACATCCACGAAAATCGGCACGCACCTGTATCATGTCGCAACTTAAAAAAAAGTCTCTTGGTGCCGCGTCCGAAACCGAACAGGAAGTCGGTTATTTCAAAATAAAGGCTGAGTTTTGGTGCAATTTAGGCAATTTCCACATGTTGCATTTTGGCGAACTCGTCGGAGCAGGGGGGTCGGTTCGGAAAAAAAATCGCTCGGCAAGCAGAAAAGACGTTGACGATGAAAAGTTACTAAAATCGTGAGTTTTCGTGAAACGGCGCCACCGTGGCGGAGCGCCAAACTTCGCCGCCAAACAGGAAGTGGTACTTGCACCTGATTGGTCAATACTATTTTCTGCCATAACTCCTCAATGCTATGTCATAGAGACATATGGCTGGCATCATGGGACCCGGTAATGAGTCCCTGACGTCCTGATTGGTATTGACCAATCAGAAGAGGGGCCCCGCCCCCTGTACTTGCACCTGATTGGTCGATACTATTTTCTGCCATAACTCCTCAATGCTATGTCATAGAGACATATGGCTGGCATCATGGGACCCGGTAATGAGTCCCTGACGTCCTGATTGGTATCGACCAATCAGAAGAGGGGCCCCGCCCCCTGTACTTGCACCTGATTGGTCGATACTATTTCCTGCCATAACTCCTCAATGCTATGTCATAGAGACATATGGGTGGTAGCATTGGACTGCTTAATGAGTCCCTGACGCGTCCCTGATGTTGATTGGTGTAACTTAGCCCCACCCCCTCCTCTGATTGGTCGATACTATTTCCTGCCATAACTCCACAATGCTATGTCATAGAGACATATGGGTGACATCATTGGACTAGTAATGAGTCCCTGACGCGTCCCTGACGTTGATTGGTGTAACTTAGCCCCGCCCCCTCTTCTGATTGGTCGATACTATTTCCTGCCATAACTCCTCAATGCGATGTCATAGAGACATAATGGTGGTGTCATTGGACTATGTTTTGGCTCCTTGTGACTTAGCCGCATCCTCTTTTCTGATTGGCCGATATTTGCCCGAAACTTGCACGATCGAGGGCCCGTTAATCGCTGCTTGCAGCTTTAATTATTATTCTTCTTTAACCGAAGTAAATCGCGTTTTTCGGCCGCATAACGTACACGAAAAGTTGCGAAAGTTGGCACGCACGTTCCCAGTGGCGTAAATTTACGTATGGTAAAATTGTTAAAAGTGGGCGTGGCCTAATTGTGCAACAGCGCCCCCTAGAAAACTTCGTGCCTCAAGCCCCACCATACGGTTTGACGTACATCAACGAAAATCGGAACGCACCTGTATCATGTCGCAACTTAAAAAAAAGTCTCTTGGTGCCGCGTCCGAAACCGAACAGGAAGTCGGTTATTTCAAAATAAAGGCTGCATTTTGGTGCAATTTAGGCCATTTCCACATGTCGCATTTTGGCGAACTCGTCGGAGCAGGGGGGTCCGCTCGGAAAAAAAATCGCTCGGCAAGCAGAAAAGACAATGACGATGAAAAGTTATTAAAATCGTGAGTTTTCGTAAAACGGCGCCACCGTGGCGGAGTGCAAAACTTCGCCGCCAAACAGGAAGTGGTACTTGCACCTGATTGGTCGATACTATTTTCTGCCATAACTCCTCAATGCTATGTCATAGAGACATATGGCTGGCATCATGGGACCCGGTAATGAGTCCCTGACATTCGTATTGGTATCGACCAATCAGAAGAGGGGCCCCGCCCCCTGTACTTGCACCTGATTGGTCGATACTATTTTCTGCCATAACTCCTCAATGCTATGTCATAGAGACATATGGCTGGCATCATGGGACCCGGTAATGAGTCCCTGACGTCCTGATTGGTATTGACCAATCAGAAGAGGGGCCCCGCCCCCTGTACTTGCACCTGATTGGTCGATACTATTTTCTGCCATAACTCCTCAATGCTATGTCATAGAGACATATGGCTGGCATCATGGGACCCGGTAATGAGTCCCTGACGTCCTGATTGGTATTGACCAATCAGAAGAGGGGCCCCGCCCCCTGTACTTGCACCTGATTGGTCGATACTATTTTCTGCCATAACTCCACAATGCTGAGTCATAGAGACATATGGGTGGTAGCAATGGACTGGGTAATGAGTCACTGACGCGTCCCTGACGTTGATTGGTGTAACTTAGCCCCGCCCCCTCCTCTGATTGGTCGATACTATTTTCTGCCATAACTCCACAATGCTATGTCATAGACACATATGGCTAGCATCATGGGACCCGGTAATGAGTCCCTGACGCGTCCCAGACGTTGATTGGTGTAACTTAGCCCCGCCCCCTCCTCTGATTGGTCGATACTATTTCCTGCCATAACTCCTCAATGCTATGTCATAGAGACATATGGCTGGCATCATAGGACCCGGTAATGAGTCCCTGACGTTCTGATTGGTTTTGACCAATCAGAAGAGGGGCCCCGCCCCCTGTACTTGCACCTGATTGGTCGATACTATTTTCAGCCATAACTCCACTATGCTATGTCATAGAGACATATGGGTGGTAGCATTGGACTGGGTAATGAGTCCCTGACGCGTCCCTGACGTTGATTGGTGTAACTTAGCCCCGCCCCCTCCTCTGATTGGTCGATACTATTTTCTGCCATAACTCCTCAATGCTATGTCATAGAGATATATGGGTGGTAGCATTGGACTGGGTTATGAGTCCCTGACGCGTCCCTGACGTTGATTGGTGTAACTTAGCCCCGCCCCCTCTTCTGATTGGTCGATACTATTTCCTGCCATAACTCCTCAATGCTATGTCATAGAGACATAATGGTGGTATCATTGGACTATGTTTTGGGTCCTTGAGTCCCTGACGCGTCCCTGACGTTGATTGGTGTAACTTAGCCCCGCCCCCTCCTCTGATTGGTCGATACTATTTTCTGCCATAACTCCTCAATGCTATGTCATAGAGACATATGGGTGGTAGCATTAGACTCGGTATGGCGTCCCTGACGCGTCCCTGACGTTGATTGGTGTAACTTAGCCCCGCCCCCTCTTCTGATTGGTCGATACTATTTCCTGCCATAACTCCTCAATGCTATGTCATAGAGACATAATGGTGGTATCATTGGACTATGTTTTGGGTCCTTGAGTCCCTGACGCGTCCCTGACGTTGATTGGTGTAACTTAGCCCCGCCCCCTCCTCTGATTGGTCGATACTATTTTCTGCCATAACTCCTCAATGCTATGTCATAGAGACATATGGGTGGTAGCAATGGACTGGGTGACGAGTCCCTGACGCATCCCTGACGTTGATTGGTGTAACTTAGCCCCGCCCCCTCCTCTGATTGGTCGATACTATTTCCTGCCATAACTCCTCAATGCTATGTCATAGAGACATAATGGTGGTATCATAGAACTATGTTTTGGGTCCTTGTGACTTAGCCGCGTCCCCTTTTCTGATTGGCCGATATTTGCCCGAAACTTGCACGATCGAGGGCCCGTTAATCGCTGCTTGCAGCTTTAATTATTCTTTCTTTCTTTCTTTGTTTAACCGAAGTAAATCGCGTTTTTCGGCCGCATAACGTACACGAAAAGTTGCGAAAGTTGGCACGCACGTTCCTAGTGGCGTAAATTTACGTATGGTAAAATTGTTAAAAGTGGGC
This sequence comes from Benthosema pterotum, assembly GCA_039105355.1. Taxonomy (NCBI): domain Eukaryota; kingdom Metazoa; phylum Chordata; class Actinopteri; order Myctophiformes; family Myctophidae; genus Benthosema; species Benthosema pterotum. Next base: position 52,998,779 of record CM076973.1, read on the forward strand.
GTGGCCTAATTGTGCAACAGCGCCCCCTAGAAAACTTCGTGCCTCAAGCCCCACCATACGTTTTGACGTACATCAACGAAAATCGGCACGCACCTGTATAATGTCGCAACTTAAAAAAAAGTCTCTTGGTGCCGCGTCCGAAACCGAACAGGAAGTCGGTTATTTCAAAATAAAGGCTGCGTTTTGGTGCAATTCAGGCCATTTCCACATGTCGCATTTTGGCCAACTCGTCGGAGCGGGGGGGTCCGTTCGGAAAAAAAAAACGCTCGGCAAGCAGAAAAGACGTTGACGATGAAAAGTTACGGAAATCGTGAGTTTTCGTAAAACGGTGACACCGTGGCGGAGCGCCAAACTTCGCCGCCAAACAGGAAGTGGTACTTGCACCTGATTGGTCGATACGATTTTCTGCCATAACTCCTCAATGCTATGTCATAGAGACATATGGCTGGCATCATGGGACCCGGTAAAGAGTCCCTGACGTCCTGATTGGTATCGACCAACCAGAAGAGGGGCCCCGCCCCCTGTACTTGTACCTGATTGGTCGATACGATTTTCTGCCATAACTCCTCAATGCTATGTCATAGAGACATATGGCTGGCATCATGGGACCCGGTAATGAGTCCATGACGTCCTGATTGGTATTGACCAATCAGAAGAGGGTCCCCGCCCCCTGTACTTGCACCTGATTGGTCGATACTATTTTCTGCCATAACTCATCAATGCTATGTCATAGAGACATATGGCTGGCAGCATTGAACTGGGTAATGAGTCCCTGACGCGTCCCTGACGTTGATTGGTGTAACTTAGCCCCGCCCCCTCCTCTGATTGGTCGATACTATTTCCTGCCATAACTCCACAATGCTATGTCATAGAGACATATGGGTGACATCATTGGACTAGTAATGAGTCCTGGCGCGTCCCTGACGTTGATTGGTGTAACTTAGCCCCGCCCCCTATTCTGATTGGTCGATACTATTTTCTGCCATAACTCCTCAATGCTATGTCATAGAGACACATGGGTGGTATCATTGGACTACGTTTTGGGTCCTTGTGACTTAGCCGCATCCCCTTTTCTGATTGGCCGATATTTGCCCGACACTTGCACGATCGAGGGCCCGTAAATCGCTGCTTGCAGCTTTAATTTTCAATTAAAGTGCTTATATTTAAAATGATGTGAAACACTACTACTGCTACTAATTAACTACAGCTGTGTCACCACTAAACCAACAGCATTTCATCATTGAAAACAGAAAACTCTCTGAGTCAGACCTTTAGCTTTATGCATGCTGCGTGTCTGTTGCAACTTCAACAACAACTAATGTTATTATTGATCCTTTACTTGCCTAATAAAAGTCCTGTAACTGAAAATGGTGTGGGTGCGGCTTCATCGCCCGTGGCGCGAAGCGACGCAGGCGATGAAGCCGCACCCATATCATTTTTTCTCCTTCCCCCCCTCCCCAAATTGGGAAATGTTACACCCGCCCTTGACGCGATTTTTCAGTTGCCACCCGAAATAAAGCAGCGGGGTTGGGAAGGAGCGCTTGTTTTATCTGCCGGCTACTACTAGTGGGGCGGGGCGAAGGAAGTTTTACTGAGGTTAAGTTTAGGGTGAGGATTAGGTTTAGGCATATCTTAGGTTTACTGAGGTTATGTTTAGGGTTATAGTTAGGTTAGGGTTAGAGTTAGACGGTGCTTTATGCGGTAACTAACCCTAAACATAACCTCAGTAAAACTATGCTTCGCCCCGCCCTACTAGTAGTAGCCGGCAGATAAAACAAGCGCTCCTTTCCAACCCCGCTGCTTTATTTCGGGTGGCAACTGCAAAGTCACGCGGCGGACTCGGTGCTAGCATAGCTATAGAGAACAGTTAGCAGTATGCAGATAACCTCACCAAACAAAATGCCATACAAAACAACCCAAGATATTTCAGTAAAGTTCTTATATCTAACATGATGTTGCAACTTCTACAACAACTGATGTTATTATTGATGCTTTACTTGACTAATAAAAGTCCTGTAACTGAAAATGGTGTGGGTGCGGCTTCATCGCCCGTGGCGATGAAGCCGCACCCATATCATTTTTCTCCTGCCCCCCTCCCCCCAAATTGTGAAATGTTACATCCGCCCCTGACATACTGTACCTGCTGCGGACTCTGCGCTGGCGTAGCTGGAGTACAGCGTGGACAGCAGCTTCATGGTAGACTTCTGGAATAGCCCCACCACCGTCTCATTGAGCGGGTCCTTGTTCTTCACCAGCCAGTTGGTGATGTTGTAGTCCACGGTGCCGGCGTAGTGCACCAGGGAGAAGTGGGCCTCGGGCCTGCCCTTCACGATCCTGGGCTTCTGGAAGTTAGGGTTCTTCCCCAGGTGGTTGTCGTACAGCTTGGCCTTGAAGGTCTCATCGCTGGCCTTGGGGAACATGCACTCCTCTTCTAGGATGGACATGATGCCCATGGGCTGGGGAGGACAGGATATAAGATGGAGAGATATAAGATGGACATGATGCCCATGGGCTGGAGAGGACAGAGATATAAGATGGACATGATGCCCATGGGCTGGAGAGGACAGAGATATAAGATGGACATGATGCCCATGGGCTGGAGAGGACAGAGATATAAGATGGACATGATGCCCATGGGCTGGAGAGGACAGAGGAGAGATGGACATGATGCATGTAATTTGCCTTCCCAGGTTATGTTTTATTATTCTTCATTTTACACCAGAAGAAGTTCTGTTTTGGGACTTTGCTAGATTGTTGGGTGATGAAGCTTATCACCCAACAAAGTTGTGTTCTTACACTGTTTTGGTCAGTCAGAGTTGCCGTAGCTGTGGTAGTCTCGCGAGACTACTGGAACGTGATCTGAGTATTGGTGTATGTGTTGAACAGACTGACGCACAGAGATGTACCCGCACCGTAAGCTGTCATTAAGCAGTTGCTATTAAACGTGCTGTTTGAACTAAAACCTACAAGTGATTATTTCCAATAACAAAGTAAACAATGCCCATGGGCTGAGAGGACAGAAGGCAGATATAAGATGGACATGATGCCCATGGACTGTCCTATACTGTATATTACCTTCTCAATGAGCTCAATGCAGGTTGCCAGGTCCTATACATTACCTTCTCAATGAGCTCAATGCAGGTTGCCAGGTCCTATAGATTACCTTCTCAATGAGCTCGATGCAGGTTGCCAGGTCCTATATAGATGCAGGCTGCCAGGTCCTATATAGATGCAGGTTGCCAGGTCCTATATAGATGCAGGTTGCCAGGTCCTATATAGATGCAGGTTGCCAGGTCCTATATATTACCTTCTCAATAAGCTCGATGCAGGTTGCCAGGTCCTATATGTTACCTTCTCAATGAGCTCGATGCAGGCTGCCAGGTCCATGCCGAAGTCGATGAAGACCCAGACGATTCCTTCCTTCTTGTACTCCTCTTGCTCCAGGACAAACATGTGATGGTTGAAGAACTGCTGCAGCTTCTCGTTGGTGAAGTTGATGCACAGCTGCTCAAACGTGTTGAACTGGAGGAGAGTTAAAGGAACAGTCAGTTCAAAAATACATTTTTCACACTTTTAGACCACGCCCACAAACACAGATGGCTTTGATTACAATCAGACATATCATCGCATTGTGGGAGTGGTTTTCAACCTTTTTCATCCCAGGGCCCACCATTTATTCAGAATTTGAGCTGAGGACACTTTAGCCCCACAGACCCCATAACTAAAGATTTCTTTTGCTTCTCTCCATGACCATTAATCTTCTAATTGTGTAGATTTGGACTAATTCAATTGACTCTTGACTCTTGAGTGTAAAAATGAAACCAAATGGACCCGCCAGGGTCCATTTGGTTTCATTTTTACAATAGGGGCGGCAGTGACTCAGGGGTAGAGTCACCGGATGGTAACCACAAGGTTGCCGGTTCGATCCCGGGCTCCTGCAGAGTTAGTGTCGAAGTGTCCTTGATCAAGACACTCAACCCCTAATTGCTTCTAGCAGGTACCTTGCATGGTTTCCACTGCCATCAGTGGATGAATGTGTGTGTGAATGTGGTGAATGTGATGCACAAGCTATGTAAAGCACCTTGGATAAAGGCTGCTATATAAATGCATATAAAAGATAATACTCACGTCGAAGATCTCGAAGCCAGCGATGTCCAGAACACCGATGAAGTGCTGCCTGGCGTTCTTAGTGTCCAGAGACTGGTTGATCCTCACAACCATCCAGTTGAACAACCGTTCATACACTGACTTAGACAGAGCACCGATGGAGTAGTAGACCTGTTAAACAACATATATATTAACACCTGTCAATCACATTATATTAACCTCTAAACCTCTCCTACACTGACTTAGGCAGAGCACCGATGGAGTAGTAGACCTGTTAAACAACACATATACTGTATTAACCTCTAAACCGTTCATACACTGACTTAGACAGAGCACCGATGGAGTAGTAGACCTGTTAAACATCACATATACTGTATTAACCTCTAAACCGTTCATACACTGACTTAGACAGCGCTCCGATGGAGTAGTAGACCTGTTAATTATCACATATACTGTATTAACCTCTAAACCGTTCATACACTGACTTAGACAGAGCTCCGATGGAGCAGTAGACCTGTTAATCATCACATATACAGGGGTTAAAGCCAAAAGAAATCCCAAGACTGAAATTTATTTTCAGACCATGTCCCAATATGTGACTTTAGAAACATGGCACGAGCAGCGCACACCAATATTTTTGTTTCGCTTAAGTTCTGGACTGCCTTCACTGAATGTGTGAGTGCCAATAATGCTTCATTTTATAGAAATATCTTCTAAAGTCCTGTTGTATTCTATTGCTAGTCTGGCCAATTCAAATATGCAGATCTTGCTTTTTAGGAGATCACTTGACTACTGTTTTGACGTCATCCACAACGCGCCATCACTACACCTTCCCCTTATTATTTATTTTTGCAGATATGCACTGATCTAAGAAATAACCCCTATGGAGTAATAACAGAGACCGGACTGGAGCGATAGCCCCGCCCCCTTGCTGTTCATTTCAATACAAGTTGCTCATTGGCGCTTTGAAGCACCCGGAAGACCGCCGGAAGTGCGCCTATTTCCGCATTTGAGCACCAAAATTTGGTGCCCAAATGCCCAAAAGTATTTCTCCATGAACGCGCCCGAAGCAAGGGATTATGGGAACCATGAACGAGCGCCGTCGCGCACGAGCAAAGGAAAAAACCATCAAAAGGCATCAAAAACAAGCTTGTGGGTTTGCATTGAGCTTATTATCTGCCATATAATGCATACGTTATGTTTTGAGAGGTAGTATATGACGTGAGGACCGCGGGTTTATTCAGAAAACAACTTAAATACAAACTGCCCTGTCCGCGTGCACAAAGCAAACCAGCGTGCGTGCTCTCGGGGCGTTCGTGCATGGATTCCACCCGCCTGCAGTACCAAACTTGGCCACCAGCGTGGCAGCTTCAAGCCTGGAGCCGCTGTCTGCTGGTGTGGAAATAACCCCTATGGAATCCTTAAGACTGAAATCAGTCCACAGGACTGAGAACTTTAACCCCTGTGTATTTGGCCACACACACACACACACACTCACCTGGTTGACCCCCTGACCTTTGGTGACCCATTCGTTCCCTACTTTGACCCTGGGGTGACACAGACCCTTCAGGTGGTCTGCAGAGTTGATACCCATCAGGTACGCCACTTTGTCAGCGTCTGGAGCACCAAGGGTTAAACACATGCATGCATTATTACAAAATTATTATGTATTAATTTTTGAAACAGAAAACGTCTCATCGGCACATCCCTACTTTTTGACCCTTTTAGGCCTGACCTAAGTTTTCTGATAAACTAAACAAATATTTATATATCAGCTGGAAAACAAATTGGATGTTTGAATACTGTACACACTCTACAAGATCCAAAAATGGATTCCCGGCCTGAAAGAAAATCACTTATATTACATTTAAAACACGCCATTACACCCCAAATACCTATCAAATATGCATCATGGATAAAACACCTCTCCACATTCAGTGATACATATCATATCATATGGTTTCTCCCATCAGTGATTTGTATCATATCTTATTACATGGCTTGAATGAATGCTCCAATCAGAAGCCAGCGTTCTGGTCATGTGAGCGGTGACATATTACACTATAATTCACCGCTCCGCTCTATATCGGACCGCTGCATAATCAAGGTCCCCAAAGTGCAAACAGCTGTGTTCATATCAATCCGCGCTGCGCTTCCGCATTTAGTTCCAGCACGCCGTTAGCGGGTCCATTTGGTTAGCTACGTATTTGGTTGTTTACATGCTGTTGCCATTCAGCCTGAATTTAGCCTGGGGACCACCTGGAACCCTCTCAAGGACCACTGGTGGTCCTCGGACAAAGGTTGAAAACCACTGACGTAAGCCATGTAATAAGCGGGATAACACCCTTCGAACCGGTGATTTGTTTCCTAATAACTGACCGAGGCGCAGCCGAGGTCAGTTATTAGGAAACAAATGATATGATATGACATATGATATGATATGACATATCATATCATATCATATCATATCATATCATATCATATCATATCATATCATATGGTTTATCACAGTGGTTTTCAACAGGTGGTCCCTGAGAGGGTTCCAGGTGGTCCCCAGGCTAAATGATGGAAAGTTGGCCACCAGATGTAACTCTTGAGAGTGTAAAAATGAAACCAAATGAACCCTTGCGGGTCCATTTGGTTTCATTTTTACACTCTCAAGAGTTAAAATATTCATCATCTGAATTCTTAAACAAGACGTCTACACTGTTTTGTTTGCAAAAAAATCCAGCCTGGAATTGTGGACAAAACCAAAAGAATTATTTAGTTTTAGGTATTTGCGGTGGAGATGTAATCGAATTGTGGTCCGTGGCTAAAATGCCGAATAAATGGTGGTCCCTGGTGTGAAAAAGGTTGAAAACCCCTGGTTTATCATATCATATGGTTTCTCCTGTACCCTCAGTGCTGTCAGGCTCTGCCTGCTCCTCTCTCTGTTTCTGTTTGAACTTCATGTTTCCGTAGTGCATGATGGCTCCGGTCAGCTTGTAGATGCCGTTCTTCTCCTCCTGGGTGAAGCCCAGCACATCGAAGGCATCCTGGACACACACACAATAATCATAGTTGGCACTTAATGGCAGTTAATTTATTGAATAAATACGTCATAAAATGCCAACTCAGTGTAGGAGCATCAGAGTAGCATGACTTAGTAGCACGGCTTGAGTTTATCCATAACATGGAGTGATCTCTAGATCTGGACATGGCTGAGGGAAGTAGGGGTGCTGGGGGGGGCTGGAGCACCCCCTTTTTTCAGACCCAGCCCCCCTTGGACAGGAGGAGGAAAATACTAGTGATTTTAATCAAGACAGATTCCTGTTAATAGGCCTTATGCATATGCTCTATAGTTGAATCAGTAAAAAAATGAAACCAAAAATGAAACCAAATGGACCCGCAAGGGTCCATTTGGTTTCATTTATACGCTTTCATTTATACGCTCTCAAAGAGTTACATCTGGTTAACCAACTTTCCATCATTTAACTTGGAACTCTCTCAAGGACCACTGGTGGTCCCCGGGCCGGTCAGAGTCAACCAAAGGGCCGCATTTGGCCCCCGGGGACCGCATAATGCCAGGTATGCCATAGCTCCACCTACGTCAGTCATAATGCCCAGGTATGCCATAGCTCCACCTACGTCAGTCATAATGCCCAGGTATGCCATAGCTCCACCTACGTCAGTCATAATGCCAGGTATGCCATAGCTCCACCTACGTCAGTCATAATGCCCAGGTATGCCATAGCTCCACCTACGTCAGTGGCGACCAGCTCTTCAGAGTCGTTGATGGACTTGACAGTGATCTCTCCTTGGGAGATGAAGGAGTAATCGTACGGATTACTGGTGATCAGCAACATCTCTGAGGAGAGAAAACACTGTTAGAAAGGATTACTGGTGATCAGCAACATCTCTGAGGAGACAATATCACTGTTAGAAAGGATTACTGGTGATCAGCAACATCTCTGAGGAGACAAAACACTGTTAGAAAGGATTACTGGTGATCAGCAACATCTCTGAGGAGATAAAACACTGTTAGAAAGGATTACTGGTGATCAGCAACATCTCTGAGGAGACAACATCACTGTTAGAAAGGATTACTGGTGATCAGCAACATCTCTGAGGAGAGAAAAACACTGTTAGAAAAGGTTCTGTAGAAATGTCATAATTGCAATCAGCATCCCCCCCCCCCCCCCCCCCCCCCCCCGCCCGCCCCAGATCACCCCCTGAAAGATGTCCCTATACGCTCTGTCATTGGTGGAGGGAAGGTGCAGGTGGGCATTTGGTAGCCAATCAGGAAAATAAACTCTACTATACAGCATAACATAGCCTAGGGATGTTTTACTGCTTAGTGGAGTTTATTTTATGGTTGTACACTAGAGGGAGTCATAGTGCAGTTTTGACTTTTTCTGAGAGCAAATGCAACCAAATGAACCCTATGCTCTCAGAAAAAAAAGAAGAGTTTAAAGAAATCCATTAACATGGTGAAAATACATCTTGATGTCATCAGGCATTGAATTTTAATTCACACATTAATCATGTCACCAAGACTGCCTTTTTTCACCTTAGAAACATTGCACGAATCAGGGCCTATTTGTCAATGGATGATGCTAAAACCCTGATCCACACCTTGTATTTTCCAGGCTTGACTACTGCAATGCACTCTTCTCTGGCCTCCCCAAGAAAACAACTGACAGATTACAACTAGTCCAAAACGCGGCAGCCAGAGTTTTAACTAAAACTAAGATGAGAGAACATATTACTCCTGTCCTAGCCTCACTACATTGGCTACCGGCTGTGTTTAGAATTGATTTTAAAATTCTTTCACTTGTCTATAAAGCGCTTAATGGTCTTGCACCTTCCTACCTACATGACTGCCTGCCTAAGTATGTCCCAGGCCGTCCCCTCAGGTCTTCCACTGCAGGCCTGCTTGCGGTGCCTAAAATGGCAACTAAAAAACATGGTGAAGCAGCCTTTTGCTTCTATGGACCGATGGCGTGGAACAAACTCCCATTATACATTCCACAGGCAGCCTCTGTAGACATTTTTAAAGCACAACTCAAGACGTACTTCTATGCACTCGCTTTTAACTGATTCTCTGTGATTTTATATTTTATGATTTTATATTTTATGCCTTATTTCAGGTCCTCACTGTACTGCTTCTTTGATGTATTTTAATGATCTCTTTAATTTATACCCGCTATTTTTTGTCTTCTTCTCTATTGCAATGTAAAGCACTTTGAGCTGCATTTTATGTCATGAAAGGTGCTATACAAATAAAGATTATTATTATTATTATTATTAAGATGTTTCACCATGTTAGTGGTTTTCTTCAGACCTCCATTTCTTGGGAGCACAGAATGGGGAAACTTTTTATCAAGTCCACACAACACCTCTAGGGTATATTAATGACAAAATGTTGAAAATGGGTGGAGTTCCCCTTTGAGTCCAGATTTGAAAATGACAGAAAGTAAACAGGGTTTGCTAAATCTCTCCATTGTAAAGTGCACTATGTGTTTTCAGTGCTCCTCCTACCCAGTAGTTCTGGTTTCTGTTGGGACAGGATCTGGTAGAAGATGTGGTAGTCTCTCTCAGCCTTCAGCTGATACGTGACGCGCGATTTCTCCAGCAGATCTGGAAGACAGTGGGTTAGGGTTATTACGGTTTACTGTTTTTACTGTTTAGACTATACAGTAGTTCCACATGCACTTCCCATCTATGGTTTAAACTGCACACATACAGTCTGTACAGTACATACTGTAAGTGTACAGTACATACTCATACTCACAAGTCTCAATGTCAGCAGAGGACAGCTTGCCACTGGGACCGAAGTGGATTCTGATGAATTTACCCTGACAAATAAATTATATGATTATGACAGGCAGATCAGTTTGTTGTTACTGGAAGTGTGTGTGTGTGTGTGTGTGTGTGTGTGTGTGTGTGTGTGTGTGTGTGTGTGTGTGTGTGTGTGTGTGTGTGTGTGTGTGTGTGTGTCCGTGTCCGTGTCCGTGTGTGTCCGTGTGTGTGTGTGTGTGTGTGTGTGTGTGTGTGTGTGTGTGTGTGTGTGTGTGTGTGTGTGTGTGTGTGTGTGTGTGTGTGTGCGTGTGTGCTGGTTGAGCTGGTATGAAAAACATACAAATCTAGAGGAGTTGTCGTTCCTGATGGTCTTGGCGTTACCGAAGGCCTCCAGAGCAGGATTAGCCTGGATGATCTGGTCCTCCAGGGTTCCCTGTACACGACCCAAAATTCATTCCAGATATACAATATTACCATTTCTCTCAAACACTGTTCACCAATATGTCTAAATGTGTGATATTGAGCACTTCTGCTTTGTTAAGATAATCCATCCCACCTCACAGGTGTGCCACATCAAGATGCAGATTTGACATCATGGTTAGTGCACAGGTGTACCTTAGACTCTCCACAATAAAAAGACACCCTGAAATGTGCAATTTTTCTTTGCCTTATTGGGTGTATGGGCCTCCGAACCAGTCAGTATCTGGTGTGACCACCATTTGCCTCATGCAGTGCAACACATCTTCTTCGCATAGAGTTTATCAGATTGTCAATTGTGGTCGGTGGAATGTTGGTCCACTCCTCTTCAATGGCTTTGTCAAGTTGTTGGATATTAGTGGGAACTGGTACGCACTGTCGAAATGGTAATAATGTGGTAATAATGTGTTATTACCATTTTGACAGTGTGTACCAGTTCCCACTAATATAAAATCAAATCAAAATCTTTAAAAATCAAAGTCCTCCACCACCTCCACATGTGACTCCACCATTTATCCAATGACAAAGCTTGTAGGGATTTGAACTGGAGGTAGAATATGAACCTTTTTCTCGGACGCTGCGTCCTTCTTGGCTCCAGACACAGCAGCGATGCTGGCGAAGTACTGGATGACTCTCTTAGTGTTCACAGTCTTCCCAGCACCAGACTCTCCTCTGATTGGACACAAGAACAACATATCAGAGTCCTCCCAGCACCAGACTCTCCTCTGATTGGACACAAGAACAACATATCACTGTCTGTCTTTGCCTCTTTTTTTGTTACAAATGGCGACATTTTTTGGAATCAGGGTTGTATTTCATCATGACTTTTCACAATAAAAGCAATTTCATATATTTCATTATACCCTGTTAAAAGCGATTTCATTATACCCTGTTATCCTGTTTACTTAATGCTGTACTTCCTCCAACTGTAAACATAGCTTGAATAGAATAGAATAGAATAGAATAGAATAGAATAGAATAGAATAGAATAGAATAGAATAGAATAGAATAGAATAGAATAGAATAGAATAGAATTGAATTGAATTGAATTGAATTGAATTGAATTGAAGTGAAGTGAAGTGAAGTGAAGTGAAGTGAAGTGAAGTGAAGTGAAGTGAAGTGAATGAGCTCTTCTCTAAGCTCCACCCTTTGGGATGGGGTTTGATCACTGTCCAATGGCAATCCAAATACTTTAGCAACTGTTGCTATCCAGGTCAAGCTTTCCTGGCCAAGTTGAGTTGAGTTGAATTGAATTGAATTGAATTGAATTGAATTGAATTGAATTGAATTGAATTGAATTGAACTGAATTGAATTGAATTGAATTGAATTGAATTGCTTTACTCACGTGATCAGGACGGACTGATTCTCTCGGTCTGTAAAGAAGATTAAACAGAAGTTAAACAGTGATGATAAAGTAGGTACAGATTTAGGACAGTGTCTTGTTACAGTTGTTAGCAGAACAGTGTTTCTGACGCAATTAGCAGGCTGCAGCCTGCAGGTTGCGGCAAAAGTCTCCAGCTGCAGACCTAGCCCAGGAGTGGACCCTGGTGCCTCACAGTTGATGTGATGACGTCACACATCAACCCACAGGCCCCTGTTGTTGCCATGTCCCACCCGCTTCTACCGTTATCAAGCCATAATTCCCAGTAGGCTGCTTATCAGCACAATCTTAGCTTGTGGTTAGGTTTAGGGGTAGGTTTAGAGAAGGGTGTAGCAATGTTTGTAGCAAAACCCTAGAACCCTCCTCAACCTAAATTCACAGACCTGACGGTCTGTGAGGTGGTTGAGTGTCTGGGATTTAGGCTTAGGGTTACGGTGTGACGTCATCACATCAACTGTGAGGCACGTCCACTCCTAGGCTAGGTCTGCAGCTGGACCCTTCTCGGCTGTGGGTTGTGGGCGGGTCACCAGCGCAATGAGCACAACTGCACACAATCTGTGTTAATTGAAAGGCGTCTACAGCTGTGCAACGGTGCACACAGACACAATTATAGCAGGTTGACCAGCTCACAGTGCATTGCGTTGCATTGTGAGCTTGTAGAGTAGGCTATTTCATTCATTCATCTGGAATGGAGAGCTATGTGGTTAACAAACTCTGTCTACACTCAAAGGCTGCAGTCGACCTCTGAGCCTTGGGATGGTTTACCAGCTATCTGATTAGCTATTTGGTCTCTGACTGGATATATGGTCTCTGATTGGCTATCTGGTCTCTCGGCAACGCCCGACAACTTCTGATTGGGTATCTCGGCTCAAGGGTTAGTCTTCTGCAGGGTGGCTGTGGCTCAGGAGGTAGAGCAGGTTGTCCAATGACCCATGGGTCGGCGGTTCGAATCCCAGCTCCTCCTGTCTACATGTCGAAGTGTCCTTGGGCAAAACACTGAATCCCAAATTGCCTCCAATGAGTTGGTCGGTGTTCAGCTTGTTGCCACCATTGGTGTGTGAATATGGGAAGTTATAGGACGCTGAGCGTCGACTGTTCACCGCTCTACTACCCAATGTATGAATGAATGGACCATTGTAAAGCGCTTTGAGCACTTGGAAAAGCACTATAAAAATGCAATCCATTATTAATAATAATAATAATGCAGCAGCTGCCACTTAAAGGATGCATCACTTCTTTTTCCCCAGCATATAAAGTACCTGCCAACATGTACTGGTAGGCGTTGTCAGAGACGGAGAAGACGTGGGGCGGAGCTTCACTCCTCTTCTTTCCTCTGTAGGCGTTGACCACAGACTGGTCGTAGACTGGAAGCCACTTGTAGGGATTTACAGTCACACAGAACAGGCCTGAGTAGGTCTGTAGAGGAAACACAATGTTTACAGTAGGTCTGTAGAGGAAACACAATGTTTACAGTAGGTCTGTAGAGGAAACACAATGTTTACAGTAGGTCTGGAGAGGAAACACAATGTTTACAGTCACACAGAACAGTCTGTAGAGGAAACACAATGTTTACAGTCACACAGAACAGTCCTGAGTATGTCTGGAGAGGAAACACAATGTTTACAGTAGGTCTGTAGAGGAAACACAATGTTTACAGTAGGTCTGTAGAGGAAACACAATGTTTACAGTAGGTCTGTGGAGGAAACACAATGTTTACAGTAGGTCTGTAGAGGAAACACAATGTTTACAGTAGGTCTGTAGAGGAAACACAATGTTTACAGTAGGTCTGTAGAGGAAACACAATGTTTACAGTAGGTCTGTAGAGGAAACACAATGTTTACAGTAGGTCTGTAGAGGAAACACAATGTTTACAGTAGGTCTGTAGAGGAAACACAATGTTTACAGTAGGTCTGTAGGGGAAACACAATGTTTACAGTAGGTCTGTAGAGGAAACACAATGTTTACAGTAGGTCTGGAGGAAACACAATGTTTACAGTAGGTCTGTAGAGGAAACACAATGTTTACAGTAGGTCTGGAGGAAACACAATGTTTACAGTAGGTCTGAGGAGGAAACACAATGTTTACAGTAGGTCTGTGGAGGAAACACAATGTTTACAGTAGGTCTGGAGGAAACACAATGTTTACAGTCTGTAGAGGAAACACAATGTTTACAGTAGGTCTGTGTGTAGAGGAAACACAATGTTTACAGTAGGTCTGTAGAGGAAACACAATGTTTACAGTCACACAGAACAGTCCTGAGTAGGTCTGAGGAGGAAACACAATGTTTACATCACACAGAACAGTCTGAGTAGGTCTGCGGAGAAGGAATACAACGTTAGTACACTCAGAGCCATCTAGAGACAGAGTTATGACACTCAGCATTCTGACACACAGCCGCCCACTGGAATCCAGTACAACATACAACGTGTGAACAACCATCGTGTATTAATGACTATTGGCAGACAAATGAAAGAAAACATGTCACAGTTTGTTTTATGATTTGCAAAGGATATAATTATATTGACAACGATATTGATGACCAGTTTCTGCAACAGCACCTCATTCACAAACTGTTAAGAACTAACATTCTCGCAACGCAAGGTGCAGACTCAAGACAAGAAATTAATTAACTATATCTTAGAGGAGGTTATTAAACTATAACTCACATAGATCATCCAGGCTGATCTTAGAGGAGGTTATTAAACTATAACTCACATAGATCATCCAGGCTGATTAGAGGAGGTTATTAAACTATAACTCACATAGATCATCCAGGCTGCGTAATGATCTTAGAGGAGGTTATTAGACTATAACTCACGTAGATCATCCAGGCTGCGTAATGATCTTAGAGGAGGTTATTAAACTATAACTCACATAGATCATCCAGGCTGCATAATGATCTTAGAGGAGGTTATTAAACTATAACTCACGTAGATCATCCAGGCTGCGTAACGCTCTTTGAGGTTAAACAGCACGGCAGGTTCGTGCAGGAAGGTGAACATGGCCATGTCTTCAATCTTGTCGTACTTTGGAGGGTTCTGGGGATGAACATGCTCCTCTTTGAGGGTCACATCCTGCAGGGGAGAGAATGACAGACAATCACTTCATATTCTACTTCAGGGGTTTTCAACAGGCGGTCCGGGGACCACCAGTGGTCCTTGAGAAGGTTCCAGGTGGTCCCCAGGCTAAATGATGGAAAGTTGTTAACCAGATGTAACTCGTGAGAACGTAAAAATGAAACCAAATGGACCCTTGCGGGTCCATTTGGTTTCATTTTCACACTCTCAAGAGTTAAAATATCCATCGTCTGAAAGGTAACTGCTGTGGAGCACTATTTAATTGCGAAGATTACACTGTTTTGTTTGCACAATCCAGCCTGGAATTGTGAACAAAACCAAAAGAATTCTTTAGTTTTAGGTCTTTGGGGCTAAAATGTCCTCAGATGGTGGTCCGTGGCTAAAATGCTGAATAAATGGTGGTCCCTGGAGTCAAAAAGGTTGAAAACCCCTGATATACTTATTGGCCATAATTTACAGCAGAGGGACCCACAGATCTACCTTGTTTTAGGTTATTAGAGAAAGTAAAATAATGGTCTTAATTGTTTTACATTCCTTGCTGTCTTTAGTTTTAAGGATTTCAGCTATGGGGGGGGGCATTCAAACATGGTCCTAAATACATATTTGTTTAGAAAAAAAAAAACATATATATTATATTTTTATTATTATTATCTACTACAGTCCTAATAAACCCCAGGAAATTATGACTGGTCATAGAAGATCACAGGATCTACTGAATGTGAAGGAGCCATGCAGCACACCACACTGCACTTTACACAGGATCTACTGAATGTGAAGGAGGCAGCACACCACACTGCACTTTACACAGGATCTACTGAATGTGAAGGAGGAGCAGCACACCACACTGCACTGCACACAGGATCTACTGAATGTGAAGGAGGAGGCACCACACCACACTGCACTTTACACAGGATCTACTGAATGTGAAGGAGGAGGCAGCACACCACACTGCACTTTACACAGGATCTACTGAATGTGAAGGAGCCATGCAGCACACCACACTGCACTGTACACAGGATCTACTGAATGTGAAGGAGCAGCACACCACACTGCACTTTACACAGGATCTACTGAATGTGAAGGAGCCATGCAGCACACCACACTGGACTTTACACAGGATCTACTGAATGTGAAGGAGGAGGCAGCACACCACACTGGACTTTACACAGGATCTACTGAATGTGAAGGAGGCAGCACACCACACTGCACTTTACACAGGATCTACTGAATGTGAAGGAGGCAGCACACCACACTGCACTTTACACAGGATCTACTGAATGTGAAGGAGGAGGCAGCACACCACACTGCACTTTACACAGGATCTACTGAATGTGAAGGAGGCATGCAGCACACCACACTGCACTTTACACAGGATCTACTGAATGTGAAGGAGGAGGCAGCACACCACGCTGGACTTTACACAGGATCTACTGAATGTGAAGGAGCAGCACACCACACTGGACTTTACACAGGATCTACTGAATGTGAAGGAGCCATGCAGCACACCACACTGTACTTTACACAGGATCTACTGAATGTGAAGGAGCCATGCAGCACACCACACTGCACTTTACACAGGATCTACTGAATGTGAAGGAGGCAGCACCACGCTGCACTTTACACAGGATCTACTGAATGTGAAGGAGCCATGCAGCACACCACACTGGACTTTACACAGGATCTACTGAATGTGAAGGAGGCAGACAGCACACCACACTGGACTTTACACAGGATCTACTGAATGTGAAGGAGCCATGCAGCACACCACACTGCACTTTACACAGGATCTACTGAATGTGAAGGAGCAATGCAGCACACCACACTGCACTTTACACAGGATCTACTGAATGTGAAGGAGCCATGCAGCACACCACACTGCACTTTACACAGGATCTACTGAATGTGAAGGAGGAGCACACCACACTGCACTTTACACAGGATCTACTGAATGTGAAGGAGGCAGCACACCACACTGCACTTTACACAGGATCTACTGAATGTGAAGGAGGCATGCAGCACACCACACTGCACTGCACACACTGCATATTTGTGTGACATTCAGCAGATAATTTGTGCCCAGATGTAATTTTCTGGGGTTTATTAAGACAGTAGTAGATAATAAGAAAAGAAATTGCTTTCAAATGTTGTAACAAATATCAGGACCAAGTTCAAATGTCCCCTCCCACAGCTAAAATCCCTAAAACCAAATAACAACCTAAAACATGAACCTTGGATGAAAAAAACTAAACTTGTCCTTTAAGCGTCATTCACAACATAAGGCCGAGGTCACAACAAACCAGTGGTTTTCAACCATTTTCATACCAGGGCCCACTATTTATTCAGCATTTTAGCCACAGAGGATCATCATTTGATGTTTAGTTTAGTCTCTCAGACCCAAAACTAACGATTTTCAAGTTTGTGTCTACAATTTAGGAGAGATAACTGGCAAAACGTTGGTCAAAATAACAATTCTTCTACATTTTCTAGTGGTGTAGAACAGGGGTTTTCAACCTTTTTGACTCCAGGGACCACCATTTATTCAGAATTTGAGCCATGGACCACCACTTGAGGACATTTTAGCCCCACAGACCCCAAAAACTAAAGATTTATTTTGCTTTTGTCCACAATTACAGGCTGGATTCGAGGAAACAAAACAGTCCAACATACAGATACAGAAAATGACCATTAATCTTCTAGTTTTGTGGACTTAGGCTACTTAAAATGATGGATATTTAACTCTTGAGAGTGTAAAAATGAAACTGGACCCGCAAGGGTCCATTTGGTTTCATTTTTACATTCTCAAGAGTTACATCTGGTTAACCAACTTTCCATCATTTAGCCTGGGGACCACCTGGAACCCTCTCAAGGACCACTGGTGGTCCCCGGACCACCTGTTGAAAACCCCTGGTGTAGAAGATTCTCGAAAATTAACTAAGTGAAATGGTTAAATATACAGGGGAGTTATAAATCTACAGTATAAGGGTCTCTTTGGTTACCAACTTCCATCATTTAGCTGGGGTCAAACCACTGCAATAGATGGACCGTGTGTCTCTTGTCGTACCTTCCCAAACTCCGTGTGGACGGAGACTTTGTCTCCGTCTCTGCTGGTGATGGAGGCCTTCACATACTCCACCTCGGGGTCCACCACGAAGCATTCCTTCTTCATGTCGAACGGACGGGTCTGGGCCTCCAGACGCTCCTTGTCCGTCTTCCTCAGGAACAGAGCCGCCGCTCCGAACTCTGCCATCAGCGCGTCCCCCATGTCTGCTGCTGCTGCTGCTGCTGCTGCTGCTGCTGCCCCCATGTCTGCTGCTGCTGCTGCTGCTGCTGCTGCTGCTGCTGCGGCCCCCGGAGGTGCTTATATGTACCTGCAACAACACGTTTACAAAGCCCACACCAGGGGAGTTGTAGTTTCTAGCTGTAGTATATTGTAGTTTCTAGTAGTTGTATATATGTCCTGTCTAGCTGTCTGTTAGCTTCACACTACTGCCACTTTATCACACCTGGTTAGCTTAGCACCTTCACCTCAAGTTAGGTGTACAGTTTGCACTTTACTGGTCTGCTGCACTATTGTTTGTCTCGTCTATATATTGTCTCGACCTTGTCTTATTGCACTGTCTATTGTCTTGACTATTGTCTTATTGCACTGTCTTGTCTTATTGCACTGTGGAAAATGGAAACGCTATTTCATCCCTGTATATGTCCTGACATACACTGGAGTGACAAATAAAAAACCTTGAACCTTGAGTTTTTGCCATTAGGCAGACTAGACAGTTGCCTCGGGCGCCATGAGGGAAGAGGGGGGAGGGGAGGGGGGCGACCACCAGATATGCTTTAAAAGGATCCCAGGCTAATAAGCCTATATGGATAAATACACATCCCTGGAGCCCCCCTTACCAAATGGACCCTTACTAAATGGACCCTTACTAAATGGACCCTTACTAAATGGACCCGTAAGGGTCCATTTGGTAAGGGGGGCTCCTGGGAAAATCTTGCCTAGGGCTCCAAATTTCTTAGAAACGCCGCTGCCCCCGAGTAAACGTGAAAAATATGTTGTTGTTTTTTCACACATGATGATATTCTCCATAGAGAAACACTAGCATGAAGCAGCATCACTCCTGGACAGGCATCATGCATGCAACAGCATGCACACACTTTAGACTTCCCACTGCAAAAACACTGCAAACAATAGACTCTTCGAAATTGGTTTATAAAAACACGATTACGTTGCGGACAAAGCCAACTCGGGTCGTGACAAATCATGACAACAATATTAACACAATATTATCATGCAATATCTATTTAGCAAGAAGTAGAAAACGGCAGGATACAACACTTTTTGTTTCGTTTTTCATTTTAGAAATTATTTGATTGCCCCAAAACATTGTGTGTGTCGTCATGATTTGTCACGGCCCGAGTTGGCTTTGTCCGTGGCATAATCGTCTTTATATGAATCATTTTCAAAAAAGTCTATGGAAAAAAATGAATGGGGAATCTGTTTCTGGAACAGGGGCGACGTCACGAGGGGGCGGGACTGCGCAGCTCTATACATACCCTAGGGCAGGGGGGTCAAACTCAGATACAGATTGGGCCAAAATTTAAAACTGAACAAAGCAAAGTTTGAACCCATTTTCAAAATTTTCCTGAGAGGGTACAAATGTGAACCAAATGGACCCTAGCGGGTCCATTTGGTTCCATTTGTACCCTCTCAGGAAAAAAGGGTCTGAAAGAAAAATCATAAACATGGTGGAATACATCTTGGTGATGTCATCAGATGTATTTCACCATGTTAATGATTTTTTTCAGACCTCCATTTTTAGGAAATACAGAATTGGGGGAACTTTTTTTTTTATCATTCTCCACACAACATCTCTAAGGTATATTAAAATGTTGAAAATGGGTGGTCTTCCCCTTTAATTTGATAATGTCTCAAGGGCCAAATGAAATTACACGGCAGGGTAATTTGGCCCAGGGGCCAGAGTTTGACACCCATAGACTAGGGTAGCAGGGTGGCTACAACACTCCTCATCACACAAACAGACACTCACCTTGTTGTGAACCCTGGGTGGATGAGGTGATGCCTGATGTCTCTCTCTCTCTGTTATAACAAGGAACAACAACAGAAACAAATGAAAAGCAATAAACACTCCCATCTGATGTGCCAGCTGTAATCGGTCAACCTGTTTTGCCTCCAGTGTCTGATTTATATTGGACTTGAGACCTACAGTATGCATGGGCTAGAGTTGTTTTATCCACAACTTTCTTATATCCCACAAGTCTTTGTGTTTGTGTGTGCAGAAGTTCCTCTTTCTCTTGGTGCGTTGCCAGGTTTGTAACAGAAACAAGTGGACAGGTCTATGAAGACCAGCACAAAGGAGACTAGCTGCAAGCTCTACAAGCTCACAGTGACACACTGGGAGGTTGTCATTTAAAAACACATATAGAGAAGATAGAAGATAAGCCGAAATATTTTGAATATATTTTAAAGGTTTAAATGGAAAAGGCATAGAAAGTTTTCTGATGGATGTCTGTGGACAATTACATATTAATCTGGGGTTCCTTGACCTGAAGAAATGTGGGAAAACACTGGTTTAAACATTAGGAACTAAGCTAAAATAAACATCAACTACCAATAACATATTTGCAAGTCTGGGTCTGCCTCTCTCTCTCACCACTACTACAATAAAAAAAGTAATTTCTATTGTTGACCTACTTCTAAAATATTAGGACATCCTCCATTAATTTCTGACCCCTCTATCACAGGGAGGGAACTATGTTTTATGTCCATATCACAACGCCACTATGGAACTACTAGAAGTAGTTCCACATGATAGGAGTCAAAAATGAACTCAGGTTACACTAATACTTTAGAAATAATTAAACAATACAAATTACATTAGTAGTTTTGTGGGCTTATTTAGAGCCCAGGATCACATTGCGTAATTGGCATTAGGTAAAAAAAAAATGGGTTCCATTTGTACACTCGGTATACAGGAAAAAAGGTCCTAAAAGAAAAATAATTAACATGGTGATGTCATCAACACCATGTTGGTGATTTTTCATGTCCACACAACATCTCTAAGGTACTGTATATTAATGACATAGTAAAATGTTGAAAATGTATATCCCTGACAGCAGGGGCGTAGCTACGGGTGGGCTGAGGTGGGCCGCGGCCCACCTAAATAGAGAGCTGGCCCACACATTGAAAACATGACTAAGAACTTGAGAAAACAAAGGACAAAGACCAGAGAGCCTCTAGAGAGAGCTTGAGAGGTCTGGACTCACTGTAGTTATAATGGGTGATTTGCGGGCACTAATCACCCAGTATAATGCAAATGAGGCTTTTCATTCACCCTTTGTTTGTAAACCTGCCAGTTATCAATTGGCAGGTATATCTGTGAAAACAATAGCGCCTGTTTCTGTGGGGGGACTTCCTCAAGGATTTTCTAAACAGCTGTGAAAAGTTACCTCTGCTCTGTTCTCGTGAAAGAAAATATGTCATGATCAGCAGACACATTGGTAACTAATTTATAAATGGCTTTGATTCTATAGTCAACTGAACAGCTGAAGTCTATTTGATAATGATTGTGCTAATGAAACAAAACACTATGTGTTGGTGACAGGATTATTATTTCATGTCAAGACATTCATTCAAGAAGATAATCCTAGTACAGTAAAGGTTATATAAACCGAAATATAACCATAATACGGCAATAATAGCAATAAATAGCTTTTCTTGCATGCGCAAATTTGCGGCCATCATGCTCACACACGCAGCATGCCCACCCTGAAATGCTCATGCCCACCCTGAATTGAGTTTCTGGCTACGGCCCTGCCTGACAGTCCCTCTGCCCATGGTGTTAATATGGTCCTACCTTGCAGGTGTCCAGCAGCCTGTGTCCCTCTCAGTGCTGTCTGTCTGCTTATATAGACCAGCAACGCTCCATGTTTGGATGGAGAACTGCTCATAAATCCACTGTGACACACTGAGCTGTGATTAATAAGGACAGAACGTCGTACAGGTCAGACAACAGGCAGCATCACTCCATTGTTACTACCAGGCCTATTATGGAATCCTCCAATCACATCAGGTCTTTGTGATGCTAATATTAAATACTGTATTGGCATGAGAATCATTGCTCCATGACCGTAGGCCCATACAATACTGTACACTGTTACTGTGTCATTTTAAATGACACATACTTTCTGTATGAGGACACCTTTTGGTGAAGAACTTTAGCTATGAGCTTGTAGGACTGATACTTTTTGAAAAATCATGAAAAAGCCCAAATCTTTATATTTTTAACTGAATTCTTAACTGAAAGCTTCTGGGGGATCCCCTAGAACAATATGTTTTCAGAGAGGGGTCCTCTGAAAACATGAGAATATAGATAATTCTGGGGGTCCCTGGCATGAAATATGTTGAGCATCACTGACACAGAAAGACAGATTTTTCAGAAAAGCTAGAATCTAGCATCAAACTAGAATTTAGTGTGAAAAATCTAGTGTGTTCTCCCAATGAACTCCCAGTTTGCTATGTAGGTACAATACATTCAATAAATAACTGGATGTTACCTTGAACCTTACCGGATGTAAATAAAGATGAAGAACTAACCAAATGAACAGCGATGCTCCATCCTTAGATCCTACATCCTGCATCTCTGCTTCTGTTTTTTCTTCCTAATAGAATGGACTCAACAGGAAGACAACATTTTCGAATAAGAATAAAAACACATGAGTTTTGGTGATGCTCTAGTCGTCTGGATCAACTTTATTTTTGTTTGTTTATGTATACTAAAAATGTGATGTGCAATCTATGTAAAGTGACTTGGATAAAGGCACTTTATGAATACATCACTGTGTGTGTGACCAGGGGCGGATGTAACATGTCCCATTTGGGGAGGGGGGGGGGGGCAAGAGAACATGTTGGAGGGGCAAGAGAAAATGGTATTTTCAGTTACAGGACTTTTATTAGTCAAGTAAAGCATCAATAATAACATCAGTTGTTGTTGAAGTTGCAACAGACACGCAGCATGCATAAAGCTAAAGGTCTGACTCAGAGAGTTTTCTGTTTTCAATGATGAAATCCTGTTGGTTTAGTGGTGACACAGCTGTAGTTAGTTAGTAGCAGTAGTAGTGTTTCAAATCATTTTAAATATAAACAATTTGAAATATCTTGGGTTGTTTTGCATGGCATCGTGTTTGGGGGGGCAGACTGGGTATTTAGGGGGGGCATTGCCCCCCATGCGCAATGGGCATTGCCTATGCCTAGATCCGCCCCTGTGTGTGACTCTGTTCTGACCCCTACAGGGGTACGGATGGTTTTGAGGAGCAATGATCAATTTCTAATCACTGGAACGATTATTTTTGATGTCTTTGGTTTCACATTTGTAGTCACACCCTGTCATGACAAGATAACTACACATGGCTGCCTACACTTTTTTTCACTTCAAAGCTACTTTCCAAATGAGCGTCTCAACAAGATCTATCCATCAAAAATGTGATTATCACATTACTGAAAATCCATGTCAAGGCCCCTAGAAAGAGGGAACTTTGAAATAGCGGCGATCGTGTTAGTAGTATAAATAAAGTACTTCTATGAAAAAATAGAGGGGCGGAATTGAAAGCGTTTTCGCTATGCTGCTACTGTCATGTGATCTACCTGCACATTGTTACCCATGCTTACTTTGAATTCCGGAATTTTACTTGTACCTTTTTTTTACTGACACCGTTTTATTTTACGTGAGTGAAAAAAGAAATACTTTTTTAGAAGTACTTTTTTTTGCATCAGTGGAGTTGACATGACAGATTGTTTCCCCAGGTTGTCTCAGGACAACAGACAGAGAACGGCAGGTGAATCCTTCTGTTAGAGCCTCCATTTGTTCATGTACATACGTCACACACACACGCACGCACGCACAGGCACACACACGCACACGCACGCACAGGCACACACGCACACACACACACACACACACACACACACACACACACACACACACACACACACACACACACACACACACACACACACACACACACACACACACACACACACACACACACACACACACACACACACACACACACACACACACACACACACACACACACACAGGCCGGATCTAGGCATGGGCATGCGGGGAAATGCCCTGACTGCCCTACCAAACGTGATAGCATGCACATAACCCACATTTCAAAGATATTTCAAATTACAGTATATTACAGTACAGTATATATATAGTATATTACAGTTCTACTGACTACCGTTGTGTCACCACTAAACCAACAGCATTTCATCATTGAAAACAGAAAACTCTCTGAGTCAGACCTTTAGCTTTATGCATGCTGCGTGTCTGTTGCAACTTCAACAACAACTGATGTTATTATTGATGCTTACACCATTTTCGCCTACCCCTCCCCCCTCCCCCCAAATAGGGAAATGTTACATCGGGGCAGATACGCACACACACACCCACACACACACACACACACCGACACACCGACACACACACACACACACACACACACACACACACACACACACACACACACACACACACACACACACACAGAGAAGACTCAAATGAACCCGTCAGTAGGCAGTACCACGTCCTTAAGCAACCTAAGATAGCCTCTCCTCTAGGAAACCCTGGAACGCTGTGTGAGGCATGCACAGCGGGGTCAAAGGGCATCTGCTATACGTTAACACTTAGCCAGGACCAGGATAGAACGATGTGTGAGGCATGCACAGCGGGGTCAAAGGGCATCCTGCTATACGTTAACACTTAGCCAGGACCAGGATAGTGGTTTCAGGGCTAACGGATGATGGATGGGGCAAAGTCTGAATTTGCACCTTGCACAGACGGCCTTAGCACTTTCCCTGGTGTGCACAAGCAGTGTGGCGTTCACCTCCGACATGCCGCTCACCATTGTTTACACAGAGCTGTAATACCCTTTAGTTTTAGCGACGTGCAGGGAGCTCAAAGGTGATGCTGTTTTACTGCGAACACAGACATTATGGTTATAATGAACATGTTATGTTATTTTATTGTGTATACTACAGGTAGAGTTCTCAACAGGCCTGAAAATTGAGGCCCGGCCCTAACTGGGCCCTAAGCCCGGCCCAGCCTGACCAATTAGCATAGTTTTTAGGCCCGACCCGGCCCTACAATGTTGGGTCGGGCCTGGTCGGGTTTAGGTAGAATTTGAGCACTCTACAGAATTTGAACACTCTACACAGAGTAAAAGTGAAAATAGCAATCAACACTATCTTCATAAGAGGTAAATACACAGACAGACAGAACAGAACTATTCATTTTATCATAATAAAATAATTCAATATATATATTTTTTTCATGGAGCCCTAGGCCCGACCCAGCCCTACTGATCTACATACATTTTAGGCCCGAGTCTGACCCTAAAATGTCGGGCCGGGTCGGGCCTGATCCGGTTCGGGCAGAGTTTGAGAACTCTAACTACAGGTATATAATTAACTGTGTTTACCGTGTGTATTGTAAGGCAGTACAGAATGCCCTACAAAGCCAAACGGGGAAACAGAGAGAATCTTGGCTTTACAGACAGGGAGTAATAAATCATGACTTCTAGTTGATTTTCAACAGGACTGGTGTTGATTTGTGCTAAGAAAAAGCGCTGTGCGATAAAGCAAGTGTGTGACGCTGGGTGTCATCGCACGGCGTCCAGTGTTGTTGTTGTTTTTTTTTTTAGTGTGTGCTAGTTTCATGCACCAGGGGCGGATCTAGGCATGGGCATAGGGGGGACAATGCCCCCTAAATACCCAGTCTGCCCCCCCAAATACGATGCCAGGTAAAACATTTGCTTATATTTAAAATGATGTGAACCACTACTACTGCTACTAACTAACTACAGCTGTGTCACCACTAAACCAACAGCATTTCATCATTGAAAACAGAAAACTCTCTGAGTCAGACCTTTAGCTTTATGCATGCTGCGTGTCTGTTGCAACTTCAACAACAACTGATGTTATTATTGATGCTTTACTTGACTAATAAAAGTCCTGTAAACGAAAATGGTATGGGTGCGGCTTCATCGCCCGTGGCGCGAAGCGACACGGGCGATGAAGCCGCCCCCATACCATTTTCTCTTGCCCCTCCAACATGTTCTCTTGCCCCCCCAAATGGGACATATTTCATCCGCCCCTGTCGTGCACACGCCTGCATCTGATTTTAGATCTCAATCTGGTGAGCTTTTTTTTTTTTCTCGCTACACAATTCTCGTCTGTTGACCCTGAGTGTCACGGTGGAATCACCGCGATAATGCAGGCGACAGGTGATATTACTGTACTTTAGTACAGTAGTATCAGTGCAATGTATTCATGACATAATTCATAATCCACACCCCCGAAAATCTGAATGAGTTATCTCAAATGAGTTATCTCAAATGAACTCTAAAAACGTTGTAACATGACAAGAACCAACACCAAGAAGTTCATTTTTACTTTACAACAGAATTATGATCAAAAATATAATCAGTGTACTCTGGCTGTCTAGAAACTCTAGAAATTTGTCTCCACCGGGCAGTAGGCATGGGGAGAGACTATGTTTTCTCATCCTTACTGGCTAAAATTGCCTTTCAAAGTTCACAGGAGTGCTGCGTTTACAAACCAAAACCCACTATGCTGAGGAAGAAATTGTACAACTCAGCCTCATGGTGGCGCTACAACTGAACAACTAGTGTTTACCTATGATTGTAACAATCCTATAATTTGTAAAACCTTGATGCACACTCCTTAGAGACCAAGGGGGAAAAATGCCATAGGAATGTTTCACATCTACGCTTTATAGCGTGACGAAAATCACATTTTTATCCAAATTTCACACAGATCGATACACGTGCTCTTCTTAGTCATGCATGTGACGTTTCTACCGTTCCTAAAAAAAAAGCCAAACATCACACACTAATGCTCCCAGTGGAGACCTCTGAGCCCACAAGGACACTTTTCTCTCCGTGTTTCTATATTTGCTCGGTTGGTTCAGGCTGTGAAAGGAGAAGGTTACGTGGGTTCCAGTATGTCTCAGGGTCAGCAGGAGGAATCCTACAGCTATGTGACAGCTGTTATCCTCAAGGATAGAGGCCATGCCAAACACAACAACAATGGAACAGGCTGCTCCCTGTCTTCACAGACACAAGGATAGAGGCCATGCCAAACACAACAACAATGGAACAGGCTGCTCCCTGTCTTCACAGACACAAGGATAGAGGCCATGCCAAACACAACAACAATGGAACAGGCTGCTCCCTGTCTTCACAGACACAAGGATAGAGGCCATGCCAAACACAACAACAATGGAACAGGCTGCTCCCTGTCTTCACAGACACAAGGATAGAGGCCATGCCAAACACAACAACAATGGAACAGGCTGCTCCCTGTCTTCACAGACACAAGGATAGAGGCCATGCCAAACACAACAACAATGGAACAGGCTGCTCCCTGTCTTCACAGACACAAGGATAGAGGCCATGCCAAACACAACAACAATGGAACAGGCTGCTCCCTGTCTTCACAGACACAAGGATAGAGGCCATGCCAAACACAACAACAATGGAACAGGCTGCTCCCTGTCTTCACAGACACAACGGAGAGTTATGGAGTTCTTCACTCCTCCTGCACACAGAGCTCTGCCAACTCCTGCCAACTGATGCACCCATACGGTGAACCACGCAGACAGCTGCGGAGAGCTGTCTGCGCGCGTCACTGAGAGAACACACTGGATGTGTTGAAATTATTAACGAGGCTCCGCCATGATTTTTTTGGGTGATTCTGACATGATCGCTCTCAGCTGCGCCTCGGTCAGTTATTAGGAAACAACTCACCGGTTGGTTTGTCGGGTGTTATCATGGCTTAATAAATTAATAAAAAACCTATAATTGACAGAAATAGTACCTATTAGTTAGGAACTAGCCTGGCCTAACCCGCAATGATTTTGGCCTTGGGGGGGCGGGGTGCCGTGGGATCCACACGGCAGATCGAGCTGATCTT
Source organism: Benthosema pterotum (assembly GCA_039105355.1). Taxonomy (NCBI): domain Eukaryota; kingdom Metazoa; phylum Chordata; class Actinopteri; order Myctophiformes; family Myctophidae; genus Benthosema; species Benthosema pterotum. Next base: position 53,026,624 of record CM076973.1, read on the forward strand.
ATTTGATCTCACGAACGTGTCGTCATCCTCGGCCCCTCCCACGCCCGTCCACTGTTGTTCTACGTCTCATCATTTAGAGTGACGCCCACCCAGTTAGTAGCTAACATCTAGTCAAAAATCTTGGGCTAAGGGGCACGGTGGCACAGTGGTTAGTGCTGTCGCCTCACAGCTAGAAGGTCCTGGGTTCGATTCCCGCTAGGGGCGCTGCTGTGGGTGCTGGCGGCGTGTCTGCTCCTCCGCATCATCAGTGCCCATACCCGAGGCGGGGTTGGTGAAAGGGCCTTTCTGTGTGGAGTTTGCATGTTCTCCCTGTGTCCCCTATAGGGTAGATACCCTCACAAAAACATGCTGTAATCCTGGGCACTGAACTACCTCCCCCTGGCCAGCCGGGGCGCCTGATGGAGGGGACAGGAACTGGTTGGAATAACGTGTTCCTTCCACGTCCAACCAGGGAAACTCCCCCCTGCCAGGTGAAAAGAATGCAGCTTGGACTCCTCATGCATTGAAGGAAGCATGAGGCCAGTCCGCTGCCTCCCCAGGTTGGTGGAGGATGTGTAGAGCCCAGGATCACATTAGGAATTGGCACTGGGTGAAAAAATGGGTCACAAAATCATGGGATAAAATATTAAAGAAGAAAAGTCTTGGCCTAAATGGGAGGTAACAGTGAGCTATATGCACCAACCAAAAACGCATTATAGTTGAGAGGAAACTGGTCTATTCACCAACAAGTATCCTCCAAGTCATGGACGGACCAGGGGTATAGCTGACATTTGGGTGCCCTATACCAGTGGTTTTCAACCAGTGGTCTGGGGACCACCAGTGGTCCTTGAGAGAGTTCCAGGTGGTCTCCAGGCTAAATGATGTTACATTTTTTTAACCAGATATAACTCTTTGAGAGCGTAAAAATGTATGCACTCTCAAGAGTTAAAATATTCATCATGTGAATGAGAGACACCCATGCCCATGCCTAGATCCGCCCCTGCTTTACCCCACACACACTGGCGATATTGACTTCATGTTTTGGGGAAACTGAAGGTCTAAAGTACAGTAACAGTAAAAGGCAAAACAGGAAGATAAATGTGTTGGAAGGACAGTGAAGTATTAACTTTCTGACAGTCCAGGTAAAACTTCCCTTAAATGATATAAATGCAGCTTTTGCAGGCCCAGCAACACAAACACACCACGCGCACACACACACCATGCTCGCACACACACACACACGCAACACACACACACGCACCCCCCCCCCCCCCCCACACACACACACACACACACACACACACCTCAGCACCAGACAGAGAGAGACATACAGTATAGAGATGATTGTTTATATTTTAAAACAGGGGTTTTCAACCAGTGGTCCGGGGACCACCAGTGGTCCTTGAGAAAGTTCCAGGTGGTCCCCAGGCTAAATGATGGAAAGTTGGTTAACCAGATGTAACTCTTTGAGAGCGTAAAAATGAAATAGTTGGGTTTCATTTTACACTCTTAAGAGTTAAAATATTCATTCTGATTTAGCCCAAGCCTATAGAACCAGAGAATGCACGTGCACCAAGACCTGCCTCCACTCCATCATAATTGGAGGACGGTCCTCTCTATATTTTTGTCCCGATTGTGTGCCTCTATACATATTTGTATATGATGTTTTACGGACAAAAACAAGTCATATTTTTATATTATTATTCCTGATGCCGATATTCTCCGATATTATTTTTAAGGCCTTTATCGGCTGATAATATCTTTATGACTGTTATATATTTGTCCATCCCTAATTAAGATATATGCAGAAATAAAACAAAACAGTTCTACAAATAGGACACAGAGATATAAAACATTATATCCAGTGGCAACACACACACACACACACACACACACACACACACACACACACACACACACACACACACACACACACACACACACACACACACACACACACACACACACACACACACACACACACACACACACACACACACAAGGAAGAAGTAAAAGGTCCTGTAGTGTCCAAGAGCAACAACAACACAGAGTTACATTACTGTCAGGAGGCCTGAACAGGTTCATATATCTGATATTGTTGTCCTGTTTACCAGACTGCGTAATATGATAAAAGTAAGAGTAAGACCAACCATTTTGACACCAGGGCCCTCTATATACAGTATTCAGTATTTGAGCCACAGAGGACCACTATTTGATGACATTTTAGCCCCACACACCCCAAAACTAAAGATTTCTTTCTTTTTTTTGGTCCACAATACTAGGCTTTCACAAACAAAACAGGCACACATATACAGATCAAAAATGACCATTCTTTCACATTCTGATTGTGTAGAGTAGACTTTGGGCTAATTCAGACAATGGATATTTTAACTCTTGAGAGCGTAAACATGAAACCAAATGGACCACAAGGGTCCATTTGGTTTCACGTTTACGCTCTCAAAGAGTTACATCTGGTTAAAAACAACTTTCCATATTTAACTGGAACTCTCTCAAAGACCACTGGTGGTCCCTGGACCACTGGTTGAAAACCACAGTACCCTTTCACAGGCCGGTCAGAGTCAGCCAAAGGGTCACATTTGGCCCCCGGGACGCATAATGCCCAGGTATGGTCTACACTCTAGATTTCATTTGAGCTTTTACAATCTGTCGTATATTCCTCCACAAAGGGCCAGATCCAGCAGCGACCAGCGACCAGGTCGCAAACAGTTTCTTACTAGTCGCGACCAGGTTTGCGAACATGCACTGCTCTGTACTTGTGGTCATGTTTAGGCTGTGACCTAGAACTCGCTCAAGGACCAGTGGTTGTCTCCGGACCACTGGTTAAAAACCACAGTACCCTTTCCTGGGCCAGTCAGAGTCAGCTAAAGGGCTGCATTTGGCCCCCGGGCCGCATGATGCCCAGGTATGCTGTACCTGATATCGCTGTCCTGTTTACCGGACTCTCCGGTAAAATAGGAAGTTTAGGACACTTTGACGGGAGGTTTTTTTTTTTCGCACAACTGATGGAAAACGAATACTTCACTGTTCTTCCAAAAAAAAAGTTTTGGTCTTCCTCTTTCTCGACTTTTAAGTCGAGCACGACGCGCAGTAGAACACACGCTAGTTTGACGCCGAGCTGCAATGGCCGAGGTCTATGCCAACGCGGGGAGAGAGATGGAGATGGAGATGGAGAAGAGAGGAGGAGGAGGTGTCTATCAGGACCCCAACATCTATGAGGAGCTCAGTGAACAGCAGGATGACCCACAGAAAACCACGGCACAAGGACAGCTTGGAGGTACAAAAAAACAAACAAGAATAAATATATACATTTATGTACATTTTAGCCCATTTTAGCTCATTCAGAATTCATTTATCTTTTAAAGTTGTAAAGTGTGTGAGGGTTTTTTTTTATTGGGTATTGAGAGTGGTGAAGGGGGGGGGGGTAAGACTTTGCCAGACGGAGCTATCAAAATGTTAAAATATAATACAGTAAGTTCTGCTCCATTCTCAAATTCCTTTTTAATTTAATTTAATTCGCTTCATGGGGAAAACAGTTATTAAATCTTTAGATGAAGATATTGCAAGAGACATTCACACTAATGATTTAAGACCTGATGTGTTGTATCGTGTTGGTATACTGTGCCAAAATGCATTTTTATGCATTTTAGGGCTATTGGGGGGTTTGACCTCCCCCAAATTCCAAACCACTTTCACCACTGGGTATTGTAGGTTAATGTCTGGCATCTGGAGCAGGGCTGGGCAATTATTTTCAAATGAGACACAGAAAATATTGTGGTGGACCCCCTATTCAAAATCTGCATAATATTAATTTAATTTATACAGATGTAGTAAATGGCATTGATTTGACACGATTGATTTGTTAAATAGTGTATATGTTGTTATTATTATGCAACATATACTAAAAGTGAGGTTGTTTCTAAAACTCTCCTAAACAGTGGTGAACAGGGTCATGGTATTGCTTCTAAACATTATTTAGAATCATTACAGGGTGAATCTTCTATAAATGAACTGTGCCACAAAAACTAACAGTCACTCTGAATGCTACTACGGTCATTTCAGATCACTAGCTAAAACTTATTTTATTTTTCTTTCGCAAACTCAACAATCTTTAAAACATAATCTAAGTGTAGAGGACTGTCACAGTAACATGTCACATAATATTTCAATATTATATTATAATAATTTACACAACAAACAATGGAATGTTACAATTTGCCTCCCTTTCTAAATTTGTCTAATGACAAATTGAACAGGACAGATACTGTATGATCTAGAAATCACTGACAAAATAGCGAAAACAGTTTCTGCTATTTAAAAAAAAAATGGGGCATTTTTCGACGTGGAAAACGATTGAGGATTATGCATAAGACAATTTGGATTATCTCAAATAATTGCTTTAGGCAATTATTTAATCATAAGAGGCCGTATATGTGAGTGGTGATGGTCAGTGTGAGAATGGTGTATTAGGGCATTAACTAAATATTCGACTAGTCGATTATTCGACTAGCAAAACACTATTTGACGCTATTAATTCATTAGTCGTTATTCGGTAATAATATTTTTTTATATATATTTTTCAATTTTCTGCAGCAGGCATTGTGGATGTGTGCTGGGGTGTTGGCAGTGATTGTTGGTTGATTGCTTATTTTTCATGTCATAATGTAACTGAGTTACAGTAGTGTAACAGGCATGCACTGTTTCAATGGGAAGTCCAGAATCACACATTTTATTAGCTAAAAAACAAATATATATCACTATAGACTAGTCGACAATTATTCGACTACCAAAGTAGTCGATTCGACTAGCAAAAAACGTGTTTGGTTAATGCCCTAGTGTGAATGGTGTATTCTTGCATTGAGTGATCTTGGTACATAGAAAAAATATTTATTGCAGATTCCAACTTTCAAATTTATTATGTTTTTGTTTTGATTGTATTGTAGTGTGGCAAAGTAAACATACAGTATGTTAACTGAATTATATTGTACATGTGCTGTATGTTTTTTCAGGCTCTGGAGACTCAAAGCAGAGCGGATGCATGATGACTACTGCTGCTGCTGCTGCTGCTACTGCTGTGGTGTGGGCGGGGCTGTGTACTCTGGGATCACTGTCCTGGCTGTACTCTGTGAGTAGTGACCAGTGCTGTGGTGTGGGCGGGGCTGTGTACTCTGTGAGTAGTGACCAGTGCTGTGGTGTGGGCGGGGCTGTGGTGTGGGCGGGGCTGTGTGCTGGCTGTACTCTGTGAGTAGTGACCAGTGCTGTGGTGTGGGCGGGGCTGTGTGCTGGCTGTACTCTGAGTAGTGACCAGTGCTGTGGTGTGGGCGGGGCTGTGTGCTGGGATCATTGTCCTGGCTGTACTCTGTGAGTAGTGACCAGTGCTGTGGTGTGGGCGGGGCTGTGTGCTGCCATCACTGTCCTGGCTGTACTTTGTGAGTAGTGACCAGTGCTGTGGTGTGGGCAGGGCTGTGTGCTGGGATCATTGTCCTGGCTGTACTCTGTGAGTGGTGGGGAAACTACTGCATTGTTACCCACTTTATTTCGGCTTTAGTTCAGGCCCGGATCTAACTTTCATAATTGGGGGGGGGGGGGGGGGGGGGGGTGTTAGGTGGCAGCTTCTTCATAGTCAGGGCATTTAGGGGAGCATTCCTCCCCCCTTGCCCATGCTTATAGGTCCAGCCCTGCTGTAGTTGCACATGCGACCGAAGAAAAAAAGAGAAAGAAATCCCTTCAGCTCATCAGGATCACACACCGTCTTTCCCTTCCCTTGCAACGCGTGATGGATTATATAATTGATAAAATACTGCAAAAGGTACACAGGAATTTAACATTATGGTCTCAATTCTCTCCGAACACAAACACAGCGCATGCCGCGTTGTGAGGCCGCCGTGCGCCCCCCCCAAAAAAACAGAAAACGTCATGTTGTTTGGGGGCTGCATTACTCTGGCATACTGTTACATAGAAACAAGATTTAAACGCTAAACAGCAGACATAGTCCATGGGCCATAGGGGGTTTGACAAAGGTGGTGGAGGTGACAAAGGCTACTAAAACAAGGCTAAAAACAGTTAGCCTCAACCTCAGTTGAGTACAGTGAATGTAAAACTCATCAGTGTGTTGGTTCTCCTTCTTACAGACGCTGCATCCATTAAAGAGAACCACATCCTGCAGTCCAGTCTGGATCGCTTACAGACCAGACATGACAACAACATGACTGAACTGACTGAACACACTGACCTGTTACGGACTAGTCTTAAAACCATGTCTGAACACAAAGCCTCCATGCAGAGCGATTTTAACACCCTGACCAATGACAAAGCCACAATGCAGACCACTATTAACACCCTGACCAATGACAAAGCCACAATGCAGACCACTATTAACACCCTGACCAATGACAAAGCCACAATGCAGACCACTATTAACACCCTGACCAATGACAAAGCCACAATGCAGACCACTATTAACACCCTGACCAATGACAAAGCCACAATGCAGACCACTATTAACACCCTGACCAATGACAAAGCCACAATGCAGACCACTATTAACACCCTGACCAATGACAAAGCCACAATGCAGACCACTATTAACACCCTGACCAATGACAAAGCCACAATGCAGACCACTATTAACACCCTGACCAATGACAAAGCCACAATGCAGACCACTATTAACACCCTGACCAATGACAAAGCCACAATGCAGACCACTATTAACACCCTGACCAATGACAAAGCCACAATGCAGACCACTATTAACACCCTGACCAATGACAAAGCCACAATGCAGACCACTATTAACACCCTGACCAATGACAAAGCCTCCATGCAGACCACTATTAACACCCTGACCAATGACAAAGCCTCCATGCAGACCACTATTAACACCCTGACCAATGACAAAGCCTCCATGCAGACCACTATTAACACCCTGACCAATGACAAAGCCACAATGCAGACCACTATTAACACCCTGACCAATGACAAAGCCACAATGCAGACCACTATTAACACCCTGACCAATGACAAAGCCACAATGCAGACCACTATTAACACCCTGACCAATGACAAAGCCTCCATGCAGACCACTATTAACACCCTGACCAATGACAAAGCCACAATGCAGACCACTATTAACACCCTGACCAATGACAAAGCCACAATGCAGACCACTATTAACACCCTGACCAATGACAAAGCCACAATGCAGACCACTATTAACACCCTGACCAATGACAAAGCCACAATGCAGACCACTATTAACACCCTGACTAATGACAAAGCCACCCTGCAGTCCAAGGCTGATGACCTGTTGCACTGTTATTGCAACAACTGCCATGGTGTAAGACTTTACCTTCATTGGCCTGTTCTACATTTTATTTTCATCAAAATTCATTCCACATTATTTCCTCCTCACATTTCTTTCCAAATTATACTAAGAGCAATAATATAATAAAACACAGCTACTTTGTATCAGTTTTCTATTTCATTGTCTATGGAATATCCAATGCAATGTACGTTGTAGTTGAAGAAATGTATTTGTTGCTTTGTCCACTTAGTGTCGACAGACCTGGCAGTGCCCGTGGATTCTGGTGTGGTCTAATGTGAGTTACTCTCTGGACTATCAAGCGGTAGCGGAGCGGGTTCAGCTTGGTGTTTGAAGCGGTGGATGTGGACGCCATTCCTTCGCCAGGCAGCCTCTGTGGACATCTTTAAAGCACAGCTCAGAGCTACGTCTACGCCAGGGCTGGGCAATTATTTATCCCAAGGGGCCAAATGAGATACATGAAATATTGTGGAGGGCCAAGACTAAAGGCTGAACTAAAGTCTGTGTAATATTAATTTAATTTCGAGATAAAAGTAAGATTAAGACGAACCAGTTTGACAGGGCCCTCAATTTATTCAGTATTTGAGCCACCATTTGCTGACATTTTAGTCCCACAGACCCCAAAACTAAAGATTTCTCTTGCTTTTGTTCACAATTCCAGGCTGGATTTCACATACAAAACAGGCAAATAGATAAAAAAAATGTCCATTCTTTTACATTCATCTCTGGCTAATTCAGATGATGAATATTTTAACTCTTGAGAGTGTAAACATGAAACCAAATGGACCCGCAAGGGTCCATTTGGTTTCATTTTTACGCTCTCAAAGAGTTAGATCTGGTTAACCAACTTTCCATATTTAACTGGAACTCTCTCAAGGACCACTGGTGGTCCCCGGACCACTGGTTAAAAACCACAGTACCCTTTCACAGGCCGGTCAGAGTCAGCCAAAGGGTCTCATTTGGCCCCCATGCCGCATAATGCCCAGGTATGGTCTACACTCTAGATTTCAATTGAGCTTTTACAATCTGTCGTATATATTCCTCCACAAAGGGTGAGATCCAGCAGCAACCAGCGCCCAGGTCGCGAACAGTTTCTTACTAGCCTGCAGGGGTGGACTGACAGTCTGGCATACAGGGCATTTTCCCGGTGGGCCGACCCCCCCGGGGGCCGTTAATGTCGTGTTTTAATTAAAAAAATAATAATAATCTGCACAAAACCGGCCCACGAATCAGTGCTGGCGGCCCTCTGTCCTCTTCAAATGAAACTGCCTATTGCAGGGTTTTTATAGTTAACTAAAACTAACTAACTAACATTATAAGGGTCTTCAGAGGGCCGCTCTGAGACAAAATTGCCCGGTACGTTTTGAGCTCCCAGTCCACCCCTGCTAGTCGCGACCAGGTTTGCGAACATGCACTGCTCTGTTAGCCTGACCTCAGTCTGAATTGGCATTCCGTTTCACTTCATTATTCAGACTGAAGTCCCTCTCCACCACAGCAGTTTCTAGGATGTTTCACTTCATTATTCAGACTGAAGTCCCTCTCCACCACAGCAGTTTCTAGGATGTTTCACTTCATTATTCAGACTGAAGTCCCTCTCCACCACAGCAGTTTCTAGGATGTTTCACTTCATTATTCAGACTGAAGTCCCTCTCTACTACAGCAGTTTCTAGGATGTTTCACTTCATTATTCAGACTGAAGTCCCTCTCTACTACAGCAGTTTCTAGGATGTTTCACTTCATTATTCAGACTGAAGTCCCTCTCTACTACAGCAGTTTCTAGGATGTTTCACTTCATTATTCAGACTGAAGTCCCTCTCTACCACAGCAGTTTCTAGGATGTTTCACTTCATTATTCAGACTGAAGTCCCTCTCTACTACAGCAGTTTCTGGGATGGGTGTGATCAAAGCAGCAGTCTTCACGGTGATTGGTTCATACCAACCCATATCAATATTGGGAAAGCAGACGACGTTGTTGTCATTATTATGCTAATGTGCCAGCCCGGTTGCTAACTAAACAAACACAGCCGACAATTGTTACTAGGATGTGAACAGAAGCAGTAAAATATGTCGGATGATGATGTTTATAAAACCTAAAACCTGACGCTTCTTTAAAGAATAATAAAGTGAAACGAAGTGAGTGACAGGGCTGTTGGCCAATCAGGTGCTGGGCATGGATTTCCAACCGACAAAAACGGCCCCAAAAGCAAGGAAGCCAGTCCTTGAATCACAAAGAAAAAAAATAATGTAGTACTTTTAAGGTGCTGATTCAGGGCTGAGCCAGGCTACTGCTCTGTACTTGCGGTCATGTTTAGGCTGTGGCCTATAAACCAGTCGCGACCAGTAAGAAATCAGTTGCGACCAGAGCGTTGGTCACTGGTGGACTTCTCTGTCTCTCTATCCGTATCCTGACTGTATCGCCTCAGTTAGTTTCACGCCTTTGCTTTTCCTTTTCTCTCTATACATTTACAGTTACTGTATGTTAAGCACTTTGAGCAGCATTTCATGTCATGAAAGGTGCTATACAAATAAAGTTTTATTTTATTATCAGTGTTGCCACACCACAGATCTGAATTAAAAACTAAATATTTTGAAATCTGCATCCTGGAAGTTATTTAAAATGAGCAAAGCCAGCAGGGCAAATTATACCTTAAAGCTCCTATATGTCATTTTATGGTCAATAATAATTACAGATCATCCCCCAAAAAATCTATTCTTTTTGATGCCTCGAGGGGCTGCAGGAGGCCTCCAAAGAAATCCCTAGATCAGCTTTGTCATGGGCTAACAAATACTGTAGTTGCTGGGAATATTTCCTAGTGGTCAAATATGGAGGTGGTGGAGGACTGGGATTTTAAAGGGCCACTGTGTCTTGCAGGGGGACACATCGACACTAACTAATTAGATATTGTATGGTAATTAGATAATTGTATGGTAATTAGATAATTCGTAATTACCTAATTAGATGTTGTATGGTAAAAACAATCTTTGGCCTAAAAATGACCATGTGCACTTGCCAAAATGTGCTCAAATGTTCTGACCTCATCACAAAACTAATGTTTGGAATGGGTTCAGCATAATGAAAAGCACATAGTCTGACATGTCACATGCTATTTAAAGCAGAATTAATTGTAGGTAGTTTTACCTTATTGTGCATTCCCATGTTATTTGATGGAGGTCATATGGATTTGGGGCTCTCATGAATTTTCCCTGCATTCTTGCCAGGTTCATGGAGGCTCACTTTGTTTTGTAACTGTCATAGATCAGGGGTTTTCAACCAGTGGTCCGGGGACCACCAGTGGTCCCTGAGAGGACTCCAGGTGGTCCCTGGCTAAATGCAAAGTTGGTTAACCAGGTGTAACCAGGTTAACCAGGTTTGAGAGCGTAAAAATGAAACCAAATGGACCCTTGCGGGTCCATTTGGTTTCATGTTTACACCCTCAAGAGTTAAAATATTCACCATGTGAATTAGTCCAAGTCTACACAACTAGAGAATGTAGAAGATTAATGGTCGCTCCTGCGCTCGTCCACTGCTGTTCTACGTCACATCAGTAGCCTATTTAAGATTGGTAGAACGTCCAACCTACGACGCCAGTAATGAATCGCTCTGTGCTCGATACATAAGCCTCGCGGCCGTCCTACCCTCTCCTACGACGGCAGAACGCGGCTTTTGGCGTCGTGTTACAACGTGGACGAGAGCTACGCTGTAGAGGAGCGTCACCATGGAAACCAGAGCTACGCTGTAGAGGAGCGTCACCATGGAAACCAGAGCTACGCTGTAGAGGAGCGTCACCATGGAAACCAGAGCTACGCTGTAGAGGAGCGTCACCATGGAAACCAGAGCTACGCTGTAGAGGAGCGTCACCATGGAAACCAGAGCTACGCTGTAGAGGAGCGTCACCATGGAAACCAGAGCTACGCTGTAGAGGAGCGTCACCATGGAAACCAGAGCTACGCTGTAGAGGAGCGTCACCATGGAAACCAGAGACGCCAGTAGAAGAGGTGGATCCAGTCGGCGTCGCCTGCTTTCTGAACTATGTTGGGCTTCTGTTGCAACGGCGACGGACCACGCCTACTGCTCTCGTCCTGTCCAAGGCCTAGACACGGAGTCCCTATTTAGAGCGACGCCCACCCCGGAAGGATGACTCCCCCCTCTAGGCCACTGTATGCAACACGTTAGTCCAGGCTTTCCGTTTTCGCGCAACGTGAACGAAAACGAAAGCTTGGGTGTCGAGGCTAGATGCGACCCAACTAAAACGGAATAAAAGTAATGACAGCTCTCACACAAAGTAAACTTTATTATTGTGAATGATATATTTCACATACAGTCATTAGGCTCTACAGAGCACATGGTACGGTAGGTACTGTAGGTATGTGGGTGGGAGGGAGGGAGGGAGGGAGGGAGGAAGGAAGGAAGGAAGGAAGGAAGGAAGGAAGGAAGGAAGGAAGGAAGGAAGGAAGGAAGGAAGGAAGGAAGGAAGGAAGGAAGGAAGGAAGGAAGGAAGGAAGGAAGGAAGGAAGGAAGGAAGGAGGATAGGGTACTTGGTTGTTGGTATTCATTTCTTCTTGCCAGTCTTGGCAGCTTTGTCCAGACCCTGGATGAACTTACGAGGAATCTTATACTGATCTGTGGAGACAAAACCAAACACCAGAACATGGAATTAATTACGGTAACTAGGCTCTGCCACGTGCCTTCCAAAACATTACAGCTATGATTGATGAATGATGGTATTAAAACTAAGTCTGAAATAGGTGTGAAAATGGCAGATCTACAAGCTTGTTGATCTGCCATAAAGACCTACTGTATATTATATAAAACAATAATATATAATTATTATACTGAATACATTATATATATAACAGAAACAGATATATAATGTGTCTACAAACACAGTTTAACAATTAAAGATGTAGTGCAGTGATTTTTGTATGTATTTCCCCAAGCTTGGTATGTCGTGTATGTGCTATGATGTCTCCATTTTGTATTTATTTAGGGAAACCTTTGAAACCTTTCCAGTCAAACGTGCCAATGAAACAAAAAAAAACAGTGATATAGTGACACCACATTCGCCACCCAGCAGGCATACTTAAAATTCATTATCAGTTTTTATATATTTTCAGTCAATTGCCCACCACTATTTTATCAAGGAAATAACCACCATTATCCACGCCTAAACAGCAGCAGGTTGGTTTTGGGTCGCAAATACGTCCAAGCAGCCAAAATGAGTTTTCTCCGGTGGGTGTCTGGCATCTCCCTTAGTTACTCAGGAGAGACTAAGAGTAGAGCCGCTGCTCCTTCACCTGGAAAGGAGCCAGCTGAGGTGGCTCTGCTTAACTCCTTTTTGCCCTTGCAGTAGAGCTACATCGCACGTTATCATTATGAAATATAGTTATGACCGATGCCTCTTAGGTTGATCTACGTCTCTCTACGTCGCTTACCGTCGCTGGTTTGATACGATCCCCATGATAACAGCAGCGTGCAGCGACCGCATATTCCATTCAGAACGGACCAAAATAAGGGACGGACCAACCGGAAACCGGAAGTGTGTCGCCAACTAACTTGTCCGACGGGAAACATGGACCGAAACATGAAATATGACTTTTAGATGAAAATCGCTGGCACTGGCTACCTCAAAAAATATGAAAAAGGGCTGGCACTGGGTGTGTTAATCTGGTTAGGATGCCTCTGGAGCGTCTCCCAGGGGGAGACCGCTAATTCTGCCGGGGACAGGGAGGTATTGAGCTGTTGCCCCGCGACCCGACCTCGGATAAGCGGATGAAGATGGTATGGATGGATGGGTAGTCATACGTACCCAGCAGTAGGTTTCCAACTTGCTGGATCTGGCTGCCTTGGATCTGGACCAGGACTCGGTCCTTGGCTCCAGACAGAGGCTGGAGCACAGAGCTGGCCTGGACTCTGTGTCTCAGAGCACTGGAGACCTCCACAGGATCCAGACCGTACAGCTCCAGGTTCTTGATCAGAGTCACCTGAAAGGAGAGAGGAGGAATAGAAACACTTTGCATAACAACAGCTTAACCCAGGGGTGGGCAAGTATTTTTCCCAAGGGGCCAAATGAGATATATAAAATATTGTGGAGGGCCAAGACTAAAGGCTGAACTAAAGTCTGTGTAATATTAGTTTAATTTCAACATAAAAGTAAGAGTAAGACCAACCATTTGGACACCAGGGCCCTCTACTTATTCAGAATTTGAGCCACGGACCACCATTTGATGACATTTTAGCCCCACAGACCCCAAAACTAAAGATTTATTTTGCTTTTGTGCATAATACCAGGCTGGATTTGGGAAACATTACAGTCCAACATACACACCAAAATGAGCATTAATCTTCTACATTCTGTAGTTATGTAGGCTTGGGCTAATTCACATGATGAATATTTTAACTATTGAGGAGTGTAAAAATGAAACCAAATGGACCCGCAAGGGTCCATTTGGTTTCATTTATACACTCTCAAAGAGTTACATCTGGTTAACCAACTTTCCATATTTAACTGGAATTCTCTCAAGGACCACTGGTGGTCCACGGGCCGGTCATGGGCATACTGCCCATGTATGGGATAGAGGATAAATATAAACACTTTGCATAACAACAGCTTAACCTCAGTACACATGCATTAGGTGGTCCCCAGGATAAACGATTAGTGCTGTCAGATCGAATTTCATTTAATGAATTCCGTTCAAATATTAAAAAATATATATAGTATTCGAAAGATTAAATTGCCATTCGAATTTAGCCTTAGTAATTAATTAATTCTATATCATATTTTTATTTGGTTTCATACGTTATTTTCCCCGTTAAATGTAACAAATCTTCCGGTGCCTGCAAGTTTGCAACCATCGCTGCATGCGAATAAATGTGTGCGTCCACTCACTTGACAGCATAACAGCAGCCTACCTAGAGAGGGGGGGAGAGGCGTAGCAGCGAGAGAGGTGTAGAGACTAGAGAGCGAGAGAGAGCAAGAGAACTCAGAGAAGCACCGCTGCTTACCGTTGTGTCCCCTCAGACCAAAATAAGTCCAGTGCATTATAGTAGCCTGTATTGCTAGCAGAGTACAGACAGATAAGTTAATAAAAGTCTTGTTCAGTATAAAACCACCGCAGTCATAAACAACATTAGTTACAACATTAGTTAGTGTGATGACCGAGTTACATGGAAACTGTGGTCATTATGTTCTGCCATTTATGGTAATAGCGTGATCATTGGAAGGTGCTGGTTTCTATAGGTCACCGCTTTTGATGTGGCATCAAAACCTATGCTGGGGCTTCATGTAATGCACACAACGGCCCACATTTGCATGTGAAGGGGGGGGCTCTAGTGGACAGAGTATGCAGTGACTGCAGTCAATGACAATGCATAGAATACAGGTATGCCTAATTACCAGAGTATTTTATGGGCTATAATCTGGGCTATATTATATTAAATAATGAGCTAAAATAACGTAAATATTCGAATATAATATTTGATTATTAAAAATATTACAGAAATGAATTTCGAATGGTATTTTAGAGGGAAAATGACAGCGCTATAAATAATGGACAGTTAGTTAACAGGATGTAAATCATTGAGAGTGTAAAAATGAAACCAAACCCTTGCAGGTCCATTTGGTTTCATGATTACACACTAAGAGTTAACATATTCATCATGTGAATTAACGTGAATTATCTTAAGTCTACACAACTAGAGAATGTAGAAGATTAATGGTCATTTTGATCTGTATGTTTGACTGTTTTGTTTCCCCAAATCCAGCCTGGAATTGTGGACAAAACCAAAATAAATCTTTAATTTTGGGGTCTGTGGGGCTAAAATGTCATCAAACGGTGGTCCTTCGTGGCTCGAATGCTGCATAAATAGTGGTCCTTGGCAGGGGCGGATTGGCACATATTTTCCCACCGGGACAATTTTGCCTTTGCCAGGCCACCCTGGGGGGGCAGCTGGTTAACCAGATGTAACTCTTTGAGAGCGTAAAAATGAAACCAAATGGACCCGCAAGGGTCCATTTGGTTTCATTTTTACACCCTCAAGAGTTAAAATATTCATCATGTGAATTAGCCCAACTTAGTTTACACAACTAGAGAATGTAGAAGATTAATGGTCATTTTGATCTGTATGTTCCAGGCAGAGCATCTAGCGCATTCTAGTGCATTTTGGAAGTGCCACTAGTGCATTTTGGATCTTGTCCAGGCCACTAGGTGGCGCAGGCCACCGGGAAAACTCCCTGTACTCCAGATGGCCAATCCGCCCCTGGTCCCTGGTCTCCAAAAGGTGAAAAAGATCAATGAGAAGTGAGCTCACCTTCTTGTTGGATCCTCTGGAGGCCACAGAGATGTCTATCGGCTCGATCTGACCTTTCTTAGTGATGGGAGCCTGACCGGGAAACACCAGCTGATAACACTGTTGCATTCTGCTGAGAGTCCTGCAACCACACCGATATGAACCACACTGTTAGTACTGCTGCAACCACACCAATATGAACCACACTGTTAGTACTGCTGCAACCACACCAATATGAACCACACTGTTAGTACTGCTGCAACCACACCAATATGAACCACACTGTTAGTACTGCTGCAACCACACCAATATGAACCACACTGTTAGTACTGCTGCAACCACACCGATATGAACCACACTGGTAACTTCTTCATTGCTTAGTGATGCTAACGATAATTCAGCTCAGACCAACATTCACTATATAGTTTAAGGTCTTTCTATCCATTAGGTAGTCGTAGAATCCAGTGTCTCTGTAACCCAGTTTCACGAGGTTTGGTAGAATATGCACACATAAATAAATCTGTGCATATTATACTAAAATGAATCTGTGCATATTATACTAAAATTAATCTGTGCATAATATACTAAAATATGTATCCATTGACAATGTCAGAGCAGCGCTGTCGCAATGCTCAGCGCAGAAATTCGCTCGGCTAACACCTCACTGAGTGGTGCTTCACAATGCTCATGGTCGGCAGAGCCGACTCAGCCTTGCGATGTGTTAGGGACAGAAAAGTAAACTGCCCCACCCACAACTACCCACTTCTGTGTTTGTGAAAACCACTCCCAAGTACATATTCACAGATTTTGGCTTTTTCTAGTAGTGTATGCACGCAATTCTGTAGGTGCCATTCCATGCATACTATCTACTACTATGTACTACTATCTGTGAGATCGGTTTGGTTTCTGATAGATGAAAACAGCAGCCCCGCTGCTAATGGGTGGAGTTCCCCTTAAAAGGTGCAGTGACTCAACGCTATATGTACTGTATATCATTAATGGAAACCTGAAAAAGGTTATTGCTGGCAGGTCTGCTGTGGTTCTGCCTCACCTGCTGAAGAGTTCATCCCATTTGAGAACGTTGATCTCCTGGTACTCTGACCTCTCCAGTAGACAGTCACACAGCGCAGGGTTTATGGTGACGTAACTGCAAGGAATCACAGTGAAAACAGGGTTAATGGTGACGTAACTGCAGGAACCACAGTGAAAACAGGGTTAATGGTGACGTAACTGCATAGAACCACAGTGAAAACAGGGTTAATGGTGACGTAACTACAGGAATCACAGTAAAACAGGGTTTATGGTGACGTAACTACATCACAGTGAAAACAGGGTTTATGGTGACGTAACTACAGGAATCACAGTGAAAACAGGGTTTATGGTGACGTAACTGCAGGAATCACAGTGAAAACAGGGTTTATGGTGACGTAACTGCATGGAATCACAGTGAAAACAGGGTTTATGGTGACGTAACTGCAGGAATCACAGTGAAAACAGGGTTTATGGTGACGTAACTACAGGAATCACAGTGAAAACAGGGTTTATGGTGACGTAACTACAGGAATCACAGTAAAACAGGGTTTATGGTGACGTAACTACATCACAGTGAAAACAGGGTTTATGGTGACGTAACTACAGGAATCACAGTGAAAACAGGGTTTATGGTGACGTAACTGCAGGAATCACAGTGAAAACAGGGTTTATGGTGACGTAACTGCATGGAACCACAGTGAAAACAGGGTTTATGGTGACGTAACTGCATGGAACCACAGTGAAAACAGGGTTTATGGTGACGTAACTGCATGGAATCACAGTGAAAACAGGGTTAATGGTGACGTAACTACAGGAATCACAGTGAAAACAGGGTTTATGGTGACGTAACTGCAGGAATCACAGTGAAAACAGGGTTTATGGTGACGTAACTACATCACAGTGAAAACAGGGTTTATGGTGACGTAACTACATCACAGTGAAAACAGGGTTTATGGTGACGTAACTACAGGAATCACAGTGAAAACAGGGTTTATGGTGACGTAACTACAGGAATCACAGTGAAAACAGGGTTTATGGTGACGTAACTACAGGAATCACAGTAAAACAGGTGAATGCAGGGGTTAAAGCCAAAAGAAATCCCAAGACTGAAATGTATTTTCAGACCATGTCCCAATATGTGACTTTAGAAACATGGTGCGAGCAGCGCACACCAATATTCTTGTTTCGCTTAAGTTCTGGACTGCCTTCACTGAATGTGTGAGTGCCAATGCTTCATTTTTATCTTCTAAAGTCCTGTTGTTTTCTATTGCTAGTCTGGCCAATTCAAATATGCAGATCTTGCTTTTTAGTTTGGAGATCACTTGACTACTGTTTTTGACGTCATTCACAACGCTCCATCACTACACCTTCCCCTTATTATTTATTTTTGCAGATATGCACTGATCTCAATAACCCCTATGGAATCCTCAAGACTGAAATCAGTCCCCAGGACTGAGAACTTTAACCCCTGTGAATGGCTGATCTCCTGGTCGCACAGTGCAGGGTTAATGGTGACTAGGACTGCAGCGATAAATTGATGAATCGTAAACAAATCAATAAATTAGTTGTCATCTAATTTCACAATCGATTAATGTAATTGAGAACGTAGAAGATTAATGGTCATTTTGATCTGTATGTTTGGCTGTTTTTGTTTTTGTCTGCGAAATATGTCAGTTAACTCCTCATCAGATTCACCACGACTTTTGGAGTCTGGAGTGATTATTCTGTTGTTTGCTTATCACTCCAAAAGTCGTTTTAGGTTTTGTTTTATTAACAAACTCATTAACTCGCTGCCAGTGTTGGGCAGTAACTAATTTTAGATTACATATTACTGTAATACATATTACTGTGGGATTGGAGACAATTATTATTCCAATAAATTGGATTCAGTTCTAAAAAGAGCTCGCTAAACAGATTATGTTGTACATCATGGCGATGTTGAGAACTTGGGAAAGTAATATGTAATATATTACTCTTCGATTCCAGTAATAAGTAAAGTAATGATATTACTTTGTCTAAGGGGTAACGAGTAAAGTAAAGAAGTTACTTTCCTAAGTAATATTGACCAACACTGCTCGCTGCACACATCACCTCATGAGTCCTTTAAGTGGTGATTGCACTACAAAACCCAGAAAACACCTCACACACTTTACAACTAGAATTGATAAATGAATATAACTTTAAATGCATTTATCTGTGAATGAGCTCTGGAAACAGTGAATGTGAAAATACAGGCTGTGTTGAAAAAATTGAAAATCATCATGAACTCATTTTTTTAGACACCTTGAGCTGTTGTTGGATCTCTATTTATTTGTACAAATTCACAACAGAGTATTATCTATAAATGATTTTGTTACTATTGATCCTAATGGGAGCAAGCCTAGCTTTTCTGCTAATCTGCCAGATAGTTAAATGCTATCATAATATAATAATAATGCTACTATAACACTTACTTTTTGTTGTTTTCACACACCAGCTGGTTGTTCTTCACATACTCTGTGATGATGTGTCTGACGTCTGAGGCATGGAGAACACTGCCTTTCCTGTGAGCACACACACACAGACACACGCACACACGCGCACACACACGCACACACAGAGAAAGCTCTGTAACACATTTTACAACTTTAATATAATACAATAACTTTAAGATAATAACTTTCAATGCATTAATCTTGGAGTGAGTCCTGGAAATAGTGAAATGTGAAAATATACAGTCCGTTTTGTCAAATGTTTTTCTTTTTTTTACTGGAACATATCATAACCTCAGTTTATTTTATTTTATTAAAAGGAGAATTCCACCCTTTTTCAACATTTTCAAGTGCTGCGTAGCAAGCACTTCCTTAGACGATTCACCAGCTGTGTGCGTGCTAACCGGCACGACCTCAACATCTCTGCGTGTGTGCCTGCTAACCGGCACGGTTTGCTCTGCATGTTGCCACATAAGAGAGAAACAAGCAAGTTGCCACATAAGAGAGAAACAAGCAAAAACCGTGCCGGTTAGCAATAACAGAGAAACAAGCAGCAACAAGCAGCAAAAACCGTGCCGGCTAGCATGCAGACACGCAGATATCTTGAGAATCGTGCCGCTTAGCACGCACACAGCTGGTGAAGACCACCACACACGCAGCACTTTCTTTCACACGGGTGTGATTTTTTTTTTCTAAGAGTGTACAAATGGAGCCAAATGGACTCTTACTTACGGTCCATCTACTGTATGTTCGTTCCATCTGTAGCCTCTGTGTATTAAATGAATATTGATTATGTTCAGTAAAGAACTAACCTCTTGTCTGCCTCTAGGAACAGAGGCTCCAGTCTGCCTGTAGGAACACACAGTACAGACTGGTGATCTCTGTATTATATTATATAAACTAACCTCTTGTCTGCCTCCAGGAACACACAGTACAGACTGGTGATCTCTGTATTATATTATATAAACTAACCTCTTGTCTGCCTCTAGGAACAGAGGCTCCAGCCTGGCTGACACACAGTACAGACTGGTGATCTCTGTATTATATTATATAAAGAACTAACCTCTTGTCTGCCTCTAGGAACAGAGGCTCCAGCCTGGCTGACACACAGTACAGACTGGTGATCTCTGTATTATATTATATAAAAAACTAACCTCTTGTCTGCCTCTAGGAACAGAGGCTCCAGCCTGGCTGACACACAGTACAGACTGGTGATCTCTGGAGGTTGGTAGAGATGTTCTCCCTCCATCACAGACTCTTCTTCAGGCTGTTCTGGAGCCTGGAAGGCCAGCAGTCTGGAAGAGGTCAGTGTACAGGGTCAGTTTTGTTGTTACAGCTTGTCTACATAAGAGTAAAACGTAGTGTTGCAGTTCTCAAGACATTTTCCAAACTCGAGACCAGTCTCATGTTTGTGGTCTTGATTTTGGCTTGGTCTCACCCTCGATTTATCTTGGTCTTGTCAAAATCTCAGAGTAAATGTCTCGGGTCTCTTTCTCCACAGAGACGAGACAATGCAAAGGAAATGTTCTATATCAGGGCGTTTTCAACCTTTTTGACACCTTCTAGTTCATTTTCAGCAGTGTTTCAAAAACACTGTGCGATAAAGCAAGTGTGTGGCTCCGGGCGTTATCACACAGCGTCCAGTGTTGTTAGTTGTGTGCAGTGTTGGGCAGTAACTAATTTTAGATTACATATTACTGTAATATTACTTTTGCTCCAAAAAGTAAAGTAACGAGATTACTCTGCAAAAATGGGTAATAAGTAACGCATTACTTTGCAAGTAACGCCAAGTTACTTTTTTTAAAATGAGCTTGTTGCATGCAAAAATAGAACAGATGTACAAGCTATTGACAGGTACTGTAACAACAGAGATGTGCACTAGATTGTAGATCCAGTCCACACGCTGCATCCTGCGCAGTTATGTACACTACAAATCGCTTGCTGCTTTATTTTGTAATAAACGGATTATGTTGTACTTCTTTATTTTTTCAAAAGCGGTGTTGAGAACTTGGGAAAGTAATAACGTAATATGTAATATATTACTCTTCAAATCCAGTAATAAGTAAAGTAATGATATTACTTTGTCTAAGTAATATAGACCAACACTGGTTGCGTGCGTGTTTGATTTTAGACCTCAATCCCCTGAGCTTTTTTTTCCCTCACTACGCGATTCTCATCTGTCAGCACTGAGTGACACGCTGGAATCACCATGATAATGTGTGCATTTTAGAGTCCATCTGTAAAAACTTTAACTCTGGAGGTGGTCCACTGAGTAGATAATGGTCTCTGGACTCACTGAGGGTTCATTCTACACCCTCTAGTCAGTCAGTAATTGGCCATTCCATGTGTTTTATAGATCTAATTGGTCCATCCACACATTTTACAGATCTAATTGGTCGAACAATGTGTTTTACAGATAGATGATGGTTTCTGTACTCACTGAGGGTTCCTCCAGTCCACCTCCACGATGCTCTCCACTCCTTTACTGAGCTCTTTGACCTGGACTAGATGATGCTGCTGCTGCATGGTCTGGAGAAACCTGGACAACTGGTGGAGACAGAGAGTCATAGCATTAACCTAATGTACCTGGACAACTGGTTATACAACTGGTTATACACACACAGTCATAGTATTAACCTCAGGGATAGACAATAAGGGAAATTTGCCACTGGCCCTTCGGGCCAGTGGCTTTT
Source organism: Benthosema pterotum (assembly GCA_039105355.1). Lineage (NCBI taxonomy): Eukaryota > Metazoa > Chordata > Actinopteri > Myctophiformes > Myctophidae > Benthosema > Benthosema pterotum. Next base: position 53,048,428 of record CM076973.1, read on the forward strand.
AAGGATCACTGGCCCCACAACTGTAACCACTGGCCCAGGTAATCAATCCCCATAGTTTGCAAAAAAAAAAGACCACTTTCGACGTGGTTCACTTTGGCAAGTGAACGGGGAGCGGGCTTACACGAGAGCAAGCCAAGTAGGCTGTATAGCTCTGCGTAGCCACGCTGTTCCATGCAGACGGTGGTGCGCACACAACAGACGACTTGGATTTGAGATCACATAACGTAGGCTAAATGCGGTTGTTTTTTGTGCTAATAAACGAAATATAAATGAAGTTGAAAAAAATCTCTATATATATATTGTGAAATAAAATTGTATTTATTATTAATTTATTTTTAAGAGGTATTTTTCTACTGGCCCAAGGGGCCAGTGAGTGGCGCCATTTGGTGGTCCGAAGGGGTTTTGAAACCATCGGGGGCCAGCGGGCCAATTATATTGTCGAACCCTGAACCTAATGTACTCTATGGAGGACCCTGGACAACTGGTTATACAGTCATAGTATTAACCTAATGTACTCTATGGAGGACCCTGGACAACTGGTTATACAGTCATAGTATTAACCTAATGTACTCTATGGAGGACCCTGGACAACTGGTTATACAGTCATAGTATTAACCTAATGTACTCTATGGAGGACCCTGGACAACTGGTTATACAGTCATAGTATTAACCTAATGTACTCTATGGAGGACCCTGGACAACTGGTTATACAGTCATAGTATTAACCTAATGTACTCTATGGAGGACCCTGGACAACTGGTTATACAGTCATAGTATTAACCTAATGTACTCTGTGGAGGACCCTGGACAACTGGTTATACACAGTCATAGTATTAACCTAATGTACTCTATGGAGGACCCTGGACAACTGGTTATACAGTCATAGTATTAACCTAATGTACTCTATGGAGGACCCTGGACAACTGGTTATACAGTCATAGTATTAACCTAATGTACTCTATGGAGGACCCTGGACAACTGGTTATACACAGTCATAGTATTAACCTAATGTACTCTGTGGAGGACCCTGGACAACTGGTTATACAGTCATAGTATTAACCTAATGTACTCTGTGGAGGACCCTGGACAACTGGTTATACAGTCATAGTATTAACCTAATGTACTCTATGGAGGACCCTGGACAACTGGTTATACAGTCATAGTATTAACCTAATGTACTCTGTGGAGGACCCTGGACAACTGGTTATACAGTCATAGTATTAACCTAATGTACTCTGTGGAGGACCCTGGACAACTGGTTATACACAGTCATAGTATTAACCTAATGTACTCTGTGGAGGACCCTGGACAACTGGTGGAGACACACAGCAAAACACATGAACCCATGGATACACAGACTACATGTCTGACCACATTGTATTATACTGTACTAAAGCCTGACCAATATATCGCTCAATATATCAGTACTGATATCACCAATGTCAATATATTTTGAATGATATATCATCCGATATATGCCCAGAACAAGAAAAGAAAGAAAGGGAAAAAAGGTGTGGAATTATTTCATAAGTCACATGTACACTCTGATTTAAACGTTTTCAATGTGGTATTCTCTTGTTAACTTGAAAAAAATAAAAAAATAAATTGAAGTTTAGAAGTTTTTCAAATGCATTTTATTTTTTATTATTTTGATTGATAACGAAACATCGGCCAAAACATCTGTAACATATGTGTAGGGTTTTCTTTTCTTTTTTTTTTTTTTGGCGTCGCCATCAGTCCCAAAAGTATGGCATCGGTCAGCCTCTATAGCATACCTGGGCATTGTGCGGCCCGGGGACATTGGCTGACTCTGACCGGCCCGGGGACCACAAGTGGTCCTTGAGAGAGTTCCAGTTAAATATGGAAAGTTGGTTAACCAGATGTAACTCTTTGAGAGCGTATAAATGAAACCAAATGGACCCTTGCGGGTCCATTTGGTTTCATTTATACGCTCTCAAGAGTTAAAATATTCATCATCTGAATTTGCCCAAAGTCTACACATTCAATCAGAGAATGTAAGAGAATGGTCATTTTTGTTATCCTGTTTTGTTTCTCAAATCCAGCCTGGAATTGTGGACAAAAACAAAAGAAATCTTGAAGAAAGTTTTGGGATCTGTGGGGCTAAAATGTCATCAAATGGTGGTCCGTGGCTCAAATACTGAATAAATAGAGGGCCCTGGTGTCAAAATGGTTGGTCTTACTCTTACTTTTATCTTGAAATTAAATTAATATTATGCAGACTGTAGTTCAGCCTTTAGTCTTGGCCCTCCACAATATTTTATGTATCTCATTTGCCCCCTTGGGAAAAATAATTGCCCACCCCTGCTCTATACGGTGCACCCACATGCTTTTTATGCAATCTGTTACAGTAATAGTGTCAATCGAACAATCAATGCCAGGTCACATAACAATAAGTCTCACTGTACCTTCTTATAGCTGGACCTCTTGATGTCCAGTTGTTTTCCATTTGGACTGAAAAATAACAAGACATATTAGTGAGCAGCATCAGTTGAACCTCAGCATCCATTACTTCTCCACTACACCTATAGTACGCTGGGGGCAGTAAACTTGTGTTGGAAAGCACCGGTTGCTTTGCCTTTTCAAAGATTTTCCTGAGAGGATACAAATGTGAACCAAATGGACCCTCTCAGGAAAAATGGGTCTGAAAGAAAAATCATTAACATGGTGAGATACATCTTGATGATCCCATCAGATGTATTTCACCACGTTAATGATTTTTTCAGACCTACATTTTTAGAAAATAAAGAATTGGGGGAACTGTTTTTTATCATGTCCACACAACATCTCTATGGGTGGAGTTCCCCTTTAAACCTGCTGTTGAATGAATGGGTTGTAGGGAAGCACTGAATAGAGTTGCGCAGTGACGTCACCGCCCCGGTTCCGGAAGTCTTTTCCTCATTCATTTTCCTCATAGACTTTTCGAAAACACGATTGCGCCGCGGCCAAAGCCAACTCGGGTCGTGACAAATCATGACAACAAACACAATATCGTCATATAATATATAATTAGGAAGAAGTAGAAAACGGCATGATACAAGACTTTTTGTTTCGTTTTTCATCTTAGAAATTATCTTATTGTCCCAAAAGTTTGTGTGTCTCATCATGATTCGTCACGACTCGAGTTGGTTTTGTCCGCGGCGTAATCGTCTTGATATAAATTATTTTCGAAAAGTCTATGAGAAAAATGAATGGGGAAAAGACTTCTGGAACCGGGTGGTGACGTCACTGCGCAGCTCTATAGCAGTGGCCTTGCTGGTGGAAAGGCATCGATCCACAGCCAATTCTGAAGACCGTATCTGTCTGTCAGTGTCACTATCAATAGGGTTTTATTGGTGGTTGCGATTGTATTTACTGGAATGTCAACGTCTCCCTTCCCCCTTTCGCTGTTATTTTAGCAACTCTGCTAAAATCTGGCATATTTACATTGTAATTAATTAATCATTAATATGCCCTGTCCCACCAAAATAAACACTGCATAGTACCAGTGTTGTAGTGGGACTATTAGACGTGTGGGGGGACGCCCCATAAGACAAGTGCACACACACACACAGCCACATTCACACGCATTTGCGTGCATGTACACAACACACACAGACACACACATTAAAACATACAGATGGGTATAGCCTTTGGAAACAGGGTTTACAATGCTTAATTCTATCCATAAAAGTAAATAACAAGCCAAAAAGCCAAAAAAGCCCAAAAAAATATTTTCAATCTGAGAGAAGTGGGAGGACTGCGTCCCCCAGCCCCCCCTCCACCCCCCACTCCACCCCTGCAAATTACTGTATATTTGTATACGATTAAATGGTATTGTTGAATGGAGATTAAAACTCTCAGGTAACTCTTGAGAGCATAACAATGAAACAGACCTGCACACACTCAAGAGTTATAATATTCATCATCTAAATGAGCACCACTGAAGATGTCTACACAACTAGAGAATGTAGAAGACTGATGGTCATTTGGATCTGTATGTTGGACTGTTTTGTTAACTAAATCCAGCCTGGAATTGTTGACAAAAGCAAAAGAAATCTTCCGTTTTGGGGTCTGAGGGGATAAAATGTCATCAAATGGTGGTCTGTGGTTCAAATGCTGAATAAATGGTAGGCCCTGGTGTCAAAAAGGTTGAAAACCACTGGTTTAAGGGTTTAAACACACTGAACTTACCAACAGGAGAACATGTACTTGCTGTAGTGTACTTACCAGCAGGAGAACATGTACTTGCTGTAGTGTACTTGCTGTAGTGTACTTACCAGCAGGAGAACATGTACTTGCTGTAGTGTACTTGCTGTAGTGTACTTACCAACAGGAGAACATGTACTTGCTGTAGTGTACTTGCTGTAGTGTACTTACCAACAGGAGAACATGTACTTGCTGTAGTGTACTTGCTGTAGTGTACTTGCTGTAGTGTACTTACCAGCAGGAGAACATGTACTTGCTGTAGTGTACTTGCTGTAGTGTACTTACCAGCAGGAGAACATGTACTTGCTGTAGTGTACTTGCTGTAGTGTACTTACCAGCAGGAGAACATGTACTTGCTGTAGTGTACTTGCTGTAGTGTACTTGCTGTAGTGTACTTACCAGCAGGAGAACATGTACTTGCTGTAGTGTACTTGCTGTAGTGTACTTACCAGCATGAGAACATGTACTTGCTGTAGTGTACTTGCTGTAGTGTACTTACCAGCAGGAGAACATGTACTTGCTGTAGTGTACTTGCTGTAGTGTACTTACCAGCAGGAGAACATGTACTTGCTGTAGTGTACTTGCTGTAGTGTACTTACCAGCAGGAGAACATGTACTTGCTGTAGTGTACTTGCTGTAGTGTACTTGCTGTAGTGTACTTGCTGTAGTGTACTTACCAGCAGGAGAACATGTACTTGCTGTAGTGTACTTGCTGTAGTGTACTTGCTGTAGTGTACTTGCTGTAGTGTACTTGCTGTAGTGTACTTACCAGCATGAGAACATGTACTTGCTGTAGTGTACTTGCTGTAGTGTACTTGCTGTAGTGTACTTGCTGTAGTGTACTTGCTGTAGTGTACTTACCAGCATGAGAACATGTACTTGCTGTAGTGTACTTGCTGTAGTGTACTTACCAGCAGGAGAACATGTACTTGCTGTAGTGTACTTGCTGTAGTGTACTTGCTGTAGTGTACTTGCTGTAGTGTACTTGCTGTAGTGTACTTACCAGCAGGAGAACATGTACTTGCTGTAGTGTACTTGCTGTAGTGTACTTGCTGTAGTGTACTTGCTGTAGTGTACTTACCAACAGGAGAACATGTACTTGCGGAGGAAGGTGCTGGTCAGCAGGGGGAGCTCTGACTTCTTCACCTTGGTCTTCAGAGCATGAAGGAAACACTGCAGTAGGAGAGCATCCAGTTCTTCTGGAATAAAACAATAGAGAAACAAAACAACGTTAAATAGTGGTCCTCTGGAGTGAGTGTGGAACTATAGCGGTCCTCTGGAGTGAGTGTGGAACTATAGCGGTCCTCTGGAGTGAGTGTGGAACTATAGTGGTCCTCTGGAGTGAGTGTGGAACTATAGTGGTCCTCTGGAGTGAGTGTGGAACTATAGCGGTCCTCTGGAGTGAGTGTGGAACTATAGCGGTCCTCTGGAGTGAGTGTGGAACTATAGCGGTCCTCTGGAGTGAGTGTGGAACTATAGCGGTCCTCTGGAGTGAGTGTGGAACTATAGTGGTCCTCTGGAGTGAGTGTGGAACTATAGCGGTCCTCTGGAGTGAGTGTGGAACTATAGTGGTCCTCTGGAGTGAGTGTGGAACTATAGTGGTCCTCTGGAGTGAGTGTGGAACTATAGTGGTCCTCTGGAGTGAGTGTGGAACTATAGCGGTCCTCTGGAGTGAGTGTGGAACTATAGCGGTCCTCTGGAGTGAGTGTGGAACTATAGCGGTCCTCTGGAGTGAGTGTGGAACTATAGCGGTCCTCTGGAGTGAGTGTGGAACTATAGTGGTCCTCTGGAGTGAGTGTGGAACTATAGCGGTCCTCTGGAGTGAGTGTGGAACTATAGTAGTAGTAGCAGTAGTAGTAGTACTAAGTCTTGTCGAAGAAAGACGTAAGGGCTTTTCATATGGGGAGTTATATGAATGAATGAATGAATGAATGAATGAATGAATGAATGAATGAATGAATGAATGAATGAATGAATGAATGAATGAATGAATGAATGAATGAATGAATGAATGAATGAGTGGTTCATTTTGTGTCATGCACCAGAGGCGCCCAGCCCATAGGCTTATAGGACACACCATACAAGTTACATATAAATACACAATACAAACAATTTACAGCTGAGACAGCTGACAATCAAAAGAAAGCAGTTTGTACAACTCTGTTTCTTCCTTCATTACCTAAACAAAGTCTTCTGTCTTTTTTCCCAAGCTCCCACTACAAAATTTGCTAAGGCAAAAATACCTTTCCGAAAACAAAGTTCCAGTTTTTCATAGTCATCCAACCAGAAAAAGCTACCACAGATTTCTGTCATTCTATTGAAGAAAATATGTCTTAATTCATCATATAAAGGGCAATAAAAAAGGAAATGAATTTCATTTTCAATATCTCCCAAGTCACAAACTAAACATGTTCTTTCATCCTCAGGGGTACCAATGAATCTACCTGTTGCACTCTGTCCCAGAGTGCAACTGTGCACAAAAAGATCTTTGACTTTTAGACAGGTTTTGTGTGACATAGGGTTCAGGGCCATAATTATTCTTAATGATACAATAGGTTCTTAGTTTTGGTTTGGACCAAACATCAACAGCCCAGTTCTCCTTATGTTTAAGAAACATGTAATTCTGTATTTCCCGAATATTACAACATAGTTTATTCAAATAAATAAATGATGAATTATTAATAAAGAATAGAGACTTTACTTCATTGGCCCAGGGATAACCATTTGAGACATCCCAGTCAAAGATCCTTTTGGTCAGTCTGTCATCTGGCATATTAACAAGTCTATTCCAAAGTCTCAACATCTCCCCCTTGTGTCTAATATTTACTGGCATCCATCCTATATCTCCACTAATAGTCAGAATTGGCGTAAGCTTATGGACTCCAAGGAATGCTCTATTTTGCAATGAGTTACAATTTATAAATCGCACCTGTAGTTCATTTTCAACAGGACAGGCATTTTGTGCTTACAAAACGCTGTGCAATAAAGCAGAAGCTGTGACATCAGGCATCACACACGCAGCAAACAGCAGTGTTGTTTGTTGCGTGTGTGCTTGTTTCGCGCACACATGTGTCTAATTTTAGACCTCAACTTTGTGAGCTTCTTTTTTCACGTAGACCACCAACGTCTCAGTCATCAGGTGAGTGGCACGACGGAATCACTGCGATAACGCAGGCATTTATCACTCCCTGTCTGTAATGCCCTTTAAGCAGGAGCCTGTGTCCTGTTTCTCTAGCGTGAGGCAACTTGCAATGCAAGTACACCCTCTGGACATGACATTAGTATGTCACAGGTACATGATTGTACATAACACAAACAGACAGTCTAGAACAGAGGTGGGCAATTATATTTTCCCAAGGGGCCAAATGAGATACATAAAATATTGTGGAGGAGCCAAGACTAAAGGCTGGACTAAGTCTGCATAATATTAATTTAATTTCAAGTTAAAAGTAAGCGTAAGACCAACCATTTTGACACCCATTTATTCAGAATTTGAGCTAAAGAGCCCCAAAGACCCCAAAAGTAAAGGCTTCTTTTGCTGATGGCCACAATTCCAGGCTGGATTTGGGAAAGAAAACAGTTAAACATACAGATCAAAATGACTATTAATCTTCTACATTCTCTAGTTTTGTAGACTTGGGCTAATTCACATGATGAATATTTTAACTCTTGAGAGCGTAAAAATGAAACCAAATGGACCCGCCATGGTTTCATTTTTACGCTCTCAAAGAGTTACATCTGGTTAACCAACATTCCATACTCTCTCAAAAGGACCACTGGTTTAAAACCCTTTCACAGGCCGGTCAGTCAGCCAAAGGGCCGCATTTGGCCCCCGGGCCGCATGATGCCTAGGTAAGGTCTAGAACAGTGGTTTTCAACCTTTTTCATCCCAGGGACCACCATTTATTCAGGATTTGAGCCACGGACCACCACTTGAGGGTATTTTCGCCCCATAGACCCCAAATCTAAAGATTTATTTGGCTTTTGTCCACAATTCCAGGCTAGATTTGGGAAACAAAACAAGCAAAACATACATTCCAAATGGCTAATTCAGATGATGAATATTTTAACTCTTGAGAGTGTAAAAATGAAACCAAATGGACCCGCAAGGGTCCATTTGGTTTCATTTTTACACTCTCAAGAGTTACATCTGGTTAACCAACTTAGCTGGGGACCACCTGGAACCCTCTCAGGGACCACTGGTGGTCCCCGGACCACCGGTTGAAAACCCCTGGTCTAGAATATTGTTCATGATTGTATGCATCAATCAATCAAGTAAAAACAGCCGTTGTATAAGCTTTTAGATGTGCTATTTATTACTGGAGGATAGGTTTCCCGTTCCTGGTGTTGATGTTTATATTATGGTTCGGTATCCTCTCAGTGCAACTGAGGTCTAATCTGTTCAGACTGGTGTACACAGCAGGGAAGATCATAGGAGTTAGACAACCCTCCTCTCTGTAGTCTATTTATGAGCAGGACACACTGAAACACGCTGAAAAATCATCGCTGATGATACACATGTTTTAAAATTGTAGTTTGTATTTGACTTTGTACTTCTGCCCTCAGGGAGAAGGTACAAAGAACCAAAGCGGTTCTCATGTTTATAAAATCATTTGTACCACAGATTTGTCACACTGTGTGCACCGTGTAATGTTGTCTCCCTCTGTTTTTTGTATTCTGTTTGTCATTTATGTTTCATGTGTGGCTGAAGCAATAAAGTTGGTACAGAGGTAAATCAGTGAGCAGGTTACCCCTTTGTGTCCTGACCCTCGATTTGAGTTTCTGACACCAGATTATACAGTAGTTCCTTACACCAGATTATACAGTAGTTCCTGACACCAGATTATAGCTGCAGCAACATTCTAGCTTTTGACGCTAGATTCTACAGTAGTTTCCGACACTAGATTCTAGTTATTGACACTAAATGATAGTTTCTGATGCTAGGATCTACTTTTTGACACTAGAATCTACTTTCTGACGCTAGAATCAAGTTTGACACTAGATTCTATCGTTTTTGACACTAGATTCTAGTTTTTCTGAAAAACCTGTGCTCCTGTGTCAGTGATGCTAACATATTTCAAGCCAAGGACCACCAGAATTATCCATATTTGGCTGCAGACCCTCATCTGAAAACATGTTGTTCTAGGGATCCCCCATGCTTTCAAAATAATGTATTCAGAGATTTGCAGCACATTTTCACAATTTTTCAAAAATAGCAGATCTTGCTATTGGACCCTTGCGGGTCCATTTGGTTTCATTTTTTACACTCTCAAGAGTTAAAATTAATCATCTTAATTAGCCCAGGTCTACACAACTAGAGAATGTAGAAGATTAATGGTCATTTTGATGTGTATGTTAATTTGCCTGTTTTGTTTCCCAAATCCAGCCTGGAATTGTGGATATCTAGAAAGCATTGAAAGACACAGAGGCAGAGTGCAATGACTGCCTTCAAGACAAATGTATCTTGTGTTGTGTTATAGTGCACTAAGTTGCACACTTGCCCGATCGGGCAACCAGGTAGCAGTCTTCACTTGCCCCACCATTTTTTTTACTTGCCCCGGGCAAGCGGGCAAGTGTTAGTGTCAAGCCCTGGGTTAAGGTCCAGAGGCTGTAGTGTATTCTACCTTGTGGTACTTTGTGATCTTCATGGTTGATCTCATCGTTCTCCTGCTCTCCTGCGTCTGTTACACTCAGATCCTCCAGGCTGGGACACGGATGGTCTGCTGGGAGAGGAGATTAAGAGTTCAGTTATTTTCCTGTGTTTTATTTAGTATTACACAATACTTAAGTTTTCAATACCTCACACGTCAAATAACCCACAGTGTTAAAACCAAATCTAAAGCTAAGACTAAGTCTAAATCAAACTAAAGATATTGAGCTCCATTTTTGTCACCGGTAAACCCCTTATGCCTAAACTTCTTTGCCATTTTTTACTATTTTGCGAAAACTATTTTGAATAGTTCAACTAGCCCAGGGGTCAGCAACCTGCGGCTCAGGAGCCGCATGCGGCTCTAGAACACAGCCCTAGTGGCTCCATGGCTGTAGCATTATTACATACACACACTGGGGTGATCCACACAAAAAATAACAAACATTTCATTCAGTCACCCAAAACGCGTTGCGCTGTCTGACAGTTGCCAGTTAAAGTAGCACTTGGCCATGTCAAAAAAGCCCAGCAGTTATCAGAGGTGGAGCTTTCAATCTGAACCACCCATTTTCAAAGGTTTACTCAGTTTACTACAGTATGTCATTAATATACCTTAGAGATGTTGTGTGGACTAGAAATGGAGTTCTGTAAAACTCCTTTATTTATTTATTTTAGAAACTCCATTTCTGAAGAAAGGTTGTGTTTCACCATGTTAATGATTTTTCTTTGAGGACCTTTTTTTCTGAGAGTGTGCAAATGGAACCAAATGGACCCGCCAGGGTCCATTTGGTTCACATTTGCACACTCTCAGGGAAAAAAATAATAATAATAAAATGCGGCTCCAGACAGATTTTGAATTTAATTTTGGGTCGAAAATGGCTCTTTCAACATCTTGGGTTGCCGACCCCTGAACTAGCCAGTCTGTAAACAGTAAAAAGGCAAAGAAGTTCAGGCATAAGAGGTTTAGTGAGTGACAAAAATGGAGCAACTTAGCTTTTAGTGAGACCAATTTTAGTGAGACCAACCAATTTGGTGGTCAAATGCGGAGGTCCCATGTTACTCCCGAAGATGCTGGATTGACCATTTTTTTCGTACCCAGTTGCAGTTGTACTTGAATTGTACTGTAATTCTCCAAGCTGTTATCAGTTTTGTAGCAGTGTGTACTTGACTTGTACATTCATTCATTCATCCAACCTTGTGTTGGTGCGTCTTCATCGGGACAGGGCTGGTCTGGGGTCAGCTGTTCAGCAGGATGCTGCTCCTCCTCTCCCTCCCCCTCCTCCTCCCCCTCCACACCCTCCTCCTCCTCTGTGTCACGTCCTTCTCCGTCCCCCACCACACCTTCACTTCCTGGGTCTGGAAGAGAGGGAGGAGAGCTCTTATCACCAAACGCCCTGGAGGAAAGGAGAGAAAGAAAGCAGTTTTAAAGAAATTAAAGGAATTCCACCCATTTTCCACATTTTACTATGTCATTAATATACCAAATATATCAAAAACGTTCACCCTATTCTGTGTTTCCTAGAAAAGGAGGTCTGAAAAAATACTGTGAAACACAACTTGATGACATCATCAAGTTGTGTTTCACCATGTTAAAGTATATATAAGCAATAAATCTCAGAATTTTAATGCCATTTTTTCTTCTTTATCTTAGACCATTTCGTGATCACTTCCTGAAAATATCCAGTATCTATGACAACCATAGGAGCCACAATGGCCCTTTAAAAATCACAGTCCTGTACACCAGTACACCAGGGGTCAGCAACCTGTGGCTCTAGAACACAGCCCTAGCGGCTCCCTGGATGTAGCATTATTACATACACACTGGGCCGATCCGCCAACATAACGCCATGTGCTGTCTGACAGTTAACATAGCGCTTGTGGGCCATGCCACAAAAGACCAGCACATCAGAGATCATGCTTTAATCTGAACCACCCATTTTCAACAGTTTACTATATCATTAATATATCTTTGAGAGGTTGTGTGGAGGTCTGGAAAAAAAATCATTAACATGGCGAAACACAGCTTGATGACATCATCAAGTTGTGTTTCACCATGTTTTCTTTTAGAATTTTTCTATTAGGACCTTTTTTCCGAGAGTGTACAAATGGAACCAAATGGACCCGCCAGGGTCCATTTGGTTCACATTCGTACACTCTCAGAAAAACATTTTTTTGCGGCTCCAGACCGATTTTCAATTTAATTTTTGGTCGAGAATGGCTCTTTCAACATCTTGGGTTGCCGACCACTGAACTACACATTTGACTCCACCAGTCCAGAGCCTTATAGTAGGAAGAGTGAAGGCTCAAACACGTGACCTCATGAAGAAGCCCGGTCACGTGACATCATGGAGAGGCATGTGTGTCTAACTGGCTTTTTGAATATATTATTTTTAACAAGGTTGCCGCAAATGTCGTCAATTTTAGTATACTGTATACACAACAAACATGACAAATGTTTTGAACTATTGTTCAGTAACAACTATCATCTCTGTAATGTGTACGATGTGCTATTATTAAAAAACTAAAATAAAAGAATTTAAAGCCATTAAAGCTGGGCTATGCGATGCTTCACCCAGCTAGTCTCGCAGTCGGCGCAAGAATGTCAGTTCTTAACAGTATGTAAATGAGGAGACTATTGTGCTCTTTTAAGTCGTAAATATGATTGCAAATCATAAAACAAACTGTAAGAAAATAACCTGTGACATGTTTTCTTTCATTTGTCTGCATTTGTCTGCAAATAGTCATTATTACACAATGGTTGTTCACACGTTGTCTGTCCACTGGATTCCATTAGATCCATTCACTGTGGTAAAGTGTTTGACACACTCTGCCTTCCCAGTAGCGTGAGACACCGTAGAGGCTGCCATTAGACTGGCCCTATGAAGTGGACAGTGTTGTCAAAACACTGTCTCTAGATGGCACTGCACAAGTCCTCCCTTTTTCCTTAATCAAAGGCAGCTCAGTGAATTCTTATGAAACCCAGAAACAATAAGAAGCATAGATGGGGGATGGGTTGTTGTGAGGAGCAGAGATGCTGTGGGTGTATAAAGCTCATTTTTATCCCCGCAACCAGTGTTCCCAACTTGGCACATATTTAGCTTTTTTTCCGCCAGACCCCCCTAGGGACAAAATTAGTGAAACACTCCTGGCGGAAAAGTGTTTTTTTGCTGGTGAGTTGGGGAGAAATTGGCTGACAGGCGCCAGAGATAAAACACTTGTTTTTCACAATTATGGAGGGTTAGGTAGTAAACTCACCACAGCTGGTCCATGTAGGTGTGGATGACAGACACTCCTTTCCCCTTCATGCCCAGGTTCAACATCTCTGTGCTGGACATGGTGCTGGTGCCAACCGCCATGGGAGCTCTGGAACCACACACACACACACACACACACACACACACACACACACACACACACACACACACACACACACACACACACACACACACACACACACACAGAGAATACTGTTAAAAAGTGTGTTGCATAATTTATATGCAAAACATATAAATTATGGATAACATTATTGGATAACGGTTAAGGTTTTGTTTTTTCTTTTTTTTCCAGGCAGGGGGTAGAATAGATTATAGAGCTCAATTAACAACCAAACGTCACAACACAACAGCGTCTCACAAAACTATCAAAAGTAGAAGATCTACAAACTTGAAACAAAGCTTGAAGCAGTGTGTTTTGAGCTTGTAAATGTGCATTTTTTTGTCCAGAAAGTGAAAAGTGACAGTTTAACAAAAGTAACAGAGACAGAGATAAGCTTCATGTATGCATGTTGTACGTCGGTATGACGGTGTTGATTTATTTTGTTTGTCAACTGATTCTGACAGAGCCAAAAGCTCCACAAGGTCCACAACCCAGGACAAAATAAAATCTACCCTAATCTGCTCCCCTGCTCCCTGCAAATATCTAAAATATCTAAAATTTTAATTCAAGATGCCACACTGACAAAGGAAGGATATATCAAAGGAAATAAACAAAAATATTTTTCTACATTTCAAGATGTAATCATCATGTGATGGGTCAAACTAGAGGTTTTTCATGATTGAATCCATGCAAATGCATGCACATATTTGAGGTTTTTCCAGAAAACTTAGGTTAGGCCTAAATGGGTTAAAAAGCAAATCTAATGCCAAGAATGGATTCACAATCATGAACAAACATCTAGTTTAACATGTCCCATGCTACTTAAAGCATAATGAGTATGAATAATTCATAACACTACCTTAATCTTGGAATCCTGGATAATTAAGGTAGATTGAGGGCATTTGCAGTGAGCAGATTAGGGTAGATTGTTTTATTCTGGCTAGTAAACCTAATGTCCTGTCAGAATCAGTTGAGAAAAAACTGAATAAAACTATTTCTGCAGCCACACTGTGGTTCTACCACCATCCACTGACGCCACTAGGTGGCAGTAGTAGACCATGTTATAGACATACACAGACTGCACACAATAGTATACATACATGTTCATCTCTACTTCATTTTAGATCAGGGGTGGGCAATTATTTTTCCCAAGGGGCCAAATGAGATGCATAAAATATTGTGGAGGGTCAAGACTAAAGGCTGAACTAAAGTCTGCGTAATATTAATTTAATTTCAAGATAAAAGTAAGAGTAAGACCAACCATTTTGACACCAGGGACCTCTATTTATTCAGTATTTGTGCCACAGAGTACCACCATTTGATGACATTTTAGCCCCACAGACCCCAAAACTAATTATTTGGCTTTTGTCCACAATTCCAGGCTGGATTTGGGAAACCAAACAGTCAAACATACAAATCAAAATGACCATTAATCTTTTACATTCTCTAATTATATAGACTTAGGGCTAATTCAAATGAACATTTTTACGCTCTCAAAGAGTTACATCTGGTTAACCAACTTTCCATATTTAACTGTAACTCTCTCAAGGACCACTGATGGTCCCCGGACCACTGGTTTAAAACCATGGTACCCTTTCACGGGCCGGTCAGAGTCAGCCAAAGGGCCGCATTTGGCCCCCGGGCCGCATAATGCCCAGGTATGTTTTAGATAATGGATCTCTTCAAAAATAAATGCTTTATACATTTTATAGGCAGCAGTGTGTTGTGTGTTACCTGTTGCTGACTACTTTAACAGCACAGCAGTGTGTTACCTGTTGCTGACCACTTTAACAGCACAGCAGTGTGTTGTGTGTTACTTGTTGCTGACCACTTTAACAGCACAGTAGTGTGTGGTGTGTTACCTGTTGCTGACCACTTTAACAGCACAGCAGTGTGTTGTGTTACCTGTTGTTGACCACTTTAACAACACAGCAGTGTGTTGTGTGTTACCTGTTGTTGACCACTTTAACAGCACAGCAGTGTGTTGTGTTACCTGTTGTTGACCACTTTAACAACACAGCAGTGTGTTGTGTGTTACCTGTTGTTGACCACTTTAACAGCACAGCAGTGTGTTGTGTTACCTGTTGCTGACCACTTTAACAGCACAGCAGTGTGTTACCTGTTGCTGACCACTTTAACAGCACAGCAGTGTGTTGTGTGTTACCTGTTGCTGACCACTTTAACAGCACAGCAGTGTGTTGTGTTACCTGTTGTTGACCACTTTAACAACACTATAGATGGTCCCTAGCCTGGGTTCAGCCCACAGGCCCCGCCCACTCAGCTGGGTTCTGTGGTCTGGTGTTGTGATGTAGAGTTTCGATTTATCTCGTCCGGAAAAACGGCTCGGCCAATGAGCTGGAGTTGGAGGCGGGTCTAAAAAAATAGCCAATCAACACCGAGGAACATCTAACTGCCACAACAGAACAGTTTCCCATAAAAGAACAGCACACATCCATTCAGTTTCATTGTAACTAAAGTTTCATTGCAACTAGAGTTTCATTGTAACTAGAGTTTCATTCTTTAATACTGCATTTAGTTATAAATAGTGAAAATGTCCGACGCCAACTGCACTGCTAGTCAGTTAACTGCTAGTTAACTGCTAGTTAACTGATAGTTAACTGTTGTTGTCGACTGCAAACAACGTCTCCAGTGATTGGTCGAGGGAAAATCAAGGGCCCGCCTCCTTGTAAATCGGTTACAATGGGGCCAATGTCAGACTCTTGAGCCATGGCTCAGAGTCTGACAATCAGGCTAGTGTGTTGCCTGTTGCTGACCACTTTAACAGCACAGCAGTGTGTTGTGTTACCTGTTGCTGACCACTTTAACAGCACAGCAGTGTGTTGTGTTACCTGTTGCTGACCACTTTAACAACACAGCAGTGTGTTGTGTGTTGTGTGTTACCTGTTGCTGACCACTTTAACAGCACAGCAGTGTGTTGTGTTACCTGTTGCTGACCACTTTAACAGCACAGCAGTGTGTTGTGTTACCTGTTGCTGACCACTTTAACAGCACAGCAGTGTGTTGTGTTACCTGTTGCTGACCACTTTAACAGCACAGCAGTGTGTTACCTGTTGCTGACCACTTTAACAACACAGCAGTGTGTTGTGTGTTGTGTGTTACCTGTTGCTGACCACTTTAACAACACAGCAGTGTGTTGTGTGTTGTGTGTTACCTGTTGCTGACCACTTTAACAGCACAGCAGTGTGTTGTGTGTTGTGTGTTACCTGTTGCTGACCACTTTAACAGCACAGCAGTGTGTTGTGTTACCTGTTGCTGACCACTTTAACAGCACAGCAGTGTGTTGTGTTACCTGTTGCTGACCACTTTAACAGCACAGCAGTGTGTTACCTGTTGCTGACCACTTTAACAACACAGCAGTGTGTTGTGTGTTGTGTGTTACCTGTTGCTGACCACTTTAACAGCACAGCAGTGTGTTGTGTGTTGTGTGTTACCTGTTGCTGACCACTTTAACAGCACAGCAGTGTGTTACCTGTTGCTGACCACTTTAACAGCACAGCAGTGTGTTGTGTTACCTGTTTCTGACCACTTTAACAGCACAGCAGTGTGTTACCTGTTGCTGACCACTTTAACAGCACAGCAGTGTGTTACCTGTTGCTGACCACTTTAACAGCACAGCAGTGTGTTACCTGTTGCTGACCACTTTAACAGCACAGCAGTGTGTTACCTGTTGCTGACCACTTTAACAGCACAGCAGTGTGTTGTGTGTTACCTGTTGCTGACCACTTTAACAGCACAGCAGTGTGTTGTGTTACCTGTTGCTGACCACTTTAACAGAACAACAGTGTGTTGTGTTACCTGTTGCTGACCACTTTAACAGCACAGCAGTGTGTTACCTGTTGCTGACCACTTTAACAGCACAGCAGTGTGTTACCTGTTGCTGACCACTTTAACAGCACAGCAGTGTGTTGTGTTACCTGTTGCTGACCACTTTAACAGCACAGCAGTGTGTTGTGTGTTGTGTGTTACCTGTTGCTGACCACTTTAACAACACAGCAGTGTGTTACCTGTTGCTGACCACTTTAACAGCACAGCAGTGTGTTGTGTTACCTGTTGCTGACCACTTTAACAGCACAGCAGTGTGTTGTGTGTTGTGTGTTACCTGTTGCTGACCACTTTAACAGCACAGCAGTGTGTTGTGTGTTGTGTGTTACCTGTTGCTGACCACTTTAACAGCACAGCAGTGTGTTGTGTTACCTGTTGCTGACCACTTTAACAACACAGCAGTGTGTTGTGTGTTGTGTGTTACCTGTTGCTGACCACTTTAACAGCACAGCAGTGTGTTGTGTGTTGTGTGTTACCTGTTGCTGACCACTTTAACAGCACAGCAGTGTGTTGTGTGTTGTGTGTTACCTGTTGCTGACCACTTTAACAACACAGCAGTGTGTTGTGTGTTGTGTGTTACCTGTTGCTGACCACTTTAACAGCACAGCAGTGTGTTGTGTTACCTGTTGCTGACCACTTTAACAGCACAGCAGTGTGTTACCTGTTGCTGACCACTTTAACAACACAGCAGTGTGTTGTGTGTTGTGTGTTACCTGTTGCTGACCACTTTAACAGCACAGCAGTGTGTTGTGTTACCTGTTGCTGACCACTTTAACAACACAGCAGTGTGTTACCTGTTGCTGACCACTTTAACAGCACAGCAGTGTGTTGTGTGTTACTTGTTGCTGACCACTTTAACAGCACAGTAGTGTGTGGTGTGTTACCTGTTGCTGACCACTTTAACAGCACAGCAGTGTGTTGTGTTACCTGTTGCTGACCACTTTAACAGCACAGCAGTGTGTTGTGTGTTACCTGTTGCTGACCACTTTAACAACACAGCAGTGTGTTGTGTTACCTGTTGCTGACCACTTTAACAACACAGCAGTGTGTTACCTGTTGCTGACCACTTTAACAGCACAGCAGTGTGTTGTGTGTTACCTGTTGCTGACCACTTTAACAGCACAGCAGTGTGTTGTGTGTTACCTGTTGCTGACCACTTTAACAGCACAGCAGTGTGTTGTGTTACCTGTTGCTGACCACTTTAACAGCACAGCAGTGTGTTACCTGTTGCTGACCACTTTAACAGCACAGCAGTGTGTTGTGTGTTACTTGTTGCTGACCACTTTAACAGCACAGTAGTGTGTGGTGTGTTACCTGTTGCTGACCACTTTAACAGCACAGCAGTGTGTGGTGTGTTACCTGTTGCTGACCACTTTAACAGCACAGCAGTGTGTTGTGTGTTGTGTGTTACCTGTTGCTGACCACTTTAACAGCACAGCAGTGTGTTACCTGTTGCTGACCACTTTAACAGCACAGCAGTGTGTTGTGTTACCTGTTGCTGACCACTTTAACAGCACAGTAGTGTGTGGTGTGTTACCTGTTGCTGACCACTTTAACAGCACAGCAGTGTGTGGTGTGTTACCTGTTGCTGACCACTTTAACAGCACAACAGTCTCCCTGCCTCACATCTGGAAGTCCAGTAGATGGAATCACCACACCAGGCAGCATCAGATCTATCACACACAAACATACACTGTAAGAGGGGCTGTGTGTGTGTGTGTGTGTGTGTGTGTGGGGGGGGGGGGGGGGGGGGGGGGGGGGGTCTATTAGGGGTAGGACAATTGATTGATTCCATTTTTAATCCATCTTTGGATCCCAACATATCGTTTACCAATCGTCGTTTTGCTGCATTTCAAAATGGGCACAGACATTTTGGGGAAAATGTCTGTGCCCATTCATTCTGTCTGAACAGAATGAATCTTACCTGCTCCACCGATCATCTTCTGAAGAACAGACTAGACCTATACTAAAGTTAAGTCTCTGATGTATGAACAGAATGAATCTCACCTGCTCCACCGATCATCTTCTGAAGGACTGCAGGCCATGTGGTGAAGGTTGGCAGGACATGAGGGAAACGCCAGAGCATGTATACTGGAACACATAATATATATCACTGATCATTATGGACATGAAGACATGAGGGAAACGCCACAGCATGTATACTGGAATATATAATATACAGGACATGAGGGAAACGCCACAGCATGTACACTGGAATAAATAATATACAGGACATGAGGGAAACGCCACAGCAAGTACACTGGAATATATAATATACAGGACATGAGGGAAACACCACAGCATGTACACTGGAACACATAAATAATACCATCACTGATCATTACGTTTTCTGCACTCAGCAGGTCAAACCAGGCAGACCTGGATCAGTCCAATACAAATACTTCCTAAATAGTTTGAAAGTATCCTCAAAAGGGAATTTTACTTTACGTTGGGGCATAAATAAAGCTACCAGTATCAGAAACCAAGCATCATTGCAGCTGTATGGAATTATATATTGAATTATTATATTGAATTATCCTCTTTTATCCTCTATCTGCAAAGCATTGATTTGATACAAATCCACAGTAGACATGAGCTACTTTCTGTCAGTAAATAAAAGTGCTGGACTTTGGAGGCACTCGTTTGTATTAACAGGGTGGGCTGTGCGGTGCCTCCTGCATTATGTGCACATTCTAAACAGTGGGTACACAGGACTGTTCAGTGTGTACATTTGGGCTAGTTAAGATGATGAATATTTTAACTCTTGAGAGTGTAAAAATGAAACCAAATGGACCCGCAAGGGTCCATTTGGTTTCATTTTTACACTCTCAAGAGTTAGATCTGGTTAACCAACTTAGCTGGGGACCACCTGGAACCCTCTCAGGGACCACTGGTGGCCCACGGACCACCTGTTGAAAACCCCTGCTGTAGGGTACAGTCACAGAGGGTTCTATATGTACCTGTAGGGTACAGTCATAGAGCAGGGGTTTTCAACCAGTGGTCCAGGGACCACCAGTGGTCCTTGAGAGGGTTCCAGGTGATCCCCAGCTAAGTAGGTTAACCAGATGTAACTCTTGAGAACGTAAAAAATGAAACCAAATGGACGCTTGCGGGTCCATTTGGTTTCATTTTTTTTGGAATGTATGTTTTGCTTGTTTTGTTTCCCAAATCCAGACTGGAATTTTGGACAAATGCAAAATAAAACTTTGGATTTGGGGTCTATGGGGGTAAAATATCCTCAAATGGTGGTCCATGGCTCAAATCCTGAATAGATGGTGGTCCCTGAGATGAAAAAGGTTGAAAACCACTGTCACAGAGGGTTGTATATGTACCTGTAGGGTAGAGCTGTCTGTCCAGTTCAAACAGCAGAGGGTTGTATATGTACCTGTAGGGTAGAGCTGTCTGTCCAGTTCAAACACCAGTGGGTTGTATATTTACCTGTAGGGTAGAGCTGTCTGTCCAGTTCAAACAGCAGAGGGTTGTATATTTACCTGTAGGGTAGAGCTGTCTGTCCAGCTCAAACAGCAGAGGGTTCCTGTGGAGGACATAGAGGGTGACAGACTCTCCTTTATGAGCGTAGATCTTCACCACGTTCAGCTCCTCCTTGTTGGGAACCAGCTCTGACAGCTCCTCTGGAGACAGAGAGGGAAACGCTGACGAGATGTCTGCTTTCAGCTTCCTCCTGGAGGTGGGGAAACACACACACACACACACACACACACACACACACACACACACACACACACACACACACACACACACACACACACACACACACACACACACACACACACACACACACACACACACACACACACACACACACACACACACACACACACACACACACAAAACATTTATTTATGTCCACACAAAGGAAATGCATACAGGGACACAAATATTAAAGCTGCATTCGAGTTACGTACATCTGCAAAATCATGGCATGAGCTTTTGTGATACAACAGTCTTGCAGTACAGTCTATGGCATACCTGGGCATTATGCGGCCCGGGGTTGGTTGGCTCTAACCGGCCCGGGGACCACCAGTGGGCCTTGAGAGAGTTCCAGTTAAATATGGAAAGTTGGTTAACCAGATGTAACTCTTTGAGTTTCATTTTTACACTCTCAAGAGTTAAAATATTCATCATCTGAATTAGCCCAAAGTTTACACAATCAGAGAATGTAAAAGAATGGTCATTTTTGATCTATGTTATCCTGTTTTGTTTGTGAAATCCAGCCTGGCATTGTGGACAAAAACACAATAAATCTTTAGTTTTGTGTCTGTGGGCCTAAAATGTCATCAAATGGTGGTCCGTGGCTCAAATACTAAATAAACAGTGGGCCCTGGTGTCAAAATGGTTGGTCTTACTCTTACTTTTTTCTTGAAATTAAATTAATACTACACAGACTTTAGTTCAGCCTTTAGTCTTGGCCCTCCACAATATTTTATGTATCTCATTTGGCCCCTTGGGGAAAATAATTGCCCACCTTTGGTCTATGTACTTTGTACTATGTACAGTACTTTGCCAGCCTTTTTGCCTCTTTTTTGGCATCCTGAGTTGTTGGAACTCTCTAACAACCAGTCTGTGTGTATGCTCTATGGCTGCCGAATATAAACACAAATAGTCTACACCTATAGCCCAGCTCTGAGGTGGTATTTAGAAGGGCTGGATATTTAATGACATTGGTCATAAAAAGTTTCCTCTAGGCTGTGGTCAAAGGTGCAGGCTCACACACTCTCACACACACACACACACACACACACACACACACACACACACACACACACACACACACACACACACACACACACACACACACACACACACACACACACACACACACACACACACACACACACACACACACACACCACACACACACACTTCAAGCAATACAATTCAAGCAAGGTCTGAAGAAATTCATTAACATGGTGAAATACATCTTGATGACATTGTCAAGATGTATTTTCACCATGTTAATGGATTTCTTTAGACGCTTCTTTTTTCTAAGAGCTTACAAATAGAACCATTTTCCGTTAGGGTTCCATTTGTTGGTTCCATTTGTACACTTTGAAAAAAAAAAAACGTTGAAAATTGGTGGAATTCCCCTTTAAGAATACGCTTGTTTACAATGTTCATTTCATCATCAAACAATTAAAGGCATTCAGGCAGTATTTCTGTTGTTGGTCTAGTCTTAGTCAATTAAATATATAATAATATAAGAAATCTTTAGATATTTTAGTCAAATACACTATATTTGTCCAAGACACGCAGCAGTGGCTCAGCGGTAGAGACATTGGTTGGCGACCGCAAGGTTGCCGGTTCAAACCCGGGTTCCCTTAGAGTTAGTGTCGATGTGTCTCTGAGCAAGACACTGAACGCCTAATTTCTCCCGATGTGTTGGTCAGTACCTTGCATGGTTTCTTCCACCATTAGTGTGTGAATGGGATCTACAATCTACGCTGTATGTAAAGCGCCTTGGATAAAGGCGATATCCACACTGTAGTTTTGAATATGCAGAGATATATTTATAGTCATAATACGTAACATGTCCCCTTTTATTTTATTATGACAATTGAGTGAAATAGTGCATGACAATATTATGAGCTGCTCTCCTGAAATGGTTTATGCAGTGAATACTGCAGGTCAGGAATGATGTCCTTTCAAGTTAAGCTGATCTACAATGTTATTTTAAAATAGATCCACAAAACACATAAGTCATTTGAAGAGAATAAGTTATTATCTGCTACTGTACACAATACTCATGGACTTAGGAAGCAAATTAAGAATTTCCACCCATTTTCATTTTTTCCTGAGTGTGTACAAATGTGACCAAATGAACCCTAGCGGTTTTATTTGGTTCCTAAAAGAAAAATCATTAACGTGTGAAACACAACTTAATGATGTCACCAAGTTTTAGTTCATCATGATAATGATTTTTTTCAGACCTAAATTTCAAGGAAACATAGAAGCTTTTTTATCATGTCCACACAACATCTCTAAGGTATATTAATGACATTCCCCTTCAATAGTCCTAGTTTGTGATTTTAGTCTTTTAGTCCCATTTAGTCTTATGAAAATCTTTTTTTAATTCTCATGAAATTCTTTTTTAAGTCTTAGTTGACAAAAAAACAACACTGGTCAGAAATTCTAGCTGTGAGGAGATAGACTAATGTTTTCAACCAGTGGTCCTGGACAGGGTTCCAGGTGGTCTCCAGGCTAAATGATGGAAAGTTGGTTATCCAGATGTAACTCTTTAAAATATTCATCATGTGAATTATCCCAAGTCTACACAACTAGAGAATGTAGAAGATTAATGGTCAGTTTGATCTGTAGGTTTGCCTGTTTAGTTTCCCAAAATCCAGCCTGGAATTGTGAACAAAAGCAAAAGAAATCTTTAGCTTTGGAGTCTGTGGGGCTAAAATATCCCCCATGGTGGTCCGTGGCTCAAATTCTGAATAAATGGTGGTCCCTGGTATCAAAAAGGTTGAAAACCAACTACTCTAATGACACAAACACAGTGAATGGATCCAGTGTGTGACTCACTTGGCTGATCCTTTCAGCACCGTGTTGGACTTGACGCGGAACGCCTTGGTAAACATCTTAGAAGCTCTTAATACTGAACAACTTCATGGATATATGATATATATGAGCTAATTAAACATCAGTAGATATCATAATAATGTGCAGCTGGCCCTCTGCTGCTCGGGTCCGTCCGACACTGTAAGCGGACCGAGTGGAAACACCAAACCCACCGTGCACTGTGCGCTATGGTTCCGCAGATCTATGTATAGCGTCAGAGACGTTGCGACATTGAGGGGTCAGAAACTGTGGCGCTCGAGCTGAATAGGGACACACAGGAAATACATTGTTTTAAACGAGGGTGACGCAAATGTGTGCAACATGACAACTATTTTAAAGTATTGTACTGTAGTAGCAACTAGTAAAGTCTCTTGTTGTCTTATTAATATTTATGTTTTTTAGCCTACTATTATTACAAAACGATTCTAAAATAAAGGAATTTCCGATCATTAAAAGCTGGGGGTTGTTGCCGGAGTCTATGACCCTATGAAGTGAACGGAGTTTACGCAACTCTATGGCTCTGCTTTGACGTAACTGACTGTGTGTGAATCTGTCGAATTATTTCAGTTTTTACGTCCTTTTACGTCCACTATGTAACTATTGTCAACAAGTTATGTGTCCAATCGCAGTTGTTCACATAGTTGTAGTTTAATTGTAGGCTACTGTAACTCCCCAAGCTGTTATCAGTGTGTTGCAGTGTGTAGGCTCTACTGTAATTCTCCATTTCTGTTTAATTTAAAAAAAAAAAACATTCAATGATTCATGAAATCACAATATGCCCGGCATATAGAACTTGTAGGCCTACATAATAAATACATAGGCCTATGTGGGTTATCTGTTGATGATGATTGAGGCCATTAGTATAAACAAAATAAAGCAACAATTAAAATAATTTCAAAATAAATAATAAAGCAAAGAAATAAGGTCTTGCACCTCATTTAAATTAAACCTCGTCATTATACAGAATCACTGCATTCCTATCTGCACTTAAATGTCCACCTGGTGCATTAAGAAAGGCATATGTTTTATTTCTAATAATCCTGCCAATGTTGAATGCAATATGAATATGATCTATTCCTAATTCCAAACATCAATGTGACTACAATTCAGACACTTGTGTTTTAATAGTATATCTGTTACTAACAGTGTTGGGACATGTGCACTACGTAACTCAATATATTACATAATATATTACCAAAATGCAGTAACTTATAATATAAATATATTACTTAACAAAAACAAGCTAATATATTATACTTTTCTTTCTGCATTACTGCATTACTTTCAATATTACTTTCTGTCAATCTGTCTCGTTGAAAATGTTCTTGTGAAATTTTCTTGACAACTGCAGAAGTTAAATAATTACTTATTTTCTATAATTTGTCATCAAATTATTTATTCAGGAGGACGTTTTTTCAAGTTGATTTCATATGGATTTCCCAGATAGCCAAGTGCGCTTTCTTTATTGTAGCTATGCCACTGGCCTACACAAAATTTGATTAATAGTGACACTAAATATTTAATTATATATTTTGCACAACATTTTTCTTTTAAGTAATATGTAATAGTAATATTAATATATTACACTTGCCCAGACAGCAATATTGTAATACAATATATTGCTTTAAAACGAAGGTAATAAGTAATAAGTAATACATTAACAAGGTATAGTAATATTCCCAACACTGGTTACTAACAAAAGACAATGGATTCATGTGAAATGATAGTTGATTAACAAATGTGTAGGCTAAAGCCTTCTATGCACACAATAAATGTATTTTGTGATTGACAGGACATATGTAGCCTGACGATCTGAATTTCCATTTAGTTTCATTTAGTTTAGTTAGTTGTAATCAGGACATACTGTATATAGCTGTTTCCCTGCAGACAGACACTTGCTTTGCCCCGCAGACGGTCCAGAGCTTTATTGTTGTCAACAAATCCTTTTCGTGAGACTCATCATGACAAGGTGGCGCTAGTATGTGGGTCTGGTTTCAATAGGGTTTCATTATGAAACTGAAACTGAAAGTTTCATAATGAGAGTGGAGGTGATGTAGAGTTAGAGGCAAATCTGTTGACAAAAACAAGGGTTTATACACACTAAAGATGCATATAATACATTAATACCTCTAATGCAGGGCTGCCCAAAAGGTAGATGGTGATCTACCAGTAGATCACACAGGCTGTGCAAGTAGATCACATGACAGTCCCCCCTGCACCTGGACCCTCTTGAGAGCGGTGAAATAAAACCAAATGGACCCAAATTAGATTTAAACATCTGATTTACCTGATTTTCCAAACAATTATGAAATGGAGAATAACTGTTATTGTGGACAAATTGTGGACAAAAATGTGACAGTTCTTAGTTTTGGGTGCAAGAAACTAAACTCAACATCATGAACTGTCAACTCCCAATACTGTTTTCAAACATAGCATAAACAGGAAAACTTTCCAATTCTCCCCCTCTATTTTTCATTATAAGTGCATTATTCTTAAACACTATAACATTAAGTAACACCATCACCACTATTTCAAAGCTCAAACTTTCTATAGGGGGCCTTGAAATGGATTTTCAGTAATGGAACAATCACATTTTTGATGTGTAGATCTTGTTGAGCATCAGCTCAACAAGATCTACACATCAAAAATGTGATTGTATATAGCTGTTTCCCTGCAGACAGGCACTTGCTTTGCCCCGCAGACGGTCCAGAGCTTTATTGTTGTCAACAAATCCTTTTAGTGAGACTCATGACAAGGTGGCGCTAGTGGGTCTGGTTTCAGAAGTTTTGAAAGTAGCTCTCAAGTAAAAAAAAAAAAAGTGTGGGCAGCCCTGATCTAATCGTAGTAATTCAGGGCTGGGGCCAGGCTTGGTCG
>CM076973.1:53075454-53138147 GCA_039105355.1 Benthosema pterotum
AACATTTCAAGGTTATATTTCAGGACAGCCTCGTACAGCCACGGCTGGTTCCCAAAGTTTGGTTCGGAGACCTCTGGGAGTCCAACTATGTACAAGGCCATAGTTTGTGTGCACGGCCAATACATTTACACAAACATTTCAATGCTATAGTACAATCCAGCCATGGCTGTTTCCTAAAGTGTGGTGTGTTGACCTCTGGGGTTCCAACTATGTACACAGGACAGTGTTTGTGTGCACGACCAATAGTTTTACTTGAACATTTGTTAGTTATATTACAGGACAGCCAAATACAGTCACGCCTGGTTTCCCAAAGTGTGGTTCGGGGATCTCTGGAATCATATATGTACACGGGCCAGAGTTTGTGTGCATGACAAATAGTTTTACAAGAAGATTTCAAGGTAATATTGCAGGACAGCCTCGTACAGCCACGGCTGGTTCCCAAAGTTTGGTTCGGAGACCTCTGGGAGTCCAACTATGTACAAAGGCCATAGTTTGTGTGCACGGCCAATACATTTACACAAACATTTCAATGCTATAGTACAATCAGCCATGGCTGGTTCATAAAGTGTGTGTGTGTGTGACCTCCTGGGTTCCAACTATGTACACAGGACAGTGTTTGTGTGCACGACCAATAGTTTTACTTGAACATTTGTTGGTTATATTACAGGACAGCCAAGTACAGTCACGCCTGGTTCCCAAAGTGTGGTTTGGGGATCTCTGGGAATCAAACTATGTACATGGGCCAAGTGTGTGTGTGCATGACAAATAGTCTTACAAGAAACATTTCAAGGTTATGTTGCAGGACAGCCTCGTACAGCCACGGCTGGTTCCCAAAGTTTGGTCGGAGACCTCTGGAGTCCAACTATGTACAAAGGCCATAGTTTTGTGTGCACGGCCAATACATTTACACAAACATGTTACAATGCCATAGTCTGTGTGCACAGCCAATACTTTTACATAAACATTTCAAGGCTATAGTACAATCTAGCCATGACTGATTCCCAAAGTGTGGTTCAGGGACCTCTGGGAATCCAACTATGTATATAGGCCATAGTTTGTGTCCACAGGCAATACCTTTACACAGACATTTTCTTTAGTACAATCCAGCCATGTTGGTTCCCAAAGTGGGGTTAAGGGATCCCTGGCAGTCCAATTATGTACACAAGCCATAGTCTGTTTGCACAGCCAATACCTTTTACTCAAACTTTCAAGGCTATAATGCAATGCAGTGATGGATGGTTCCCAAAGTGTAGTTTGGGGACTCTGGCATCCAACTACGTTACACAAGGCATAGTTTGTGTGCACAAACAATACTTTCACGTGAAAAATTTATAGGCTATATTACTGGGGGTTTAGGGTGGGGGGTGGGGGGCTATGTACACGAGCCATAGGTTGTGGGCATGACCAATATTTTTTGCCAACAGCTGATTCGGTCTGGCTTATTAGCCAGGCTAACTCCAGGATCCTGCCAGCATTGTAGGTCCTTGCACATAGTAATAGTTTACACATGACTTTGTTTACAATAGTTTTACATGAATGTGTCCATGAATGTGTCCTTACTAGTCGATAGTCTGAAGGAGTTTAGGAGCCTGCCATGGCTGTACTGTACTATAGCCTAGTGTTGTTCATTTAAAGCTATATACACAGTTTTCCCCACAGAGTCCCCAAAACACACTTTGTCAACCAGACATGGCTCTACTAAAATGGACTGTATTATAGCCTAGAAATGTTCATGTAAAACCATTGGTCTTGCACACAAACTATTGCAATCCAACGGAATCTGAATCAGCGTTGAAAAGTAAGTCAGAAAACACTTCTTTCACGTTTTTCTGGTTTTTTTTTTTTTTTTTTTAAGGATGTTTCATGACCTCCAGTCTTTCCATGACCTTTAGGCAGTGCCGATTCTGGCCTCCTAGGGGCCCTAGCAGTTTTTTTACTAGGGGCCCTGCTTCTCAGGCGCTGATTTTGGCTTTTTTGTTATTTTGGCCATTTTTTGCGGGGAAATACATTATAGATAGCTTAAACACACACACACTCTCTCTCCCTCTCTCCTCTCTCTCTCTCTCTCTCTCTCTCTCCAATGTTTCCTTTTCAAATGAATGTATTTATTGCTACTTCAATCCTGACCAACAACAACAACAACTATGAAACTGTCTCTTATGTAGAGATGTAGCAGGTCTAGAATAGGGACAAATAAGAGTTGAAAATACTTTGTTCACTGTCAAAGTATTGTAGGCTACAGTAACCAACACATTCTGTAGTAGTAGCCACATACACATCACAGAGACTCTATGATGTGACTGGCTTCATGAAGTGAACGGAGTTGACATAACTGTCTATATCCATAATACTCTAAGCTTTGGGCATGCCGCATAGGAGATATTATTATTGACAAAATACAACAAGCTTGTATCTCTGCCACCAAAAAAACAACAACACAACAACACACTACCGACAGCCCAGCATTTAACAGCACAACTGAAAACTGCAGTCATTCATAGCGTTAGCCTGCCAGCCTACCTGACTGCTGCTGCTCCTTTTTTCATATCCTGAAGTAATGATGTTTGTTGACCAAACATGCTAAGAAAAGGGGGGGCGTTTCTGCGTGGTGTAAAAAAAAAACGCGACAGCGGGCATGATTCAAGTAACGCTGTTTACGGAAGAAAATTTCCCTTCTACGTACAGAACTACCATGCACTAGAGTGGTTACGTTCGCCGCTGTACGTTATTTGCGTAAGTGCTCGCGATTCAATAAACGTACATGCGCCCGATGTACGCTATTTGCGTAAATAACAGTTCTTTCAATTAGTTATTTACTCAGAGCTGGCGGGGGCCCTTTGTGGAATCGGGGGCCCAACGCAGGCTGCGTAGTCTGCGTATAGGAAGAATCGGCGCTGCCTTTAGGGTTAACGGTGTCAGAAAAAAATCCGGACCAAGACCATCTGACCTGGCTATACTCCAACATAGATAGGGAGTTGGAATGGATTTTTTTTTTTTTTTAATCTCTAAAGGCGTTTTTATGGCCGTCAAAGTCAAAAAATGCAAACGTACTTGGCCTCGCCCACAAGCATCAGAGGGGGAGTAATGGAGGTGCACGCGTTCAGCTCGTAGAGACGCATGCGCTGATTTGTGTCAAACCACTCAAAAGTTAGGTTTTTGACTTTGACGGGTGTAGCACCGCCCCCAAAGGTCAACATCCGGGGCTTTCTGAGTCCCTCTCGACGAGACGAACAGTTTGGTGTATGGCACTTGTTTGTGCGACACTTTTTTCATATCGATCTTCAACATGGATGGGGAGTTGGAACGGATTTTTTTAAAAAAATCTCTAACAGCGTTTTTATGGCCGTCAAAGTCCAAAAAATGCAATTTGCTAAGTGGGCGTGGCGAAACGGTACTTTCCCGATGCGGAGAGCGTCAAGAGTGGTAACGTTGGATTCAGCGGGAGAAATACTTTCCGATGACATGTCACTTTTATTTTTGTCACTTAACATTATTGTTATGGAAATGCATTTAATGTTGTCAAAATGCTTTTAAGATCCGCCATGTTCAGCCCAGTTTGCTATGACAACCTCACTCCCCCCTCTGAGAGAGTATGGGGGGGGGCACGAAAGCCGACCAATAGCGAACCGGGGGCATTTTATGGAGCAATCTGAGGCCATTCAGATGGCGAAAATTATGCAATCTGGGCCCATCGAATGGGGGATTTTTGAAGAAATCTGAGCCCATTCAATGGGGAATTCATACTGGATCGGGTGCAGAAATGTTCATGTGAAGGTATTAATCCTGCACATAAACTATGGACTATGTACATAGTTTGATTCCCAGAGGTCTTGAACCACACTTGGGAAACAACCATGGCTGATTGTACTATAGCCTTGAAATGTTTGTGTAAATGTATTGGTCATGCACACAAACTATGGTTTGTGTACATAGCTGGACCCAGAGGTCCTTGAACTACACTCGGGATCCCGAGATGCGTGGGCACAGGGCACTTAATTTCCTGCCCGGGAACGCCATCCGTCTTCCGAGGTTATGATTTTTTTTCTATTAGAAATTACACTAAAGGATTATTTTTTCACACAGATCATCTTTCTCCATATCTGTGAGTGGTTAAATATAACCCTCAAATAATGTACAAAGATTTTTGATGACTGATGATAACTAGACTATGGAGTGAGGGCTACAATGTTGACATCACATGGTCGAAATGCGAGCGGTCAGCAGTCAGGACCGCACAACTGCTGCATCCTCCTGCATTGATTTAACCAGATGCTGCAGATCAGCATCTGACAGAAAAAAGTGCTGTTATTTGCCTACTGTGAAACTATTATTTGTTCATGTCAGAAAGACTGGCTTATGGTTATCTGGCTACATTAAAGTGTATGATTGAACTTTTCATGGTATAAATTGTTTAGACATTTTTGAAAATGTTGTAGTGTGTGTGTGTAGTGTAGAAAAAAAACAATATATATATATATATATATATATACTGGTAAGCAGTTTTTTTCCATGCTACAATATTAATATTTATATTTTGGTTTACATACTGTATATCCTTGAAATGTTTGTGTAAATGTATTGGCCCGGCTCACAAACTATGGGCTGCATATATAGTTGAACTCCCAGAGGTCCCTGAACCACACTTTATGAACCTTGTCTCTCTGGTTTTACAATGTGCTATAGGTGAGGATCCTAGAAATACAGAGATAATGAAGTAATTACTCTGAAATCAGCAGATCAACAAGGTTAAGGATCTGCATGAAGCATGAATAAACGACCATTTCAAAACATGTTAATCTAAACACCATTTAGATTAACTGTCTGGTTTGGTCTCACTTACAAATAGAAATGCAACAGAATGCAACAGAAAGAGCACTCCCCCTCCCCCCCTTCATCCCACAGCACATTCTGGATTGAACCCTCGTTAAGTGCAATGGACGGCACCTGCTGTTAGTCAGTTCTCAGTCAACAGTGTGGCAGTTCTGAAAGTGTGAAGCCCCTACATACTCAGTTTTAATATAGCAGTGCAGCATTGTGGACTGTGGAGATACACAGTTAGAAACATTTGTAAACGTTTTCTTCTGTAGTATAATAGAAAGACAAAATGTAATATATTCTCAAACCTTTGTGCATTAAGTGAAATATTAAAAAAATGTAATAATCTTGATTATGGTGTACAGCTCATGAAAACCCCCACATCTCAATGAATTACAATATTTTGAGACCACTAAGAAATGTCAATTATGTGAAAAGCATATTAATGTATGCAGTTTACTACTACTTACAATGGATCAGACTGGACTAGACTAGACTAGGGTGTACTGGGCTGTTCAAACAGACTAACCACTCATGGGCAATAGTTTGTATGCACTTACTGTACATGAACCTAGTCAAGCCCGATGGGAGAACAGAGTAGTGGAGGGGAGTACTACCGTACTGTATTATGATGGATCAGGCTGGACTAGACAAGACTAGTGTGCACTAAACTCAAATAGGCTCTATCAGCCTGTACTAGGCTCTGTAGATCCTCACACCATTGGGACTAACCACTATGTGTACATGTGCAATACTTTGTGTGCACAATCAAGAGTTTTACATGGACATGGGTTGACGATAGTACAGTATTGCGTTGTACAGCCTAATGAAGCCTAGTACAGCCTAACAAACCCCTGTATTCTATTGAGCCCATTTGAGTACAGCCTAGTATGCCAAAGTCTAGCCTAGTCCTGTCCAATGGGAGAATAGAGTAGTAGAGGGAAGTACTCGTCTATATTATGTCACACCATTGTGAATAACCACCATGTACACGGGCAGTCGTTTGTGTGCACATTCAATACTTTTACTTGGTCATGTGTTGACCATAGTGCAGTATCACCTCGTACAGCCTAATGAAGCCTAGTACAGCCTAACAAACCCCCCTACAGCCTGTTAGAGCCCATTTGAGTCTAGTGAAATACGGCCTAGTATGCCAAAGTCTAGCCTAGTCCTCTCCAAAGGGAAAATAGAGTAGTAGAGGGAAGTACTCGTCTATATTATGTCACACCATTGTGAATAACCACCATGTACACGGGCAGTCGTTTGTGTGCACATTCAATACTTTTACTTGGACATGTGTTGACCATAGCGCAGTATCACCTCGTACAGCCTAATGAAGCCTAGTACAGCCTAACAAACCCCCCTACAGCCTGTTAGAGCCCATTTGAGTCTAGTGCAATACGGCCTAGTATGCCAAAGTCTAGCCTAGTCCTCTCCAATGGGAAAATAGAGCAGTAGAGGGAAGTACTAGTCTATATTATGTCACACCATTGTGAATAACCACCGTGTACACGGGCAGTTGTTTGTGTGCACATTCAATACTTTTACTTGGACATGTGTTGACCATAGTGCAGTATCACCTCGTACAGCCTAATGAAGCCTATTACAGCCTAACACACACCCCTACAGCCAATTAGAGCCCATTTGAGTCTTGTGCAGTACAGCCTAGTATGCAAAGTCTAGCCTAGTCCTCTCCAATGGGAGAAAAGAGTAGTAGAGGGAAGTACTAGTCTATATTATGTCACACCATTGTGAATAACCACCGTGTACACGGGCAGTCGTTTGTGTGTACATTCAATACTTTTACTTGGACATGTGTTGACCATAGTGCAGTATCACCTCGTACAGCCTAATGAAGCCTAGTACAGCCTAACAAACCCCCCTACAGCCTGTTAGAGCCCATTTGAGTCTAGTGCAATACGGCCTAGTATGCCAAAGTCTAGCCTAGTCCTCTCCAATGGGAAAATAGAGTAGTAGAGGGAAGTACTAGTCTATATTATGTCACACCATTGTGAATAACCACCGTGTACACGGGCAGTTGTTTGTGTGCACATTCAATACTTTTACTTGGACATGTGTTGACCATAGTGCAGTATCACCTCGTACAGCCTAATGAAGCCTAATACAGCCTAACAAACCCCCCTACAGCCTATTAGAGCCCATTTGAGTCTAGTGCAGTATGGCCTAGTATGCCAAAGTCTAGCCTAGTCCTCTCCAATGGGAAAATAGAGTAGTAGAGGGAAATACTAGTCTATATTATGTCACACCATTGTGAATAACCACCGTGTACACGGGCAGTCGTTTGTGTGCACATTCAATACTTTTACTTGGACATGTGTTGACCATAGTGCAGTATCACCTCGTACAGCCTAATGAAGCCTAGTACAGCCTAACAAACCCCCTACAGCCTATTAGAGCCCATTTGAGTACGGCCTAGTATGCCAAAGTCTAGCCTAGTCCTCTCCAATGGGAGAATAGAGTAGTAGAGGGAAGTACTAGTCTATATTATGTCACACCATTGTGAATAACCACCGTGTACACGGGCAGTCGTTTGTGTGCACATTCAATACTTTTACTTCGTCATGTGTTGACCATAGTGCATTATCACCTCGTACAGCCTAATGAAGCCTATTGCAGCCTAACACACACACACCTACAGCCAATCAGAGCCCATTTGAGTCTTGTGCAGTACAGCCTAGTATGCCAAAGTCTAGCCTAGTCCTCTCCAATGGGAGAATAGAGTAGTAGAGGGAAGTACTAGTCTATATTATATCACACCATTGTGAATAACCACCGTGTACACGGGCAGTCGTTTGTGTGCACATTCAATACTTTTTCTTGGACTTGTGTTGACCATAGTGCAGTATCACCTCGTACAGCCTAATGAAGCCTATTACAGCCTAACACACACCCCTACAGCCAATTAGAGCCCATTTGAGTCTAGTGCAGTACGGCCTAGTATGCCAAAGTCTAGCCTAGTCCTCTCCAATGGGAGAATAGAGTAGTAGAGGGAAGTACTAGTCTATATTATGTCACACCATTGTGAATAACCACCGTGTACACGGGCAGTCGTTTGTGTGCACATTCAATACTTTTTCTTGGACTTGTGTTGACCATAGTGCAGTATCACCTCGTACAGCCTAATGAAGCCTATTACAGCCTAACACACACCCCTACAGCCAATTAGAGCCCATTTGAGTCTAGTGCAGTACGGCCTAGTATGCCAAAGTCTAGCCTAGTCCTCTCCAATGGGAGAATAGAGTAGTAGAGGGAAGTACTAGTCTATATTATGTCACACCATTGTGAATAACCACCGTGTACACGGGCAGTCGTTTGTGTGCACATTCAATACTTTTACTTGGACATGTGTTGACCATAGTGCAGTATCACCTCGTACAGCCTAATGAAGCCTAGTACAGCCTAACAAACCCCCCTACAGCCTGTTAGAGCCCATTTGAGTCTAGTGAAATACGGCCTAGTATGCCAAAGTCTAGCCTAGTCCTCTCCAATGGGAAAATAGAGTAGTAGAGGGAAGTACTCGTCTATATTATGTCACACTATTGTGAATAACCACCATGTACACGGGCAGTCGTTTGTGTGCACATTCAATACTTTTACTTGGTCATGTGTTGACCATAGTGCAGTATCACCTCGTACAGCCTAATGAAGCCTAGTACAGCCTAACAAACCCCCCTACAGCCTGTTAGAGCCCTTTGAGTCTAGTGAAATACGGCCTAGTATGCCAAAGTCTAGCCTAGTCCTCTCCCATGGGAAAATAGAGTAGTAGAGGGAAGTACTCGTCTATATTATGTCACACCATTGTGAATAACCACCATGTACACGGGCAGTCGTTTGTGTGCACATTCAATACTTTTACTTGGTCATGTGTTGACCATAGTGCAGTATCACCTCGTACAGCCTAATGAAGCCTAGTACAGCCTAACAAACCCCCCTACAGCCTGTTAGAGCCCATTTGAGTCTAGTGCAATACGGCCTAGTATGCAAAAGTCTAGCCTAGTCCTCTCCAATGGGAAAATAGAGTAGTAGAGGGAAGTACTAGTCTATATTATGTCACACCATTGTGAATAACCACCGTGTACACGGGCAGTTGTTTGTGTGCACATTCAATACTTTTACTTGGACATGTGTTGACCATAGTGCAGTATCACCTCGTACAGCCTAATGAAGCCTATTACAGCCTAACACACACCCCTACAGCCAATTAGAGCCCATTTGAGTCTTGTGCAGTACAGCCTAGTATGCCAAAGTCTAGCCTAGTCCTCTCCAATGGGAGAAAAGAGTAGTAGAGGGAAGTACTAGTCTATATTATGTCACACCATTGTGAATAACCACCGTGTACACGGGCAGTCGTTTGTGTGTACATTCAATACTTTTACTTGGACATGTGTTGACCATAGTGCAGTATCACCTCGTACAGCCTAATGAAGCCTAATACAGCCTAACAAACCCCCCTACAGCCTATTAGAGCCCATTTGAGTCTAGTGCAGTATGGCCTAGTATGCCAAAGTCTAGCCTAGTCCTCTCCAATGGGAGAATAGAGTAGTAGAGGGAAGTACTAGTCTATATTATGTCACACCATTGTGAATAACCACCGAGTACACGGGCAGTTGTTTGTGTGCACATTCAATACTTATACTTGGACATGTGTTGACCATAGTGCAGTATCACCTCGTACAGCCTAATGAAGCCTATTACAGCCTAACACACACCCCTACAGCCAATTAGAGCCCATTTGAGTCTTGTGCAGTACAGCCTAGTATGCCAAAGTCTAGCCTAGTCCTCTCCAATGGGAGAATAGAGTAGTAGAGGGAAGTACTAGTCTATATTATGTCACACCATTGTGAATAACCACCGTGTACACTGGCAGTCGTTTGTGTGCACATTCAATACTTTTTCTTGGACATGTGTTGACCATAGTGCAGTATCACCTCGTACAGCCTAATGAAGCCTAGTACAGCCTAACAAACCCCCCTACAGCCTATTAGAGCCCATTTGAGTCCAGTGCAGTATGGCCTAGTATGCCAAAGTCTAGCCTAGTCCTCTCCAATGGGAGAAAAGAGTAGTAGAGGGAAGTACTAGTCTATATTATGTCACACCATTGTGAATAACCACCGTGTACACGGGCAGTCGTTTGTGTGTACATTCAATACTTTTACTTGGACATGTGTTGACCATAGTGCAGTATCACCTCGTACAGCCTAATGAAGCCTAATACAGCCTAACAACCCCCCTACAGCCTATTAGAGCCCATTTGAGTCTAGTGCAGTATGGCCTAGTATGCCAAAGTCTAGCCTAGTCCTCTCCAATGGGAGAATAGAGTAGTAGAGGAAGTACTAGTCTATATTATGTCACACCATTGTGAATAACCACCGAGTACACGGGCAGTTGTTTGTGTGCACATTCAATACTTTTACTTGGACATGTGTTGACCATAGTGCAGTATCACCTCGTACAGCCTAATGAAGCCTATTACAGCCTAACACACACACCCCTACAGCCAATTAGAGCCCATTTGAGTCTTGAGCAGTACAGCCTAGTATGCCAAAGTCTAGCCTAGTCCTCTCCAATGGGAGAATAGAGTAGTAGAGGGAAGTACTAGTCTATATTATGTCACACACATTGTAAATAGCCACCGTGTACACTGGCAGTCGTTTGTGTGCACATTCAATACTTTTTCTTGGACATGTGTTGACCATAGTGCAGTATCACCTCGTACAGCCTAATGAAGCCTATTACAGCCTGACACACACCCCTACAGCCAATTAGAGCCCATTTGAGTCTTGAGCAGTACAGCCTAGTATGCCAAAGTCTAGCCTAGTCCTCTCCAGTGGGAGAATAGAGTAGTAGAGGGAAGTACTAGTCTATATTATGTCATACCATTGTGAATAACCACCGTGTACACGGGCAGTCGTTTGTGTGCACATTCAATACTTTTACTTGGACATGTGTTGACCATAGTGCAGTATCACCTCGTACAGCCTAATGAAGCCTATTACAGCCTAACACACACCCCTACAGCCTATTAGAGCCCATTTGAGTACGGCCTAGTATGCCAAAGTCTAGCCTAGTCCTCTCCAATGGGAGAATAGAGTAGTAGAGGGAAGTACTAGTCTATATTATGTCACACCATTGATAATAACCACCGTGTACACGGGCAGTCGTTTGTGTGCACATTAAATAGTTTTACATGGCATGTGTTGACCATGGTACAGTATTGCCTTCTACAGCCTAATGAAGCCTTTTACAGCATGGCACCCCCCTACAGCATATTAGAGCCCATTTGAGTCTAGTGCAGTGCAGCCTAGTGTGCCAAAGTCTAGCCTAGTCCTGTCCAATGGGAGAATAGAGTAGTAGAGGCCCCTTTATAACACAAGCACGTATGTGATTCCACTCTCTCATCCTCTGGGTCCATATGTGCCAGTCTCCTCGCACACGTTTAGGCTAAGTGGTCTAATAGAAGAATTGTGGTACAAAAATAAGTAAATTGTCCCAGTGACATCGTCAGGAGGAGTGTGTTACAATAGTCAGTCAGTCAGCCAATATGATGTTCCTGAGTCAATTGCAGTTATATCCCTCACACGGTGATGTTGGTTTCAATGCAGAAGACATCTGAGGGATCAAAGGTCAAAAACATTCAATAGGTTTTCAGCCAATCACGTATAGGTTATTCGGATTGTCTGAATATTTGATTATATTTGATTATATTTTAAAGTTGTTGCAGCCATCAAAATCAAAATGAGCAAATATTTGCATACAAACAATAAAGTTGAACATTCGGTTTAAGCATTCAGATAAGCGGAAGAAGATGGATGAATGAACATCTTCCCAACTCCAACAGAATTGGGGTTGTACATGGGAACCAGTTGTGGCTGTAGTAGGCTGTCCTGTAATATAACATAGTGTTCATGTAAAACTATTGGTTGTGCACACAAACTCTGGCCTATGTACATAGTTGTACTCCCACAGGTCCCTGAACCACACTTTGGGAATTGGGATTGTACTATAGCCTATAAATGTTTGTGTAAAAGTATTGGTTGTGCACACAAACTATGGCCTTTGTACATAGTCGGACCCACAGAGGTCAGCAAACCACAATTTTGGAAGTAGCCATAGCTGTACTGCAATAAAACTTTTGGTTGTGCACACATACTATTGCATGTGTACATAGTTGGACTCCCAGTGGTCCCTGAACCACACTTTGGGAACCAGACATGGCTGGATTGTACTATAGCCTTGAAATGTTTGTGGAAAAGTATTGGTCGTGCACACAAACTATGGCCTATGTACATAGTTGGACTCCCAGAGGTCCCCAAACCGCACTTTGGGAACCAGCCGTGGCTGTACTAGGCTGTGGTGTAATGTAATCTAGAAAGTTTTATGTAAAACTACTGGTCATGCATACAAACTATGGCCCGTGTACATGGTTGGACTCCCAGACGTCCCCGAACCACATTTTGGGAACCAGCCGTGGCTATAGTAAGCCTGTAATATGTCCTGTAATATGACCTAGACATGTTCATGTAAAAGTCTGGGACATGTACACCATGTACACATGTAGAGTTTTGGTTAATAGCCTGCCACCCTGTGGAATTATGCTTGAACTGCAATATAAGGCCCTAAAATGGACACAGAGGAAAAAATAGCAGTGTGGGTCATCTGAAGGACTGATCGGTAAACATGTGGTGTCCACACGAAGAGGAGGGGGCCCGGAAAATTTAGAGACCATCCGCTGATTTTTCACGCCCCCACAGTCCGCACAGTGTGGACTGGAAATTTCTGGTGTACACCGGCAATATCGCATTGACCTTTTGAGCACCAAAAGCGATAGGGGTAATAATAATAATAATAATAATAATAATAATAATAATAATAATAATAATAATAATAATAATAAAAGTGTCACAATTACTATAGTCTGGTTGCCCTTTTCGGGCAACCACACTAACTAAATATTTTCACTAAAATAAAAACTAAATAAAAACTAGCAAACCTGCTCTAAAAACTAACTAAAACTAACTGAATTAGAAAATAAAATTTCTAAACTAACTAAAACTGAACTAAAATGAAAAATCCATAACTATAACCCTGGTCTATATATCGACTAACATAGACATAGCACTCTATTGGCGCTGCTCAGACCGCGGCCATCTTGCCAGAAAGGTGCTCACAGGGTTCAACTTCCCATTGACAACCCATTCTCCCAAACAGAAAAGTGCTATTCTTCTACCTCAATGGAAAGCAGATGAAATCTGAAAGTAGTAAAGTCCTATGCTTCTCAACATTTTAACACCAGTTTCTACATACTGGAAACCCCTGTTAAATTTCTACGTTTGTGTGTGTGTGTGTGTGTGTGTGTGTGTGTGTGTGTGTGTGTGTGTGTGTGTGTGTGTGTGTGTGTGTGTGTACGTCACACATACCTGCAGCATATTGATGGAGATGTTCGGTATTCATGGGCGCGATGTCCAGAATTCACAGGCAAGAACTCCGGTATTCACAGGCGAGATGTCCGGTATTCACAGGTAAGATGTCCGGTATTCACAGGCGAGATGTCCGGTATTCACAGGTAAGATGTCCGGTATTCACGGGAGGGATGTCCAGAATTCACAGGTAAGATCTCCGGTATTTACGACGGAGATGTCCGGTTTTCACAGCGAGATGTCCGGTATTCCTTCCAAACTAGCGATGTTTACTTGTTTTACCTCCTTTAGAAGACATTTTCACCAAAGAGAGTCTTCCAAACTACCGCTGTTTTCTGGACTTCAACGCCGACAAACTGAACTTGAAGCTGGGCTGAGTGAGTGAGGAAACA
Organism: Benthosema pterotum; assembly: GCA_039105355.1. Lineage (NCBI taxonomy): Eukaryota > Metazoa > Chordata > Actinopteri > Myctophiformes > Myctophidae > Benthosema > Benthosema pterotum. Next base: position 53,089,100 of record CM076973.1, read on the forward strand.
CCGCTGGAGTTTAACTTAATATAATATAAAATGTGTCGAGAGGAGGATCAACAGCAACAAAGAGCTTCTCTCCTATTCCGCCATTACGATGAAGAAGCAATGGGTTGCCACGTTGTGTGGAAGAATCAAGCAAGCAGCTCCATGAAAACAAGGCCAAAAGAAGCCTAGTATAATAGTCCGTGGGACGCCAGGAAAAATACCGCCATCAAAAGGGACAAGACATATGTGGTATCATTACGTTCGTCTGACATCCAGGAATGCAAAAATGTGTGATAGCAGTTTCAGAAGAGTAGCTGAATACAGTTTTTTTGGCATTTATATCTGATAAAATGTTGTAATAACTTCATAACTTGAAATGCATTGATTTTACGCCCCATAAATGTATTGAATGTTAATATAAAGTTGAGCATTACGAACGATTTGGTACCAACTACATGTCTGTATCTCCTACGGTTCTCGAGATACAGTATATAGGTACATTCACAGATGGAGGAGAGCAAGACATTTGTAACATTGATTTTTAAGTCAATCAAATGGTGATACAGGCATGAGAATTGGTACACACACTCTTCAAACCCCACTATTTCTAAAAGTACTGCGTGCCCTGCAAAATTCCAAGATGGCACCCCCCAAAATCCAAGATGTCCGTCCAAAAATGTGGTTTTTCCTTCATAACTCAAATTACAAAGATCTTAAGCCCCATATATGTATTGAACGTTAATATAAAGTCGGGCATTACGGACATTTTGATACCAAGTACATGGCTGTATGTACTACGGTTCTTGAGTTACAACATATACGTAGTGATGTGGCACCATAAGTGTAACATTTTGGCATGTTTCACTCTTTAACTCAAAGATCCCTTTATCACCATTTATTCTATTTTCAGGAAATGGACCTACATGTATCTGCTATCATAAACCACTTCAACTTTTTCAATTGATGAAACGGGCCGGGAGTTATTAAGCCAATTGTGAAGGGCTGTTTCAGTGCTAAAATTGCTGCGTACATTCTGCGAATATAAGCCACCCAGAAATGTCTGTCTGTGCATCTGTCCTTCACAATAAGTGTATATGTGAAGTGGACGCACCAAGTGTACCATGTGTCATACTATAATTGTATAATGTGCAAAGATGCGTAATAGTGTAATATATGCAATAGTGTAATAGAGCTAATAGTGTAATATATGCAGTCTATAGCGGTATACTGTAATAGGGTAATGTATGTAATAAGTGCCACAGTGTAACATGTGTAATAGTGTAATAGGGTAATATGTGTAATAGTGTCATAGTGTAACATGTGTAATAGTGTAATATGTTTATATGTGTAATAGTGGCATAGTGTAACATGTGTAATAGTGTAATAGGTTGATATGTGTAATAGTGGCATAGTGTAACATGTGTAATAGTGGCATAGTGTAACATGTTGTAATAGCATAATAGGGTAATGTGTGTAATAGTGTAACATGTGTAATAGTGTAATAGGTTGATATGTGTAATAGTGGCATAGTGTAACATGTGTAATAGCATAATAGTGTAACATGTGTAATAGCATAATAGGGTAATATGTGTAATAGTGTCATAGTGTAACATGTGTAATAGGGTAATAGTGTAATATATGCAATAGTGTAATAGGGCTAATAGTGTAATGTCTGTGCATTATGGTAATAGTGTAATATATTACTGTAATATTGGTATAGCATAATAGCGTAATATGTGTACTAGTGTCATATTGTGACATGTGTAATAGGCAAGTATGTGTATCATGTGTAATGGTGTAATAGGACAATTACACTAGACCACTATTCAATATATTACACTATTACCCTAATGCACATATATTTCACTATTACACCATTACATATATTACCCTATTACACTATTACATATATTACCCTATTACGCTGTTACACAATTGCATATATTACACTATTACATGATTGTGTATATTGCACTATTACCCTAATGTACATATATTGCACTATTACACATATTACCCTATTACACTATGACACTATTACACATATTTCCTATTACACTATTAGCCTAATGCACAAATATCACACTATTACACTTATTACCCTATTACACATGTTACACTATGACACTATTACACATATTACCCTATTACCCTATTACACATGTTACACTATGACACTATTACACATATTAACCTATTACAGTATTACACGTTACACTACGACACTATTACACATATTACCCTATTACCCTATTACACATGTTACACTATGACACTATTACACATATTACCCTATTACCCTATTACACATGTTACACTATGACACTATTACACATATTAACCTATTACAGTATTACACGTTACACTACGACACTATTACACATATTACCCTATTACCCTATTACACATGTTACACTATGACACTATTACACATATTACCCATGTTACACTATGACACTATTACACATATTACCCTATTACACATATTGCCCTATTACAGTATTACACGTTACACTACGACACTATTACATATTACCCACATTATACACATTATACCATTATACTATGACACATGCTACACCTGGTGCGTCCGCTTCACATATACACTTATTGTGAAGGACAGATGCACAGACAAACATTTCTGGGTGGCTTATATTCGCAGAATGTACGCAGCAATTTTAGCACTGAAACAGCCCTTCACAATTGGCTTAATAACTCCCGACCCGTTTCATCAATTGAAAAACTTGAAGTGGTTTATGATAGCAGATACATGTAGGTCCATTTCCTGAAAATAGAATAAATGGTGATAAAGAGATCTTTGAGTTAAAGAGTGAAACATGCCAAAATGTTACACTTATGGTGCCACATCACTACGTATATGTTGTAACTCAAGAACCGTAGTACATACAGCCATGTACTTGGTATCAAAATGTCCGTAATGCCCGACTTTATATTAACGTTCAATACATTTATGGGGCTTAAGATCTTTGTAATTTGAGTTATGAAGGAAAAACCACATTTTTGGACGGACATCTTGGATTTTGGGGGGTGCCATCTTGGAATTTTGCAGGGCACGCAGTACTTTTAGAAATAGTGGGGTTTGAAGAGTGTGTGTACCAATTCTCATGCCTGTATCACCATTTGATTGACTTAAAAATCAATGTTACAAATGTCTTGCTCTCCTCCATCTGTGAATGTACCTATATACTGTATCTCAAGAACCGTAGGAGATACAGACATGTAGTTGGTACCAAATCGTTCGTAATGCTCAACTTTATATTAACGTTCAATACATTTATGGGGCGTAAAATCAATGCATTTCAAGTTATGAAGTTATTACAACATTTTATCAGATATAAATGCCAAAAAACTGTATTCAGCTACTCTTCTGAAACTGCTATCACACATTTTTGCATTCCTGGATGTCAGACGAACGTAATGATACCACATATGTCTTGTCCCTTTTGATGGCGGTAAATTGCCATTTTTTGCCTGGCGTCCCACGGACTATAAAGGCTGTTTGAACATCGCAGATCTACGAACTCACAACGTGTTGTGAGCTTGTAGATCTGCTATTTACAACACAATCACGTGAGAACAATGTGACAAAATGTGGAATATTCATTTTAACAACAACACAAATCTTGTTCCTGACACAAAACACTTAAATATACAGTCCTTGGACAGATGCAATTATCTGGAGGTCCTTATATGGAGATGTGTTAGAATCAGTGGTTTAAACAACAAGACCAAATAAACAACTACACTTTAAATAAGCACCAAAAAACGCAACCCACAACCACTAATAATTATAAGCAATTTCACTGAAAAGACGCTTATAATAAGCAGACCTGGCAACCTGGGACAGTAGAAGCCAGAGCAGCGCCAGAGCCTTCCAGAGCCTTAGAAATAGACAGAGTTGCGACATTAAGGGGTCAGGAAGCAGCCTGGTCACGTGGTTCTAGTACTCACACGAGCCCATAAGCTCTAATGCATTCAGTAACTTCCGGCTGTCACTATTCATTGTCACTATCCAATAGAAGTCTATGTAGGAGAGCCTCCATTGCACTGGCCCAATGAAGTGAACGGAGTTGGCGCAACTCTGTCTATTTCTAAGGCTCTGGAGCCTTCTATGGCTACGATTACTCGTACAGGCCAGCGTTTTTTTAGCTAGGATAACGTTAGCCCCGTTGCCCATTAGAACTATAATGATTTTTAAAATATTGTTTTATTCATTTGGGTAGGCCTTCCCAAATATGGAGGCGGCTACATTTTCCAAAACAATATTTTAAAAATAAATAAAAACTGTAAATGAAATTCCACGGTCCTCTCACGTATTCCGAGGACAATATCAGTCACCAGAAAAAAAAAATGGTTGTTTTCGAATAATCTGTCATGGTTAAAATGGAGTTTTAAGTTATAATGGGTTTCTATGGGAAGGAGCTGGAGGCGCTAAAATAAACATCAAATATCTAAATACTGAAAGGAGTAACTTATAAACTGTCTGGTGTGTTCACATGAGGCTGAGTAGACCATAAAATGACCAAAAGTTTTTTTGAAAGTGTAACACCCCTTTAAGTATATAAACGAAATATACAAAACAACTAGAAACAGTATTTTTGTTAACATTTACACCTTAAAAAAAACATATTGAAATGCATAAATACTGTTCACTGGAGTGTAAAATAGGCCCCTGGACAAAAAATGGTTCTTCGTATCAACTAGTGGGACATATGTACGCGTGTAGGGAGACCTCCTTTACAACACCTCACTGTCCACTAAGCAGGAGAGGTGTATTTTAAAAAGTTATGGGGCCTTGAGTACAGCCAAAAGTCAAAACATTGTGCAATTACGAGCCCAGACTGGCCGCTGGAGCAAAGACGGCTCTTCGTATCAACAAGTGACACATATCCACGCGTCCGGGCAGACCTCCTCTACAACACCCTACTGTCCGCTAAGCAGGAGAGGTGTATTTTGAAAAGTTATAGGCCCTTTTGTAAGGTCAAAAATGGTGCCATTTCCACTCCAGACTGTACTGACCACTGGACAAAAGACGGCTCTTCGTATCAACAAGTGACGCATATCCACACGTCCGGGCAGACTGTCTCTATAGGCCAGCGTTTTTTGTTTTTTTTTTAAGCTAGGATAACGTTAGCTAGGATAAGAAAAAGGGGCGTGGCCCTTCAAAATAAAAGTACCCAGTAAAATAAACAAAAATGAGTAATTTGCACATAAATTGCCCATTAGAACTATAAATTAAGTATATAAACGAAAATATACAAAACAATAAGTATTTTTGTTAACATTTACACCGTTATTAACTTAAAAAACATATTGAAATGGATAAATACTGTTCACTGGAGTGTAAAATAGGCCCCTGGACAAAAAATGGTTCTTCGTATCAACTAGTGGGACATATGTACGCATGCAGGGAGATCTCCTCTACAACACCTAACTATCCGCTAAGCAGGAGAGGTGTATTTTAAAAAGTTATGGGGCCTTGAGTACAGCCAAAAGTCAAAACATGGTGCAATTACGAGCCCAGACTGGCCACTGGAGCAAAGACGGCTCTTCGTATCAACAAGTGACACATATCCACGCGTCCGGGCAGACCTCCTCTACAACACCCCACTGTCCGCTAAGCAGGAGAGGTGTATTTTAAAAAGTTATAGGCCCTTTTGTAAGCTCAAAGGTCAAAAATGGTGCAATTTTGAACCCAGACTGGCTACTGGACCAAAGACGGCTCTTCGTATCAACAAGTAACACATATCAAATCAAGCTTCATATTTAGGATTTGGGTTAGAGATGGCTCACTATGGTCAAGTGGGAAACATCCATTATAACTCCACTGATTAGTTGCTAATTTGATTCATCAATTACTAAATTAGTTGACAACTAATTCAACTAGATTTGATTGTTTCATGTTTGTTGCAGCTCTAATTTGCAGTGATGTATGTTGTTGATGATGCATGTTGTGCCATTTTATATACTTTTGAGTTATGTTTGAACTTTAAATGTTAACATTACATGTTGTATCTTTTTTACTTTTATACACTGAGTGTTGTTTGCAGTGATTTGAGTTTGAATAACATTTGCCGCCCTTTATAGCACACATACAGTAAATTGACAGAATCTGTAAGTAAATTAGTGAAGCAGCCTCGTTCCACATTAATACAAAGATTGTAAGGATTTGGCGATTTTAGACTGTACAAGTGTTTTAAGTAATAAGTAAGTAGATGTCATTTTAACTTTTTAGTCTTGTCCATGTATTACTTAATTATCTTGTTTTTTAAATACTGCCATTGGCTTTTTACTTTGGTATTTTATTGAAACTGTGATGTTATTGTACTGTATTTTATTTTAACTTTTTTCTATCTGTTATTTACAGTGAGCATCTTAAGTGAATAAATGCTATTTTTATGACTTTCAAAGCCTTGTCTGTGTTACTTAATTAGCTTGTTTTTGGAAACACTGCCACTGCCAATCAGGCCTGCAAAGTGCAGGCCTGATTGGCAATATAGATAAAAAAGGGGGAGCGTCACAGATGGTCAACCAGGACTAGGTATAGAGGGGCTGATCGACAGATAGATCCTCTACCACATATATTAATGACACAGTATAATGTTGGAAATGGGTGGAATTCCCCTTTAAGCACAAGGCATACAGGCTGTAAAATGACTGTATTGTTCACAGTAGTTATGGTGGTAAATACAACACATATTTGATGACATCTCTGTAATGATAAAGCACACATAGAGGACCTGCAGTATTGAAACCTTTATTAAACCAATAAAACTAAAACATTGTCATCATTTCCAATAAAGACACAAAAAAACAATCAACGTCAAACTAAACTCAAGTTTCTCTGGAATTTACCATATTATGTACTGTGATAATGTAACAATGGAATCTGCTATATTATGTACTGTGATAATGTAAATGTAAATGTTGCATTTATATAGCGCCTTTATCCAAGGTGCTTTACATAGCTTGTGCATCACATTCACCTATTCACACAGACATTCATACACTGATGGCAGTGGAAACCATGCAAGGTACCTAATAGCACATCAGGAGCAATTAGGGGTTCAGTGTCTTGCTCAAGGACACTTCGACAGTAACTCTGCGGGAGCCCGGGATCGAACCGGCAACCTTGCAGTTACCATCCGGTGACTCTACCCCTGAGCCACTTTGTAATGGCACATATGGCTGTTCTTAGCACAAAGGAGGAACATGTGCAAAAGAAGTAAAAATAATTATTTAGAGTTTGCAAAAGTTGCAGAACCACTTTTGCAAACTCCTGCAATTTCCCCACTTGTACAGCTGAAGTTAGGGATATTACAAGCTCACACAAATATATATTTCAGATGGGGATCCGTCAAATATATATTCATTTAGGGGTCCATGAATGGGTAGAGCCGTTGCAAAACAGTCATCATAATAGCTTTTCACTAAGCCTAACCCACACTTCTGTCAAACTGCAGTACAGAGATACATGTAAAATCACAGGATTTCTCCATATAAATATCCGATAATTTCAGTATCATAATGGCTTCTGAATCAAGTCAAGCAGACATACAGCCGACTATGCACTGGAAATGGAGCATGACATCAGTTTTAGGTTCAAGGTTCTTTATTTGTCGTTCCGGTGTATGTCAGGACATATACAGGGATGAAATAACATTTCCATTGTACCCCAGTGCAATAAGACAATAGACAGTGCAAAAAGAAAAAGGACAAATACAAACAATACAAGAAACAGTAAGACTAGAGTATTAAAGTGCAACTGTAACAGAATAAAGTGGGGTGAAGGTGCTAGGCTACAACCAGGTGTAATTATAATTATAAAAAGGCAAGTAGTGAAAGTTAAACAGTAGGGCTGGGTTCAAAAAATCGATCCAGCGATCCGATATCGATTCACGCTCAAAAACACGACATCGATCCAAAAATGTGTGGATCGATCTTCTCCAGGCGGCTGGCACTATTTTCTTTTACGTGCGTGCGTTACAGCACAAACACTCTGTGTTCGCTGCCTGACGAGATCACTAACGCAGCGAGCGCCCTGTGCATGTGTTCTGAGAGAATCATGTTAAATTAGGCTGTTACTGTGTACCTTTTGCAGTATTTTATCAATTATATCCATCACGCGCAGCGATGGTCGAGGGAGGGGAAACAGCGTGTGATCGCCTTCTTTCTTGCTTTCTTTTCTTTTTTGGAGGCTCGTGTTTGCAGAGCCGGCTATACAGCTGGGGCCATGGGGGGGAATGCCCCCCTAAACGCCCATAATGACGCTATAATGACGCTGCCTCATAAAGCCCCCCCCAATTGTGAAACGTTAGATCCGGGCAAAAAAAAAAGTTTGTACGCACGCTTCGCTCCAAAGACTTTTACTTTCCCATTACTTTCACATTAGAACGGTCAGTCTCAGTGCAAGATTTACTTACACGCAGCCGTGCGCGCACACAATTCAATTCATTCAGTCGCAGTCTCTCACCGAATGAGTTTTAATCCGACACACGACGTTCTCCAAATATATAACACAGACGCGGGGCCGTCTTGCTGCAGAACAAATCCATTGTCATCTCCCATCTGGACAGGAGTATTTGTGCCTTCTTAGCCAAGTTTATAATGTTCTCTCACACGGAGCTAAGTGAGTCCCACACTCGGCATGCTGCGTAGTGCATACTATATAGGCTACTGTATGCAATGTTAAGCTGTGCGCTGCGCGATAAATATACAATCTACAAGCTCACAGAGCATTAGCCTATAAGTGAGCTGCAGCACCTAGTTCTAGTGAATTATGCCGCGCGAATACTGCAGTATATTTATTTTACAACGTAGACATCTCAGGGGTTTTCAACAGGTGGTCCGGGGACCACCAGTGGTCCTTGAGAGGGTTCCAGGTGGTCCCCAGGCTAAATGAAATTTGTTAACCAGATGTAACTCTTGAGAGTGTGAAAATGAAACCAGATGGACCCGCAAGGGTCCATTTGGTTTCATTTTTACATTCTAAAAAAATAATCATCATCTGAATTAGCACTATTTAATTAAGAAGTTTACACTGTTTAGTTTGCAACATCCAGCCTGGAATTGTGAACAAAACCAAAAGAATTCTTTAGTTTTAGGTCTTTGGGGCTGAAAATCAAATGGTGGCTCAAATGCTGAATAAATGGTGGTCCCTGGTGTCAGGTTGAAAACCACTGCACTAATATACTGTATGTTGCAGTATTAATGCTTGTGTCTGACCCAGGTAAAATGTTACAGCATCATTCCTCTCCCTCTATTACTAATTCTGTCTCACTGTGTATTCATTAATCAGGGTTTTCAATAGGTGGTCCAGGGACCACCAGTGGTCCCTGAGAGGGTTCCAGGTGGTCCCCAGCTAAGTTGTTTAACCAAATTGAGAACGTAAAAATGAAACCAAATGGACCCTTGCGGGTCCATTTGGTCACAGAAGCAAAGGAAATCTTTAGTTTCAACACATGGGGCCATTATGTCTGTAAATAGATCGATATCGAATCGAATCGAATCGTGGAACGAATCGGATCGTGACCTTGTGAATCGAAATCGAATCGATCTAGGGAATTCGAATCGATTCCCAGCCCTATTAAACAGACAGCTAGACAGGAACTAGACATGACACATACATATACGCTACAACTAAACTAAAACATACTACAACTAAGCAGCTAAAGACACATAATATACAACAACTATGGAATACTACAACTAAAAGTATACATCTAACAGAGTAAAACATAATACAACTAAGCACTGCTATACTAACGGCTGAGCTATGACAACTATGACAGAGTAGGGGTATTACTGTAGGGGTATTACTGTACATTTTAGACCTAGAAATACGAGAATAAAGTTGAAACAGCTGTCAACCTTATAGTGACTGTATTTCTTAAAAATATTTTTTATCCCACGATTTTGTAACCCATTTTTTACCCAGTGATAATTCCTAATGTTATCCTGGGCGCTACACACATGCTTCTTTCAATGCATGCTATTGAACATAATAGCCTATTACACTTAGGAGCATATTATACCAATACACTATGACACATGCTACACTTTATGCATCCGTTTCACATATACACTTATTGTGAAGCACAGACTCAAGTGTGATGCACAGATAGACATTTGTGCCTGGCCTATGGTTGCAAAATATGGCCAGCAAATTTAACACTGCAACAGCATTCACGTTCGGTTTAATAAGTCCCGACATGTTTCATCAATTGAAAAACTTAAAGTGGTTTATGATAGCAGACACATGTAGTTCCGTTTCCTGAAAATAGTATATATGGGGATGAAGGGATCTTTGAGTAAAAGAGTGAAACATGCCAAAATGTTACCCTTATGGTGCCTCATCACTACCTATACTGTATGTTGTAACTCAACAACCGTAGTACATACAGACATAAAATCTTTGTATTTTGAGTTATAAATGAAAAAACACATTTTTGGACGGACATGTTGAAATTTTGAAGGCACGCAGTACTTTTAGAATTTTTTTCATGCCTGTATCACCATTTGATTGACTTTAGAATCAATGTTACAAATGGCTCTCCTCAATCTGTGAAAGTACCTATATGCTGTATCTCGAGAACCGTATGAGACCGTACGAACTTTGTATTAATGCTCAATACATTTATGGGGCATAAAATCAATGCATTTCAAATTATGAAGGAAAAAACACATTTCTCGGCAGACATGTTGGATTTTGGGGGCCGACATCTTGGAATTCAAGAGGCCTCCATGTCCAAATATTTTTGTAAATGTCTTTAGCGATACGTGTACCAAATTTCATGCTTTTAACACAAAGTGAACGATTATCTTGCTTGCATCCTTGACTGTTACAGTATGTATATTATTTACGCGAGAGCGCTCCCAAGCTGAAGATGCTAATTCGGTTAGCATCAACCAGGGTTAAACTGGATTAATCAATGTGAGTAAACAAAGTACATCTCTACGTTCATGGCATCTGTACACAAGCTTGTTTACCTGTTTAAGCTCGGTTTTACAGCTTTGGTTTAAAAAAGAATTAATGTGCTTTGTTCCGTCATGTTGACATTGTCAGGCAATGTAATTCCTCTGCTTTTGCCTCATTGTCATCCTAGATTAGACTGACTGATCATATCTTAAACTAAAGCCTTTCCCTCTGTATGAGTCCTCATGTGTTTGTTTAGATTACCTGCATGAGTACAGCCTTTACCACATACTGTACAAGAGAAGGGTTTTTCACCTGTATGAGTCCTCATGTGTGATTTTAGATTACCTGCATGAGTACAGCCTTTACCACATACGGTACAAGAGAAGGGCTTTTCACCTGTATGAGTCCTCATGTGTTTTTTTATATCACCTCTCTGAGTAAAGTCTTTACCACATACTGTACAAGAGAAGGGCTTTTCACCTGTATGAGTCCTCAAGTGTGATTTTAGACTACCTGTCTGAGTAAAGCCTTTACCACATACTGTACAGGAAAAGGGCTTTTCACCCGTATGAGTCCTCATGTGTGTTTCTATCTTACTCATTGTATTAAAGCCTTTACCGCAAACTGTACAAGAGAAGGGCCTTTCACCTGTATGTGTCGTCATGTGTGATTTTAGATTACTCATTGTAGTACAGCCTTTACCACATACTGTGCAAGAGAAGGGCCTTTCACCTGTATGAGTCATCATGTGTGTTTTTAGAGTTGACTTTCTATTAAACACTTTGCCACACTCTGCACAACTAAAAGGTTTCTTCCCTGTGTGACTCCTCACAGAGTCAATTTGTTTTGGTGCTGACTGACCTCCCCTCGTCTCCTCCCACTCATCACTGTCTTCAGTGTCAGATTCAGAACAGTGTGAAGAGAGGAGCTGATCGCCACTAGTTGGTTGTGATGGTACCCAGTACTTTATGTAAGCTTGTGTTTTCGTGTGTTCAGTTGAGGTGCCGGCTACAGGCTCTGTCTCTCTGTTATCATCACCATCATCATTACTTTTCACTGCTAGTAATGTCAGTGTTGACCCACCAGCCTCTTGTGCTCGCTGAAGTATCTCCTCCTGTTCCTCTTTAATGTGTGGAGGTTGTGGTTCCTCTAGCAGCAGACTGGAGCTCATCTCCTCTTCATGTGGAACCTCTTCTTTACACACAGAGACGTGCAAAAAGTCTAGGAGAAATAATACAAAAAGACTCTATGAGAAGGTTTGAATCTTGTACCTCAGTGCAGAGCAGTGGATGGAAGAAGTATCAACAGATTAATCATTGAAATGTGACGTCTTTACAGTCTCAGTACCGATCCACTGTCACCAATACAATAAAGACAGAGTGCTTTAAACTCACTGAGATGCATGTTGTCTTCAGGTTCCTGTTTAAGATGGTCTTCAGGTTCCTGTTTAATAGATCCAGTCGCGTCTGGAGAACTGATCTTCACCTGCAGACTGGACTCCACACACTGGTCTGGAACAAAGGAAAACAATACATACTTTAAAGATTAAGCACCACAGGTTTTGTATTTTTCCTGTTCTTCACGTGTCTATTAGGTGGCAGCACTTCATTAGACACCCGGGTGTGTTTTGGTGTTGTGGTTATCGGCTCGATATGAGCCAAAAAATGTGATCGAAATCGAATCAGACTACGGCGAAATCTGCCGATAAGAGGCTGCGATTAAGTGAGGTATAACAGTGTTTTCCTTTATTATTTTTATTATTAAGGGACCAAGCAGTCCACAAAGTGGACTTGGTCCCTTCTTGTTTCTGTCTTGTTTATCCCTTCTCCTCCTTCTTCTCCTTCTGCCAAAAATAGCTGTTCTGGCTGAACCGTGCAGTCGGTTTTCGCAAAAATTGGTAATCTGGTAGAGGGTGATGCCAAACGGTGATGATGCGAAGCCTGTGACCACTGGTCAAATGGTGGCGCTATAGCACTCGACTGAAATTGCAAACTTTAAACACTTATAACTCATGAACTGCTTGACTCTCAGAAATGTTGTTCGACAAATGCTTATGTCGAACAACTTTTGTATTCTGACTTTTGACCTCTGACCTTTAGATGAGCCGCCATCTTGAATTATATGTAAAACAGTTAAAATGCATCTCCTCCGACAATCTTTGATCAAAATGCATAAAAATGAGCTATACGAATATGAAAATAGGTGTGAATTTTGTTTTAAGTGAAAATATTATGTTTTTACGAGGCAATGAAAATTGCTCGTTTGTGAAAATTCTTCTATTGCCCCTAAGCTACACATGCAACATAATCTGCTTCTGAGATTTTACAGTTTTGTAGAGGGGGATGCCAAATAGCACTAAAACCAGTCTCACACCAATTGCTCAAACGGGGGCGCTATAGCAATTATTTTAAACTGAAACATTTGAACAAGCATAACTCGGGCCTCATTCGGCCAAAAATCATGGGACTTGTTTCTACATGTTCCTTGATTCATGTGGAACACATCTGTAACTTGGACCGGTAAGCTCCACCCCCAGAGTGTCCGCAATTTTAAGCAGGTTGAAAAATGCTCATGCCTGATTTTCTGCCTGGCTTTTTGATCGATTTGCATGACACCTACTACATGAGAACTTTGGCCCCATCCGGACAAAAGTTCAGAAGCAAATTTGTTTTCATCAAAAATGGCGTTTTTATAAGCCAATGAAAATTGCTGCTTTGTGAACAGTCTTCTCCTGCTTGTTTCTATCTGAAAACACTGGAGCAAGTACATTGTGCCAGATTGTGTGAGAGGAATAAGCATGTGGAACTTGTTTCCACATGCTCCTTGATTAATGAGACCACTAAGCTCCACCCTCGGATTGCTGAATTTTGCATATTGTTCATATCGCTTACTGGTTGGTGCCGTGTTGTTGGGTTGTTTCATTGATGACGACAACTAAGAAAATCATTGTGCCTGGATAGCTCAGTCGGTAGGGTGCCTGACTTCGGAACACAAGATTGAGGGTTCAAGTCCCACTGCTGACAATACAAAGTCATAGTCTCCAAAATCCCTCCTGTGCTCCCTCAATCACATGATGTATTTCTTCCATTTTTCTATGGCTTATTTGTGCATATTTAAGGGACAAAGCAGTCCACTGAATGTATGTGTTGTTTCCAGTAGATCTTGTGTCTGTTGGGTAGCCTCATTGGTACAGCGCATGACTTGGAACTGAGAGTTCCTGGGTTCAAATCCCGGCACGGACACCTAGTAATATGAATCAATCATGCACAATCTCATGTGGTCGTCTACTAACACAACACATGTTGTGTTTTGTCACTATTTTGACTGTCACTATTCGGCCATGTTGTCACTAATGACAGTTCACAGCTCAGTTCACCACTGACTCACAGCTCACCAATCATTTACTCATTTACCAACTCAGTGACCTTTAAGGGTGTGCCGGTTCACCGAAAAAACCCGAACCGTTCGGTACGGGGTCCACGGTTCAATACGCGCTAATGAACCGCAATACTTCGGTTCGCATTTATTCAGATGCGGAGAATGTATTTCTCGGTCACACACCGCCGTACGGCGCAGTGTAGTAGCACTCTGTCACAGCACCACTCGGCTGCAATCAATGAACAGCGAATGCTATCACGCGCACGCACACACACACACACACACACACACACACACACACACACACACACACACACACACACACACACACACACACCACGGCGTTTGGGGGAGTTAGGTGGTCTCTAGCACACATACTTTGGAAACACATGCGGCGTGACCTTGTGGATCAGCTATTTAAGCGACGCAAGCTTGTGGATCGGTTATTTACAGAGAATCGAGACCACAACATGTACGGACCCAGGGTCGGAACGCTTCCTCAGTACCTTTTTAATGAGTATTATATCCACTGCGTGTCGCAATGAAGGGGCTCGCACGTGCGAGTGAAAAGCGACTCGGGAAAACAAACAACTGTCTTCCAGTTTGAACGCACGGTCATTTCCCAAGCCTATACCCTCGGTCTGGATTCTGGACATATTGTAAAGTGTCCGTGTCGCTTCCTTCCCCGCGTAGAGTACATACATTGTGCCGGCAATATCCTCCTGCTTCAACAAGTATATCCAAGGGCGGATTTGCCATCTGGAGTACAGGGAGTTTTCCCGGTGGCCTGCGCCACCCCCCAGGGTGGCCTGGTATGGAGTCCTGGCAAAGGCAAAATTGTCCCGGTGGGAAAATGTGCCAATCCGCCCCTGAGTGTACTACCGTGTGAATCAACGTTTCAGCCCACAGCCAGCGTATGGCCAGAATGAGGTGCCATCCATTAAATTAAAACTATAAATAGGCCTACATACACGGAGATGCAATGCTACTTATTGAACCAAAGTTTAGCGCAGCCCGATGGCAGGCTGCTGTAGTGTGTGCAGGATAATAACATAGAGAAAATGAATGTTCCCATGCTCTTGGCTGTATAAGGCTCAGGCGCAAAATTGTAGGCCTATAGGTCATCTGTCTGTCAGACAGACGCATTTCCCTTATTAATAAAGCAGATATTGTAAACTAAACTAATTTAACTTTGTTGTCTGTCTTATGCTTCTGCATGCTACCTGCCTGATACTTAACTGAAACGTGCAGTCAGTTTATTAACCTAGGTATTTTATATTTCCCTTGAAAATGGCCTAATAATGAGGCACAAATAGCAATATACATTTTTTCTTCTGTAAATAATGAAAAGGAAGAAGACAGGCCTACTGGAATATGTCTGAATAGGGATTATGTTTAGTCTAATACCTTAACATTTAAGTTTATAATACAAGGTTGTTTAATGTTTTAAAAATCTTGATTATTTTTTTATATTCACATTCAATGTGCTTATAAGTGAAATAAAAGAACATTTTTTTAAATTTTATTTTTAAAAAGCGAAACGTACCGAAACCGAACCGAAACCGTGGCTCCCATACCGAGGTACAAACCGAACCGTGGGATAAGTGAACCGTCCCATCCCTAGTGACCTTGTGGTTAAACTGTCCGCCCTGAGACTGGGAGGTCGGGGTTCGATTCCCTGCCGGGTCATACCAAAGGCTCTAAAAACGGGACCCAATGCCTCCCTGCTTGGCACTCAGCATCAAGGGTTGGATTGGGGGTAAGACCCTGTGTCATACTAGCGTCATGTCCAGAGGGTGTACTTGTACATCAAGCTACCTCCTGCTATAGAAACAGGAGATAGGCACCTGCCCTATGGGCCTCATGGCTGGGCAAGGCTTACTTACTTTTTTTAATGGTGGTTGTCACTATTCGGCCATGTTGGTTTTTGTCACTGTTTGACTGTCACTATTCGGCCATGTTGTCACTAATGACAGTTCATAGCTCAGTTCACCACTCACTCACAGCTCACCAAATCATTCACTCAGTCACACCAGATTACAATGTGTGAGTCAGTCAGGGCAGGGCTCAAAAACCCTGCACTGCTCCCATAATTACCTGATGTATTTCTGAAGCTCAGGCTCCCATGTTTCTATGGCTTATTTGTGCGTATTGTTCTTACTCCTTATTGCTGCTTGCTTGGTCCCGTTTTATTGCTGCTTGCAGCTATATTTATTATTATTATTACCCTTATTATTAAGCCTTATACCTTTTGTCATTTATTTCTATTAGTTATAAAAACAAATTATACGTGCATTAAAACAAGAGGAATCCCTCGGGTCAGTGATTTTAATCGTTGGGCCAGTGTGAGAACTGTTCCGCGGACCCCTTCTGCATCCAAAAGGATACAGAAGAGGTCCGCGGGTCTATGCTATGTGTACAGTAATAACCTACCACAGAAAAGATTGTGATAAAAATACAACAATCATGATAATTTTGCATGGCTGCATCCAACCTGAGTAGCTTTTCAGCAAAAATCTCAGTTTTTATCCCAAATGGGGCACCAACATCATTCATGCAAATCTGCATGGATTAAGTCTGCGAAATGCCTAAATTGTAAATTGTATATATCAAGTTAAAACTGGGTCAGTTTATAATTATAGATTTCACTGGCCAATAACATCTTAGATCAATGACTATTGTAGTTTATTTTTGTAGTTGTAGTTTATTTCACTAGCTGTATTTATAATAATTTCATATTAGACAGTATATTCTGCTCCTACATCTGTGTGTGTGTGTGTGTGTGTGTGTGTGTGTGTGTGTGTGTGTGTGTGTGTGCGTGTGCGTGTGTGTGTGTGTGTGTGTGTGCACGTCACACATACCTGCAGCATATTGATGGAGGTCTATGCCAAAATCAATGTCCAGCAGTTTGTTGTGTTTCTCCAGCAGAGTTTCTAGTGTCTCCATCTCTCTCTGGAAGAGACTGATCATCCACTCCGCCGCCACACTGAGGCGCTCCAACACAAGCACTCTGACATCACCACTCTGCTGCTGTTTGTCCAAAACACACAATATGTCCTCTCCCACCACTGATGTCATGTGTTCATGTATCTTCAGCCGTACAGACTCCATGTGACTCGTTTTACCTCCTTTAGGAGACATTTACACCAAAGAAACTCTGGATCAGAAACAACCACGGTTTAGTGATTCTAATTGAACTATCACGTCTAAACTGGTGATGACAGCATGTTAGAATAACAATGAAGACATAGATGGAGACTTTTCTCTGCAGCGATTTGGTAAACAGGCGAGATGTCCAGTATTCACGGGCGAGATGTCCGGTATTCAGGGGCGAGATGTCCGGTATTCACGGGCGAGATGTCCGGTATTCACGGGCGAGATGTCCGGTATTCACGGGCGAGATGTCCGGTATTCACGGGCGAGATGTCCGGTATTCACGGGCGAGATGTCCGGTATTCACGGGCGAGATGTCCGGTATTCACAGACAAGATGTCCGGTATTCACAGACAAGATGTACGGTATTCACAGACAAGATGTCCGGTATTCACGGGCGAGATGTCCGGTGTTTATGGGCGAGATGTCCGGTATTCACGAGAGCGATGTCCAGAATTCACAGGTAAGATCTCTGGTATTTACGACGGAGATGTCCGGTTTTCATAGCGAGGTGTCCGGTATTCCTTCCAAACTAGCGATGTTTACTTGTTTTACCTCCTTCTTCCAAACTACCGCTGTTTTCTGGACTTCAACGCCGACAAACTGAACTTGAAGATGGGCTGAGTGAGTGAGGAAACACCGCTGGAGTGACCAGATGATTTCATTTAACTTAATATAATATAAAATGTGTAAAATATCTCTTTTCTCGAGAGGAGGATCAACAGCAACAAAGAGCTTCTCTCCTATTCCGCCATTACGATGAACAAGCAATGGGTTGCCACGTTGTGTGGAAGAATCAAGCAAGCAGCTCCATGAAAACAAGGCCAAAAGAAGCCTGACTAAAGGCTGTTTGAAAATCGCAGATCTACAAACTCACAACGTGCTGCGAGCTTGTAGATCTGCTATTTACAACACAGTCACGTGAGAACAATGTGACAAAATGTGGAATATTCATTTTATATTCAATTTAACAAGTAAGAACAACACAAATCTTGTACCTGACACAAACCATTATTAAATATACAGTCATTGGACATGTGCAATTATCTGGAGGTCCTTATATGGAGATGTGTTAGATTCAACAACTACACTTTAGAAACTAGACCAAATAAACAACTACAGCACACTAAGCACCAAAAAAACGCAACCCGCAACCAATAATAATAAGCAATTTCACTGAAAAGAAGCAGACCTGGCAACCTGGGACAGTAGAAGCCAGAGCAGCGCCATCTAGAGAGAGAGAGTTGTATTGTATTGGTTGTTGCTTTGGCAATGTAAACGTGTGTTTTCTCATGCAAATAAAGCCCCTTTGAATTGAATTGAGTTGCGAACGACCCATATCATATAAACATGACAAAGCCAACTCGGATCGTGACAAATCATGACAACAACAAACACAAATTATTATCATGCAATATCTATTTAGCAAGAATTAAAATTAATAATAATTCAAACAAACAAACAAAAAAAAAAACAGCAGCATACAACACTTTTTGTTTCTTCTTAGAAATTATTTGATTGTCCCAAAAGATTGTGTGTGTTGTCATGATTCGTCAAGACCCGTTTTGGATTTGTGTGTGGTGTAATCGTCTTTATATTAATTGTTTTCGAAAAAATGAATAGGGGGTCCATTTCTGGAACAGGGGCAACGTCACGAGCGGGCGGGACTGCTCAGCTCTATTAAAAAACACGCATTTGGGAGAGTTGCGACATTGAGGGGTCAGAAACTGTGCGCTCGCGCTGCTGTTCATGCAGCCTGAATAGTATAGTGACAAACTGGAGTTGGAAATACATTGTTTTCAACGAGGGCGGCGCAAATAAGAGCTGTCTTAGGGCCTGTGTGGCAACATGACAACTGTTTTAACATATTGTACAGGAACAACTAAAGTCTCTGTAATGTTTATTCTGGAACATTCTCAATAGAAGTCTATGTAGAAGAGCCTCGACTGACCCCATGAAGTGAACGGAGTTGGCGCAACTCTGTCTATACTCTATGGCTCTGGGGCAGCAAAGGATGCAGGCGCTGCTGCCTGTCGCCACCTGGTGGAGGAGGAGTGTAACTGAATACAAGGATGGTGATCAGTTGATATTCTTTATAGCAGGGGTTTTCAACCAGTGGTCCCTGAGAGGGTTCCAGGTGGTCCCCAGCTAAGTTGGTTAACCAGATGTAACTCTTGAGAACGTAAAAATGAAACCAAATGGACCCTTGCGGGTCCATTTGGTTTCATTTTTAACACTCTCAAGAGTTAAAATATTCATCATCTGTATTGGCCATTTTGGAATGTATGTTTTGCTTGTTTTGTTTCCAAAATCCAGCCTGCAATTGAGGACAAAAGCAAAATAAATCTTTAGATTTGGGGCCTGTGGGGCTAAAATATCATCAAATGGTGGTCCGTGGCTCAAATGATGAACAAAGGGTGGTCCCTGGTGTCAAAAAGGTTGAAAACCCCTGCTTTATAGGAATAATAACCTTTTATGCCGTTTCCGAGGATGCCATAGACACAATGTAGGCCAGCAACAGCAGCGGCAGCAGCAACAATGTTCAACAATATATACAATATATAAGTGAACAAACAGAAAACAAACAAACAAAAAAAAAAAAACATATGCAGGTTATTATAGAGATTGATTGATTGATTGAAAACATTATTTGCTGTCATTTTGTGAGCCAGGCATGTGTCAGAGTAGTCACCTGAGTGGCAGCATGCAGTCACACCATGATTAAATCATTGTTTATGTCCATATTGATGTCTGATCACATTGTGATCCAGTTATGACACTTTGTGGCCATAACACACACACACACACACACACACACACACACACACACACACACACACACACACACACACACACACACACACACACACACGTGGGGGCGTAGACACGGCGGGAAAAGGGAGACAATTGTAAGGGGGCCCAAAGTCAGGGGGGCCCAATGAAAGCTTGCATTAATAAGGTTTTATTTGTATTGATTATATTATGAAAAATATTTGATCTCAAAGTGCACCAGATTGAAGCATTTTAAGGGGGAATTCCACCCATTCTCAACATTCTAATATGTCATTTCCTGGAAATGGAGGTCTGAAGAAAAACCACAAAAACATGATGAAACATCTCTTGATCAAGATGTATGTCATCATGTTAATGGATTTTTATAGACACTTCTTTTTTTGTCCTGTGTTATAGGGTTCATTTGTTTTTTACGTTTTTTTTTTTTTTTTTTCCCAAGTTGATTTCAAATGGATTTGTCCAGTAGCCAAGTGCGCTTGCTTTATTGCATGTATGCCACTGGCCTACGCAATATTTGATTAATAGTGACACTAAATATTTAATTATAATTAAAAAAATAAAAAGATTTTTTAAGTAATATGTAATAGTAAAATTAATATATTACACTTGTTCAGACAGTAATATTGTAATATAATATATTGCTTTAAAATGAAGGTAATAATTAATAAGTAATATATTAACAAGGTAAAGTAATATTCCCTACACTGGTTGAGAGCTTGTATAGCAGCTATCTTTTTGCTCTTTGTGACCTAAAGTGCCCTTACAGGACTTCAGCCCCTGCCCCTCCCTCTAGCACTCTCTGCACATGTCTGTTGGCTCACACACACACACACACACACACACACACACACACACACACACACACACACACACACACACACACACACACACACACACACACACACACACACACACACACACACACACACACACACACAGACAGACAGACAGACAGACAGACAGACAGACAGACAGACAGACAGACAGACAGACAGACAGACATGTGGTGACATGTCTGAAATGCCCCAATATAATGTTAGATGGCTGTTTATAGCCGTTAGGCCGTTATCTTACTGCTGGTCCAGGTGCTCTCCAGCTGAATGGTGGAAAGTTAAGGTTAACCAGATGTAACTCTTTGAGAGCGTAACCGTGAAACCAAATGCACCCTTGCGGGTCTATTTGGTTTCATGTTTACACTCTCAAGAGTTAAAATATTCATCATGCGAAGTGGACCCAAGTCTACACAACTATAGAATGTAGAAGATTAATGGTCATTTTGATCTGTATGTTTGACTGTGTTGTTTCCCCAGACCCCCAAATCCAGCCTGGAATTGTGGACAAAAGCAAAATAAATCTTTAGTTTTGGGGTCTGTGGGGCTAAAATGCCGAATAAATAGTGGGCCCTGGTGTCAAAAAAAATTGAAAACCACTGCTTCATATGAAAAACCTCAGAGTTGCCCATACATACACCCTGCCATTCTTCCAGCCCACCCTAGTAGGGCTGTCTAGATCCGTCCCTGCATGCTGATCGCTCTGATTACAGTAGTGCAGGGGTTTTCAACCTTTTTGACTCCAGGGACCACCATTTATTAATCAGCATTTGAGCCACGGACCACCATTTGATTACATTTTCACACCAAAAGACCTAAAATTAAAGAATTCTTTTAATCTTGTCCACAAATCCAGGCTGTATTTTGCCCAACAAAACAGTGTAAACTTCTTAATTAAGTGGTGCTAATTCAGATGATGAATATTTTAACTCTTGAGAGTGTGAAAATGGAACCAAATGGACCCGCAAGGGTCCATTTGGTTTCATTTTTACATTCTCAAGAGTTACATCTGGGTTAACCAACTTTCCATCATTTAGCCTGGCTGGGGACCACCTGTAACCTTCTCAAGGACCACTGGTGGTCCCCGCACCACCTGTTGAAAACCCCCTGCACAGTAGTGCTTATCTAAAAAACTAATCTTGTTGTCAGCAGCAGCAGCGCAGGGTGGGAATAAGCAACAAGGAAGAAAGAAGTGCTTATGTAATGCTGCCATATTTGGGCAGGTTGTGGTTGTGGGACGTCCCAGTGAGGAGTTGAGGGCAGAACGGGACAGAACCTCCTCAGTTGTTGTTCAACTCTGCAGCGCGTAGGAAGAGGGACAGACAGACAGACAGAAGACAACATCATCATGTGGTTGGTCCCAGACCTGGCTGTGGAGACCTGGACTCTCATAGCCATCGCCTTCTCTCTCTTCATGCTGTGAGTACTCTTATACAACCAATGAATGAATGAAATTTTTATTGACAGAGATGAGAGTTACAGTACAAGTCAAGTACACACTGCTACAAAACTGATAACAGCTTGGAGAATTACAGTACAGTTCAAGTACAACTGCATCAAATCTGACAGAGCTGATTGGACACACTAGTTAAGCATACACTTGTTTACAATAGTGTCCAACTTGTTCATTTCATTAAGGCATTCAAATACATACAAAACAACTACTTCAGTGAAGTCAGAAGCAGCAAATCATGGAGGTAAAATCATAGTGGAGGTAAAAAGGGAAAAGAGAAATGTACAATGAGGAGAGGCGGGGTGGGTGGAGGGATTTTATATACAATTTTGTTTTACACAGGCCAGTTTCGAGTTGCAGCCATCTGTAGGTGCCCCTTGAGAGCGGTTTTGAAGGAGTCAAGGGATTCACAAGTCATAATGACTGTTGGTAGGGCGTTCCACATTTTGGTTGCATATGAGCGGAAGGAATTAAGTCCCTTGTTTGTGCCAAATCTGGGTTGAACATGGTTAGCGGCACTCCCTCTGGTGCCACAGTGTTGTTTTTGTCGACTAAGACTAAGACCTAAAGACTAAGTCGACTAAGGTTTTTGATATTTAGTCCACTAAGACTAAACAAAAATGAATTTCGGAAGACTAATTGGGACTAAAAGATGTGTGTTTTCAAAAGACTAAGACTAATGGAAATAGGAAACATTTTTAACTTCTTTTTTTTTTTCCTGTTCTTTTTAAGTATGTGATCATACAGTATCTGCAGTATAGATTGCATACGTTTTCAGGAAATGAACTTATTACTAATGCAGTAATTTTATACAAAGAACATATTTCATACTAACAACTATAAATCTGTATAACATATATAAACCTATGCATTTGTATGTAAGACTAAACTACCAAGACTAAGACTGAAAAAAGACTAAGACTGAGATTAAAACTAAATCAATTGTGGTATCGGATCGGAAATGAACAAAGTGGCATCGGGAGTCGGGACATCCCTGATAAGCACACTAATCAGGCTTGCTTTTTACTAGGAATGTCCCAATCAGTGCTGGGTGCTAACTAATTAAATATTACACATTACTGGAATATTATTATTACCTTTTCCAGCAAAACTTAAGATATACTGTATCTGGGCAGAGTATAAGATATTAGGCCTACTCTGCCCAGGGGCGTTTCTGCCATTAGGCAGAGTAGGCAGTTGCCTAGGGCGGCGTGAGGGGAGGGGGCGACCACCAGACATGCTTTAAAAAGGATCCCAGGCTAATAAGACTAAATACATTATACTTGTCCTCTATAACTAGAATTGAACATTCAAAGCACTTATAATATGTTCTATAATATGAGATTTTCCCTGGAGCCCCCCCTTACCAAATGGACCCTTACGGGTCCATTTGGTAAGGGGGGGCTCCAGGGAAAATCTTGCCTAAGGCTCCAAATTGCTTAGAAAGGCCACTGACTCTGCCAAAACACAAGTCATTACTCATTACTTTTGGGCTTGTTATTGCATGATGTGAAAATAGAACAGATCTACAAGCTATCAACAGGTAACAACAGAGATGCACTGTAGTTTGTAGATCCTAATCCACCACAGCATTTTGCACACATGATCTGCACTACAAGTTATCACTAAACACATTGTGTTGTACATCTCTATTCCTTTGTGGGTGGGAGAGGGGACCAGTGGGAAAGTAATATTGTAATGTGTAATACATTCTTTCATTCTAGTCATAAGTAATGTAATATTATTGCTTTTTCTAAGGGGTCGTAAGTAACGTAAAGTAATATTACCCAACACTAGTTCCAATTCACATTTTCTTTTGATAAAAATCCCAATACCACAATTCATGTGGTAGCCCATACTGATGTCAGAGAATAATGTATGTATTATTTAATAACACAAAATGGGAATAAAAACATCTCATATGAAGTCCCCCAACCGGGAATAGGACAGTGGTTTAACCTTTTTGATACCAGGGCCCACTATTTATTCAGAATTTGAGCCACGGACCACCATTTGATGACATTTTAGCCCCACAGACCCAAAGCAGACCCAAACCAAATGGACCCGCACGGGTCCATTTTTTCTGAGAGTGTACAAAGGAAACCAAATGAACTCGCTAGGGTCCATTTGGTTTCCTTTGAACACACATTTTGAAAATGGGTGGAATTCCACTTTAATTGCTGGTTACAAAACCTGCACTAAACCCACTCCAGTCATTCAGCCTACCTCTGTGCATTCTGGGTCTTATGAAAACAGCAGATCTACAAGCTGCCAGTGTGACCTTTACTGGTAACAGTAATGCCCTGTCCTGTTGTACTGATGATATTTTTACTTAAAGGGGAATTCCACCCATTTTCAACATTTTTTCTGAGAGCGTACGAATGCAACCAAATGAACCCTAACGGGTTCATTTGGTTCTGTTTGTACGCTCTCAGAAAAAAAGATCCATTAACATGTTAGTGGTTTTCTTCAGACCTCCATTTCTTGGGAACACAGAATGGGGGGAACTTTTTTTTATCATGTCCACACAACACCTCAAAAGTACATCAATGACATAGTAAAATGCTGAAAATGGATAAAACATTTGAGTACATTCTTTCTACCACTGGGGACAAAAGAAAAGAAAACATTAGCGTGTTAATGTGTGTTATGTAAGACTGGCATGTTGTTGACCTGAGAGTCCTCATGTTCACCAAACATTAACCTTTTCTCCACTTAAGGTGGAGCTAGGAGTGGATCCACACACACACACGCACACACGCACGCACGCACGACACACGCACACACACAGCTTATGTAACACCAACAACACAGATAGAAGATTTTGACTTGGATTGTAAAATTTCAAAGCATTTTTATTCATTCTCCCACTCAAACAAAGGACAATGTGAGCTTATATATGATTATAATATTTTTATCAGAGATAAATTTGAATATATTTTAGAGTTTTAGATGCTGTTGGAGTAGTGAGTTTATTGAGGGTTTTAGATCAGGGGTGTCAAACTTGGATACAGAGTGGGCCAAAATTTAAAACTGAACAAAGCTGTGGGTCAAGTTTGAACGAACTGACCTTTTAAAGGGGAATTCCACCCATTTTCAAAAAAAAAAAAAAATCCTGAGAGGATACAAATGTGAACCAAATGGACCCTAGCGGGTCCATTTGGTTCCATTTGTACCCTCTCAGGAAAAATTTGAAAGTGGGTGGAATTCCCCTTTAAGGCATGTTGAGCGCAAGCCTCATCTTTTCATTACTTCTCACACACATGGCAGCGGAAACCATGCAAGGCACAACCAGCACAACCGGAGTTGACACTTAGGGTTCAGTGTCTTGCTCAAGGACACTTTGACAGCAACTCTAGGGGGAGACCGGTTTCGAACCGGCAACCTAGCAGTTACCATATCCGGCGGTGACTCCATCACTGATCCACTGCCCAGAAAGGCTAATCCCCAGTCAGGCGTTAGTCCACCTGTCCTGCAGTGTTGTCCAGTGTCACATGGACTAATAACAACGATAACACTATCACTATCACTATCACGGTAATAATTATTATGGCAGTGCTTCTAAGGTTAATGACCCATTATATCACATACAGTATGTCAAACTCAAGGCCCGGGGGCCAAATCAGGCACAGGTCCTGTGCCTCCTGGTGAGAGCAGGATTGGGCCTGGTGAGACATAGGAGGGGCATGGACAGGTGTCAAACCACAGAGCCTAGTCCCTCCACGCATCAGAACCTCCCAGTTTTGGGAGAGTATTTCAGGGGCGGTGGATTGGACGGCCTTGGCCTTTCCCTTGTGGGACTGATCAGGGGTAGCTACTGGGACGTGAGTCGGGGAGTCATGAACCCCGGCTGGGTCACCTGAGTGAGGGGTATGATGTTCGAGAGACCCGAAACCCCAATGAGCTTGGGATACATCACTGAAGACACGTCCCAGGTTGCATCCATTCCATGTATTAAAAAACCGAAGCATTTGGTGAGGATCATAGAAGATATTATCATTAAGAGACATTGATTTTTGAGGGGAAAATACTTTTTTGCTGTGTGTTGAAACACAGTGTTGAAACACAGACCGGTATCTCTGGCCCTCGACCAATTTTTCTATATTGGCCCACTCTGTATTTGGGTTTGACACCCCTGCATTATATCATAGCTGTAAATGCATGTAGAATAGATGGCTATAAGCAGTGTTGGTCAATATTACTTAGGAAAGTAACTTCTTTACTTTACTCGTTACCCCTTAGACAAAATAATATCATTACTTTACTTATTACTGGAATCGAAGAGTAATATATTACATATTACGTTATTACTTTCCCAACTCCCACCTTTGAAAAAACAGACCTGCAACTAACAAAACCAGATTTCAAAATGTTTGTCTTTGCCTTTTTAAACTTTTTAACGATTGTTTTCAAAGACAGTTGAGGTCTTGTATTTAAAAATAAAATCAAAATAAAGCAGCAAGCGATTTGTAGTGTACATAACTGTGCGCAGGATGCAGCGTGTGGACTGGATCTACAATCTACTAGTGCACAGTACATGTCGATAGCTTGTAAATCTGTTCTATTTTTGCATGAAACAACAAGCTCATTTTAAACAACATTTTAAGTAACTTGGCATTACTTGCAAAGTAGCCTGGTCTAGCCCTCAATGATTTTGGCCTTGGGGGGGTGGGGTGCCGTGGGATCCACACGGCGGAAGTGCTGCGCTCTGATTTGATCTCACTAACGTGTCGTCATCTCCGGCCCCTCCCGCGCCCGTCCACTGCTGTTCTACGTCACATCATTTAGAGCGACGCCCACCCCGGAAGGTTCACTCCCCCTCAAGGCCACTTTCCAACGTGCGTTAGTCCAGGCTTTCCGTTTTCGCGCAAGGCGAACGAAAATGAAAGCCTGGGTGTCGAGGCTACTTGCAAAGTAATGCGTTACTTATTACCCATTTTTGCAGAGTAATCTCGTTGCTTTACTTTTTGGAGCAAAAGTAATAATATTACAGTAATATGTAATCTAAAATTAGTTACTGCCCAACACTGGCTATAAGTAAGCAAGTAGCCTTTACCAGGCCATGATGTCATGAGGCCTGGCTGAGCCATAGAGGCCCATATAGGGCAGGAGTCTATCTCCTGTTTCTGTAGCGTGAGGCAGCTTGATGTACAAGTACACCCTCTGGACATGATGTACAAGTACACCCCCTGGACATGACACTAGTATGTCGCAGGGTCTTACCCCCAATCCAACCCTTGATGCTGAGTACCAGGCAGAGAGGCATTGGGTCCCATTTTTACAGTCTTTGGTATGACATGGCCGGGAATCGGCCACTGAGCTCGTTAACTAGACAATTTACAATTTGCAATTTACAATTTAGGCATTTAGCAGACGCTCTTGTCCAGAGCGACTTACAATGGTGAAAAGTTTACTATTTAATCAGAATACATTTTACAACACACAATGAAGTGCTAAAAAAAATAGGAGTACAAGTCCTGCATAAATGTAGCTGGGAGTTACTAAACTCCCAGCTACAACCTATATTTCTTTCCCTGTTTACCTCCACTATGATTTGCTGCTTTTGGCTTTGCATTAGTGAATATTTGTACGTCTGTCTTGATGAAATCAAGACAGACGTCAAGACAGCAAGCCTTTTGAGAATTAAAGAGAGAGCACAATAAGTGTGCCTTAGATGTTGTGATTTGCTGCTGTTGTGCAGATATGAATAACCTTTTCATAAGCTGCACTATAAACGTGTATTTTGATTTGGTTCAAGTATGACGCATGTTAGAAAGACCAGATGCACATTGCACTTTTCTTTAATGAATCGAGCATTTTAAAAAGTGAAATACTAAAAAATGTGGCTGTGTGTGTACACATGTCATGGTAGAGAGTAGTCGCTGTGGCAGTCTGGCCCCCGGGCCTCTTGGGTTTTTGGCAATGCAGACTCCTGAACAATTTAGTTGTCTTTCCATTTCCGCAACATGGCATATTTTGGACTTTGTCCGATTGGTGATTAATCATGATTAAATTCATTTTGAAGGTGTGATTAATTTGATTAAAATTTTTAATCATTCAACACCCCTAATATACAGTATGGTTCTTATTGTTATCACCAGGTATGGATATGCACCCTATGGGTTCTTCAAGAACACTGGCATCAAAGGACCAAAGCCGTGGCCTTTCATCGGGACATTCTTGGAATATGGAAGGGTGAGTCACCACCTGATTATTATTAATTAGTATTATTATTATTATAGAATATGGAAGGGTGAGTCACCACCTGATTATTATTAATTAGTATTATTATTAGTAGTAGTTGTATTAGTCGGAGGAGGAGGAGTATAACTACTACTAGGCATGGCCATGAGGGGCAGTGCCCCCCTAAATGCCCAGTCTGCCCCACAAAACACGATGACGATGGCAGACAAAACAACCCAAGATCTTTCTAATTAAAGTGATTATATTTAAAATGAATTGAAACACTACTACTACTGCTATTGCTATAACTACAGCTGTGTCACCACTAAACCAACAGCATTTCATCGTTGAAAACAGAAAACTCTGAGTCAGACCTTTAGCTTTATGCATGCTGCGTGTCTGTTGCAACTTCAACAACAACTGATGTTATTATTGATGCTTTACTTGACTAATAAAAGTCCTGGAACTGAAAATGGTATGGGTAATGGTAATGGTATGGGGGGGGGGTTTCAGGAGAAAATGGCATCGCTCATGGCGCGAAGCGACACGGGCGATGCCATTGAGAAATGTTACATCCGCCCCTGAAAACACTCCTCTGGTTTAATTCCATAGGGCATCCATAACTTCGACATGGAGTGTTTCCAGAAATATGGCAAGGTGTGGAGGTAAGTTGGAGTGAATGTGTTGTTGCAAAAATAATACTAGTATTCTTATGAAAAGATACACATAATGTTAATAACGCTAATAATGCTAATGTAACTTTTACGGGGCTAATTATTTAAGGGACCATTAAAAAAAAAAAAAAAAAAAGAAAAAAAAAAAACATAAAATGAATTAGACAGCCAACAGGTGCTGCACGATCCGTGCTCAAACTCAGAAATAAGATTGCACAGGTGTCTATCTAGACCAGGGGTTTTCAACCTTTTTTTTATACCGGGGCCCACTATTTATTCAGCATTTGAGCCACGGACCACCATTTGATTACATTTTCACCCCAAACACCAAAAACTACAAAATTATTTTGGTTTTGTCCAAAATTCAGGCCTGGATTTTGCAAACAAAACAGGGTAAACTTCTTAATTAAATTGGTGCTGATTCAGATGGTAATTATTTTAATTTAACCTGGGGACCACCTGGAATCCCCTTAGGGACCACTGGTGGTCCCCGGACCACCTGTTGAAAACCACTGATCTAGACCAATGGTTTCCAACCTATTTTCATAACTGGAGAATTTGCTTTTGTCACGAGACGGTGACGAGAACAAGACCAAGACAACGAAAATGTGTCTTGAGAATGGTCTCGAGACAATGTCTGGAGAACTACGACATCATCCCTGCAGCTGATTATCACATTGTGTTTATTGCAGCTTCTTCGACGGCCGGCAGCCCATGATAGGTGTGATGGACACGGCCATGATCAAAGCCATCCTGGTGAAGGAATGTTGGTCCGTTTTCACAAACAGACGAGTAAGAACACTAACATAGTAGCATTTTCTTATTACGAGTATAATGCCTTTCTTTGATTGTGCAAGGTGTTGATTACCGTGTACCGTGTGTGTATGTGTGTGTGTGTGTGTGTGTGTGTGTGTGTGTGTGTGTGTGTGTGTGTGTGTGTGTGTGTGAGCGCTCGCGTCGTGGTTAACTGTTTGAGTGCCATGGACGTTATGACGAGATTTTGTTTACATAAACAAGCAAGGTTACAGGTGCCACAGACGTTAAGACGAGATTTAAATTTACCTCGATTAATCCAGTTTAGTTGCGGGCGATGCTCAGCAATATTTATGCCTTTCAGTTATTTATTATGTAAACCTTTTAAGTTTGAGCTGACAACAATCAACGATTAAAATGATATAAAAATGTTTGTTTTAAAAAAAATGGTATTTTTGAGTCCTACATCAGACAAATAAATCAATGCACACAAATCTAAATGCCTAAAATTAAACCTAAATTTAAATTACCTAAACTTAAAATTAAAAATCTCAAACTATTATAACAATGGTGTGCGTGTGCGTGTGTGTGTGTGCGTGCGTGCGTGCGCGTGCGTGTACGTGTGCCTGTATGTGTGTGTGTGTGTGTGTCTGTACGTGTGCGTGCGTGCGTGCGTGTGTACCAGGATCTGGGTCTGAACGGTCCTCTAGCCGATGCGGTCTCGGTGGTAGAAGACGATGCGTGGAAGAGAATCCGCAGCGTTCTGTCTCCATCCTTCACCAGTGGACGACTGAAAGAGGTAACACAACACAAACATGTGATTCTTTGAGAGCGTAAACATGACATGACATGGTTTCATGTTTACGCTCTCAAAGAGTTACATCTAGTTAGAACGTGCAATATTGAATGAATTGTTTTTCAGTACATTCGGTGGGCAAGCAAAGTACCGGTTTTGTGGCCCCATACCGTGACATCCCTACTCAATTCCAACAACATATAACATCTCCTCTATCTCCTGTACAGATGTATAAGATAATATAACATCTCCTCTATCTCTGTACAGATGTATAAGATCATATAACATCTCCTCTATCTTTGTACAGATGTATAAGATCATATAACATCTCCTCTATCTCTGTACAGATGTATAAGATCATATAACATCTCTATCTCCTGTACAGATGTATAAGATCATATAACATCTCCTCTATCTCCTGTGCAGATGTATAAGATCATGCAGATCCATTCCAACATCATATAGCATCTCTATCTCTGTACAGATGTATAAGATCCTTAGGCTCCACTCCAACAACATATAACATCTCCTCTATCTCCTTTACAGATCTATAAGACCATTAGGCTCCATTCCAACATCATATAACATCTCCTCTATCTCCTGTACAGATGTATAAGATCACATCTCTATCTCTGTACAGATGTATAAGATCATATAACATCTCCTCTATCTCTGTACAGATGTATAAGATCATATAACATCTCCTCTATCTCTGTACAGATGTATAAGATCATATAACATCTCTATCTCTGTACAGATGTATAAGATCATATAACATCTCCTCTATCTCCTGTACAGATGTATAAGATCATATAACATCTCCTCTATCTCCTGTACAGATGTATAAGATCATATAACATCTCCTCTATCTCCTGTACAGATGTATAAGATCATATAACATCTCCTCTATCTCCTGTACAGATGTATAAGATCATATAACATCTCCTCTATCTCCTGTACAGATGTATAAGATCATATAACATCTCCTCTATCTCCTGTACAGATGTATAAGATCATATAACATCTCCTCTATCTCTGTACAGATGTATAAGATCATATAACATCTCCTCTATCTCCTGTACAGATGTATAAGATCATATAACATCTCCTCTATCTCCTGTACAGATGTATAAGATCAAATCTCTATCTCCTGTACAGATGTATAAGATCAAATCTCTATCTCCTGTACAGATGTATAAGATCATATAACATCTCCTCTATCTCTGTACAGATGTATAAGATCATATAACATCTCCTCTATCTCCTGTACAGATGTATAAGATCATGCAGGTCCATTCCAACAACATGGTGAAGGATCTTCACAGGAGAGCAGAGGCTGGAGAGGTCATAGAGGTCAAAGAGTGAGTGCAAGACCTGATCATTACATTTTATTATTATTACTAGACGGTCTATAAGGATATCTACTACAGTCTATCAATCACCATTCAATTACCAATGTTTTAACACAGATAAAATCAGTGTCTCTTACTGTTGTTACGGTGTATTTGGTCCGTACATTATGGACACAGTAACCAATCAGTGTCTGTTTGCTGTTAGAGTGTATGGTTCGGGGACCACCAGTGTTCCCTGAGAGGGTTCCAGGTGGTCCCCAGCTAAGTTGGTTAACCAGATGTAACTCTTGAGAATGTAAAAATGAAACCAAATGGACCCTTGCGGGTCCATTTGGTTTCATTTTTACACTCTCAAGAGTTAAAATATTCATCATCTGAATTAGCACCACTTAATTAAGAAGTTTACACTGTTTTGTTGGCAAAATACAGTCTGGAATTGTGGACAAAGCCAAAAGAATTCTTTAATTTTAGGTCTTTGGTGTGAAAATGTAATCAAATGGTGGTCCGTGGCTCAAATGCTGAATAAATGGTGGTCCCTGGTGTCAAAAAGGTTGAAAACCCCTGGTGTATTTGGACCGTACAGCATGGACACAGTCACCAGTCTGTTAACTAGTCTCTGGGGGTATTGTATTGTTATGCAAATATCATGACCAATTCCAATGAAATTCTAAACAATCAACCTCAAACATGATATGTATGTGAAAAAATAATATATTTTTTAAATAATTAAAGGGTTAATGTTGCTAAACGTCGGTTAAACGTCCTGATGAACTGGCTACAGGAGAACGCAAATGGACACAAGTCCTTGGGGGATTTTTTTGCGTAATCATTTTAGCATCATTGTAATTTCGCGCCTCTGTGCTGTTTGCAAGCGGTTAATAAAAGCATTCGTTTGGTTAAACACTGCCATAATGGAGCGACCAGACAGCCGCTAATTACAGTTCATATATCTCCTCATTAGTGACAGAAGAACGCTTTAATGTTGTTACAGTGTATTTGGTCCGTACAGCATGGACACAGTAACCAATCAGTGTCTGTTAATGATGTTACAGTGTATTTGGTCCGTACAGTATGGACACATTGACCAATCAGTGTCTGTTAATGTTGTTACAGTGTATTTGGACCGTACAGCATGGACACAGTAACCAATCAGTGTCTGTTAATGTTGTTACAGTGTATTTGGTCCGTACAGTATGGACACAGTAACCAATCAGTGTCTGTTAATGTTGTTACAGTGTATTTGGACCGTACAGCATGGACACAGTAACCAATCAGTGTCTGTTAATGTTGTTACAGTGTATTTGGTCCGTACAGTATGGACACAGTAACCAATCAGTGTCTGTTAATGTTGTTACAGTGTATTTGGACCGTACAGCATGGACACAGTAACCAATCAGTGTCTGTTAATGTCGTTACAGTGTATTTGGTCCGTACAGCATGGACACAGTAACCAATCAGTGTCTGTTAATGTCGTTACAGTGTATTTGGACCGTACAGCATGGACACAGTCACCAGCACAGCGTTCAGTGTGGACATCGACTCCATCAACAACCCTTCAGATCCGTTCGTCAACAACATCAAGAAGATGGTCAAGTTCAACTTCCTCAACCCACTGCTCATCCTCGTCGGTACGTGTGTGTGTGTGTGTGTGTGTGTGTGTGTGTGTGTGTGTGTGTGTGTGTGTGTGTGTGTGTGTGTGTGTGTGTGTGTGTGTGTGTGTGTGTGTGTGTGCGTGCGTGCGTGTGTGCGTGTTCATTCAAAAAAGGTTCACTTTAGTATAGTCAGTGGATGTTTGAACAGACCTGTGGTTTTGATTCCACAGAATAATCCATATTATAATCTTGTGTAGGCCTACAGTTCATTGTTGGAGGGCCGGATCTAGAGGATGAGCATGATGGCATGCAAAACAACCCAAATTACAACAACCCAAAGATATTTCAAATTAAAGTACTTTACTTACAGTATAATTAAAATGATGTGAAACACAATGCTACCACTACTAACTACAGCTGTGTCACCACTAAACCAACAGCATTTCATCATTGAAAACAGAAAACTCTCTGAGTCAGACCTTTAGCTTTATGCATGCTGCGTGTCTGTTGCAACTTCAACAACAACTGATGTTATTATTGATGCTTTACTTGATTAATAAAAGTCCTGTAACTGAAAATGGTATGGGTGCGGCTTCATCTCCCGTGGCGCGAAGCGACACAGGCTACCATTTTTGCATGGCCCCTCAATGGGGAAATGTGACATCCAGGTCTGTTTATTAGGCTCTGATGGGCCTAATAAAAAAGTTAAAGTGGAGTTTGCATGTTCTCCCCGTGTCTCCTAGGGTAGATACCCTCACAAAAACATGCTGTAATCCTGGACTCTAAACTGCCTCCCCCTGGCCAGCCGGGGCGCCTGATGGAGGGGACAGGAACTGGTTGGAATAACGTGTTCCTTCCACGCGCTACGTCCAACCAGGGAAACTCCCCCCTGTCAGGTGAAAAGAAGGCAGCTTGGACTCCTCATGCATTGAAGGAAGCATGAGGCCAGTCCGCTGCCTCCCCAGGTTGGTGGAGGGTGTGTAGAGCCCAGGATCACATTAGGAATTGGCCCTGGGTGAAAAAATGGGCTACAAAATTGTGGGAAAAAAATATTAAAATAAAAAAGGAAAAGTATTGAGATTAGAGTAGAAGGGAAAAGTATTGAAATTGGAAAGAGCTGAAATGTAAAAGTAAGTAAAGAAAATGTCAGTTAAGTACAGTACTTGCTGTGTCTGCTAAGAACCGCTAAGAACAAACAATCTTTCGGTAAAGACGTTTATGCCCTGATGAAAACTGCTTAGCAGTCGAAACATGTTGGCGTTTATGCCTTTTTAACTTTAATAAAGGCTTTTCGTTTACTTCTGTGTGCCCGGATCGTTGCTTCTTTATCTTTACTATGGTATGTTCCCAATGATCCCTGTGAGCACCTTTTTGACTATTTTTACCGTTCACTACCTCCAGTCGAGCACCTGGTTAGCTTCTGTTTTTTGATTAACAATCTTTCTGTTCCATTTCCCATCCATTCAGTTCTCTTCCCGTACCTTGGAACCATCTTTGACAAGATGGAGGTCTCCTTCTTCCCTGCTGACGTCATCAAGTTCTTCTACGCTTTCCTGGCAAAGATCAAAGCTGAACGGAGCACAAAGGAACACCACAACGTAAGACAGGGGTTTTCAACCTTTTTGACTCCAGGGGCCACCATCTATTCAGCATTTAAGCCACAGACCACCATTTGATTACATTTTCACACAACAGACCTAAAAGTGAAGAACTCTTTTCGTTTAGGACCACAATTCCAGGCTGAGTTTTTTGCAAACAAAACAGTGTAGACTTCTTAATCAAGTGGTGCTAATTCAGATGATGAATATTTAACTCTTGAGAATGTAAAAATGAAACCAAATGGACCCTGCCAGGGTCCATTTGGTTTCATTTTTACATTCTCAAGAGTTACATCTAGTTAACCAACTTTTCATCATTTAGCCTGGGGACCACCTGGAAGCCTCTCAAGGACCACTGGTGGTCCCCGGACCACTGGTTGAAAACCTCTGATGTAAGAGTCACATTCAGTGGTGTTTCTAAGCAATTTGGAGCCCTAAGCAAGATTTTCTTGAAATTAAATTAATATTACGCAGACTTTAATTCCGCCTTTAGTCTTGGTCTTCCCCAATATTTTATGTATCTCATTTGGCCCCTTGGGAAAAAATAACTGCCCATCCCTGCATTAAATCAATGGATTAATGTTTGCAGCTGTAAATCCTCATTCATTGTCTCTATACTGTGTTCCACCTGACAGAACAGAGTGGACTTCATGCAGCTGATGGTGGACTCACAGGTTTCAGAGAGCGCCATCAATGACAAGGAGGTGGAGAAAGGTAGGAAACCACGTATCTCCTCCTCCTCCACATCATCCAGGGGCGGATTGGCCATCTGGAGTACAGGGAGTTTTCCCGGTGGCCTGCGCCACCTAGTGGCCTGCTGGACAAGATCCAAAATGCACTAGTGGCACTTCCAAAATGCACTAGAATGTGCTAGATGCTCGCCTGGAACATACAGATCAAAATGACCATTAATCTTCTACATTCTCTAGTTGTGTAGACTAAGTTGGGCTAATTCACATGATGAATATTTTAACTCTTGAGGGTGTAAAAATGAAACCAAATGGACCCGCAAGGGTCCATTTGGTTTCATTTTTACGCTCTCAAAGAGTTACATCTGGTTAACCAGCCCCCCCCCCCTCCCCCCCAGGGTGGCCTGGCAAAGGCAAAATTGTCCCAGTGGGAAAATATGTGCCAATCCGCCCCTGACCTCATCAGTGTCATACCCGAGGCGGGGTTGGTGAAAGGGCCTTTCTGTGTGGAGTTTGCATGCTCTCCTTGTGTCCCCTAGGGCAAGGGTTTTCAACCTTTTGACTCCAGGGACCACCATTTAATCAGCATTTGAGCCACGGACCACCATTTGATTACATTTTCACACCAAAGACCTTAAATTAAATAATTCTTTTGATTTTGTCCACAATTCCAGGCTGTAGCCTATTTTGCCAACGAAACAGTGTAAACTTCTTAATTAAGTGGTGCTAATTAAGATGATGAATATTTTAACTCTTGAGGGTGTAAAAATGAAACCAAATGGACCCGCAAGGGTCATTTTTACGCTCTCTGTTGAAAAACCCTGCTGAGAGGATACAAATGTACAAATGATACAATTTGTAACCTCTCAGGAAAAAGGGGTCAATCATTAACATGGTGAAATACATCTTGATGATGTCATCAGATGGATTTCAGACCTCCATTTTTGGGAAATACACAATTGGGGGAACGTTTTTTTTTTATCATGTCCACACAACATCTCTAAGGTATATTAATGACATATTAAAATGTAAATATGAAAATGGGTGGAGTCCCCCTTTAACCCCTAACTGCTGTCTGTCTGTCTGTCTGTCTGTCTGTCTGTCTGTCTGTCTGTCTGTCTGTCTGTCTGTCTGTCTGTCTGTCTGTCTGTCTGTCTGTCTGTCTGTCTGTCTGTCTGTCTGTCTGTCTGTCTGTCTGTCTGTCAGGGCTGACGGACCATGAGATCCTGTCCCAGGCCATGATCTTCATCTTCGCCGGCTATGAGACCAGCAGCAGCACGCTGTGCTTCCTGGCCTACAACCTGGCAACCCACCCTGAGGTCCAGAAGACCTTACAGGAGGAGGTGGACCAGGCCTTCCCAAATAAGGTAATATTATTACTACAACCTGGCAACCCACCCCGAGGTCCAGAAGACCTTACAGGAGGAGGTGGACCAGGCCTTCCCAAATAAGGTAGGAATCAGGGGCGGATCTAGGCATGGGCATGGGGGGGCAATGCCACCTAAATACCCAGTCTGCCCCCCCCAAACACGATGCCATGCAAAACAACCCAATTTCAACTCAAAGTGCTTATATTTAAAATGATGCTACTAACTAACTACAGCTGTGTCACCACTAAACCAACAGCATTTCATCATTGAAAACAGAAAACTCTCTGAGTCAGACCTTTAGCTTTATGCATGCTGCGTGTATGTTGCAACTTCAACAACTGATGTTATTATTGATGCTTTACTTGACTAATAAAAGTCCTGTAACCGAAAATGGTATGGGTGTGGCCCCCATACCATTTTCTCTTGCCCCTCCAACATGTTCTCTTGCCCCCCCAAATGGGACATGTTAAATCCGCCCCTGGTAGGAATTATCCATGCATTCATTGATTTGTTAATTCATGCAGTGGAGCAGATTGCATTTTAACTGGAGGCATGGATGGATGGCTATTTTACAGTTTTACATGATATACAGTACATGTAAAAATACAAAATACCCTCCTGGAGTAACCCTCTTTTTTAGATGTCTGTATTTGCTCCGCTATAAAAGGTTGGCCAGTAGGACCAGGATCTAGGTACATATATATCCTTCTGGACCACCTGGTCAGCTTGCTGCTGGAACACTACTACTGCTATTAACTCTAACTAACTACAGCTGTGTCACCACTAAACCAACAGCATTTCATCATTGAAAACAGAAAACTCTGAGTCAGACCTTTAGCTTTATGCATGCTGCGTGTCTGTTGCAACTTCAACAACAACTGATGTTATTATTGATGCTCCCCCTCCTGGGCTTGGCTGGAATTCCAATAGTAGTGAGTGTTTCAAATCACTTTAAACAGAAGCTTAAAGGTAGGGTAAGTGATTTGGAATTAATGGTGTAGTACCAGCCTGGTGCACTAGGGGCGCTCAAGAGTAGCTACACTATGTGAACCTGCTGCTCGATCCTGATTGGAGGAGAATTCACCCTCCACCTGGGGAACTTTTATTAGCTCCTCTGCTAACGTGGGGGAGGGGGAAACTCCATATATGGTCTGCACACTTTATAATAGAGCATTTTTACAGAAAAAAATGGGTGATATCTGACAAAAGTGAAATCACTTCCCCTACCTTTAATTTGAAATATCTTTGACACTTTCGGGATTTTTGCATGCCATGATGTTTGGTGTGGCAGTCAGGGCATTTAGGGGGTCTTTCATGGTAAACTGAGAGCTCTCCGCTCCCCCTCCCATCCAGGCCAGGCCCACCTACGAGGGTCTGAACCAGATGGAGTACCTGGACATGTGTCTGAACGAGTCCCAGAGGCTGTTCCCCATCGCCAACCGTCTGGAGAGGATCGCCAAGAGCTCTGTGGAGATCAACGGTGTCACCATCCCCAAGGGGACCTGCGTAGCCGTGCCCGTCTACGCCTTGCACCGAGACCCGTCCCTGTGGCCCGAACCCGAGGCCTTTAAACCTGAAAGGTACGATACGCCCCTGCACCGAGACCTGGCCCTGTGGCCCGAACCTGAGGCCTTTAAACCTGAAAGGTACGATACGCCCCTGCACCGAGACCCGTCCCTGTGGCCCGAACCCGAGGCCTTTAAACCCCAAAGGTACGATCTATATACGCCCTGCACCAAGACCCGGCCCTGTGGCCCGAACCCGAGGCCTTCAAACCCGAAAGGTACGATCTATATACACCCTGCACCGAGACCCGTCCCTGTGGCCCGAACCAGAGGCCTTTAAACCCGAAAGGTACGATCTATATACGCCCTGCACCGAGACCCGTCCCTGTGGCCCGAACCAGAGGCCTTTAAACCCGAAAGGTACGATCTATATACGCCCTACACTGAGACCCGTCCCTGTGGCCCGAACCCGAGGCCTTCAAACCCGAAAGGTACGATCAGTGGTGTCGATCAGTGGGGAAAAGTTAGACAATTTTAGGGAGGCCCAAAGCCGGAGGGGGGGGGCACTAAAAGCTTGCATTAATAAGGTCTTATTTTTTATTGATTATTATAAAAAAAAACATATATTTGATCTCAAAGTGAACCAGATTGAAGCGTTTTAAAGGGGAATTCCACCCATTTTCAACATTCTAATATGTCATTAGTATACCTTAGAGGTGCTGGGTGAACATGATAAAAACGTTTCCCCCCATTCTGTGTTTCCTAGAAATGGAGGTCTGAAGAAAACCACTAACATCATAAAATCAACATGGTGAAAAAAATACATCTTGATGATGTCATCAAGATGTATTTTTTCACCATGTTGATTGATTGAGCGTACAAATGCAACCAAATGAACCCGTTAGGGTTCATTTGGTTGCATTTGTACGCTCTCAGAAAAAAGTTGAAAATGGGTGAAATTTCCCTTTAACGCTGCCGGGAAAGTGGGGCCCAGAATTGCTAGCTATGCCCCTGGGTATGATCTATACACGCCCTGCATTGAGACCCGTCCCTGTGGCCCGAACCAGAGGCCTTTAAACCCCAAAGGTACGATATGCAGTATATATTCCAGGGGCGGATCTAGGCATGGGCATGGGGGGGCAATGCCCCCCTAAATACCCAGTCTGCCCCTCCAAACACGATGCCATGCAAAACAACCCAAGATATTTCAAATTAAAGTGCTGCTGCTACTGACTAACTACAGCTGTGTCACCACTAAACCAACAGCATTTCATCATTGAAAACAGAAAACTCTCTGAGTCAGACCTTTAGCTTTATGCATGCTGCGTGTCTGTTGCAGCTTCAACAACAACTGATGTTATTATTGATGCTTTACTTGACTAATAAAAGTCCTGTAACTGAAAATGGTATGGGTGCGGCTTCATCGCACCCATACCATTGGGGGCGGCTTCATGGTAGGGGGCGGCTTCATGGTATGGGTGCGGCTTCATTGCCCGTGTCGCTTCGCGCCATGGATGAAGCGATGAACCCGCCCCCATACCATTTTCTCTTGCCCCTCCAACATGTTATCTTGCCACCCTCAAATGGGACATGTTACATCCGCCCCTGATATACGCCCTGCACCGAGACCCAGCCCTGTGGCCCGAGGGTTAGTATTTTGGGATTGATGGACCAGAACAACAGTCTTTGGGGACAGTGGCATGACGGGCATCACATAAATCTGATTGTATTGTACATTGTTATGCTTCCAGGTTCAGTAAGGAGAACCGAGACAGCATCGACCCGTACGCCTACCTGCCGTTCGGCGCTGGGCCCAGGAACTGCATCGGTATGAGGTTCGCCTTGCTCTCCATGAAGCTGGCTGTGGTGGAGCTGCTGCAGAACTTTACCATCGTCACCTGCAAGGAGACAGTGGTGAGAAGAACACTTCTGTCACTATACGCATTACCTGTCACCAGTGTTGGGAATATTACTATACCTTGTTAATACTTATTACTTATTACCTTCATTTTAAAGCAATATATTGTATTACAATATTGCTGTCTGAGCAACTGTAATATATTAATATTACTATTACATATTACTTAAAAGAAAAATGTTGTGCAAAATATATAATTAAATATTTAGTGTCACTATTAATCAAATATTGTGTAGGCCAGTGGCATAGCTACAATAAAGAAAGCGCACTTGGCTATCTGGGAAATCCATATGAAATCAACTTGAAAAAACGTCCTCCTGAATAAATAATTTGATGACAAATTATAAAAAATAAGTAATTATTTAACTTCTGCAGTTGTCAAGATAATTTCACAAGAACACTTTCAACGAGACAGATTGACAGAAAGTAATATTGAAAGTAATGCAGTAATGCAGAAAGAAAAGTATAATGTATTAGATTGTTTTGGTTAAGTAATATATTTATATTACAAGTTACTGCATTTTGGTAATATATTATGTAATATATTGAATTACGTATAGTGCACATGTCCCAACACTGCCTGCCACTAGGCTTTATCTGTCACTACGCATTATCTGTCACTATGCATTATCTGTCACTACGCATTATCTGTCACTAGGCATTATCTGTCACTATACGCATTATCTGTCACTATGCATTATCTGTCACTACGCATTACCTGTCACTACGCATTATCTGTCACTATACGCATTATCTGTCACTATACGCATTATCTGTCACTATACGCATTATCTGTCACTACGCATTACCTGTGACTATACGCATTACCTGTCACTATACGCATTATCTGTCACTACGCATTACCTGTCACTAGGCATTATCTGTCACTATACGCATTATCTGTCACTATGCATTATCTGTCACTATGCATTATCTGTCACTACGCATTATCTGTCACTACGCATTATCTGTCACTACGCATTACCTGTCACTAGTACGCATTATCTGTCACTATACGCATTACCTGTCACTAGTACGCATTATCTGTCACTACGCATTATCTGTCACTATACGCATTATCTGTCACTGTCACTATACGCATTATCTGTCACTATACGCATTATCTGTCACTATACGCATTATCTGTCACTATACGCATTATCTGTCACTACGCATTATCTGTCACTACGCATTATCTGTCACTATACGCATTATCTGTCACTATGCATTATCTGTCACTATGCATTATCTGTCACTATGCATTATCTGTCACTATACGCATTACCTGTCACTACGCATTATCTGTCACTACGCATTATCTGTCACTACGCATTATCTGTCACTACGCATTATCTGTCACTACGCATTACCTGTCACTATACGCATTATCTGTCACTATACGCATTATCTGTCACTATACGCATTATCAGTCACTATACGCATTATCTGTCACTACGCATTATCTGTCACTACGCATTATCTGTCACTATACGCATTATCTGTCACTACGCATTATCTGTCACTACGCATTATCTGTCACTACGCATTATCTGTCACTACGCATTATCTGTCACTACGCATTATCTGTCACTACGCATTATCTGTCACTATGCATTATCTGTCACTACACATTACCTGTTGTTACAACCTAGCCTAGGGGTAGCTAAGTTGCAAAGATAAAAATGGACTCCCTCCTAAGCCCAGTTCCCAAAATCAGACAGTTTACACATGTTTAAAAACCCTATGGCTGTAGGATTTATTATTCTAGTTAAAATCTCAATACAATACCTCAGGGTGGGGACAAAACCAAAACATAACTACTATAACAGGACACAAATCTAACTTAACAAAAGAAAGCAAAACACAATAATAGTCACCCACCCCTACATACCGAATTACATCAAGATCACAAAGTTAAAACTGACAAAGTGCTGGTGCATGGAACTCTGGCTAGAAGGAAGACATCAGAATGAGTGAAGACTGGAGCTTTGAAGAGGAGCCTGGTTTGAGGAGCCAATCAGCAGCAGAGTCCACCTGGTAGTTAGCCACTCACATCCATACAACACTCCACAAGCTGGAAACCACTCACTCAAACACTAATCACCCATTCACCTCAGCTGGTCCTCCATCAGTCACTCCTCACTCATTCACACACACACACCATATTGAGGAAAAAAGGACAGCAAGGCAGGGACCTATATGGATATGACCCACAGGG
The DNA here is from genome assembly GCA_039105355.1 of Benthosema pterotum. Lineage (NCBI taxonomy): Eukaryota > Metazoa > Chordata > Actinopteri > Myctophiformes > Myctophidae > Benthosema > Benthosema pterotum. The sequence continues at coordinate 53,132,273 of CM076973.1, forward strand.
CCGTAACACCTGTCACTACGCATTATCTGTCACTACACATTATCGGTCGCATCTGACGCAAAAAATGACAAAAATTCAGCCCAGTCATTTTACGCGTAAATTCGGCCTAGACCGGCACATTTTTGCACAGATTTGTCCCAGACCGGCCCACTACAAACAGTGTGCAGATAGCCCTGGTCTGTCAGCAGCACACATACAAACAAAACTAAATAATCTAAATAATGATACAAACCAACCAAAGAAACATTGATAGGTGTATCAGAGTCCTTTGGAGAAGACAAAACCTGATGCTGATTTAACTCTTAAGTTTTTCATTTGAATAATCTTTGAATATGATCATGTTTTCTCCAGATCCCCATGGAGCTTGGAGTGGACGGTTTCACCACCCCCAAGGACCCCATCAAACTGAAGCTGGTCCCCAGAGCAGACAGAGCTGCTTGACCTGATCAATGATCAATACCAATAATTACTTTTATTTTTATATACTTTTACTTCTACTTCTACTACAGGGGTTTTCAACAGGTGGTCCGGGGACCACCAGTGGTCCCTGAGAAGGTCCCCAGGCTAAATGATGGAAAGTTGGTTAACCAGATGTAACTCCTGAGAATGTAAAAATGAAACCAAATGGACCCTTGCGGGTCCATTTGGTTTCATTTTTACACTCTCAAGAGTTAAAATATTCATCATCTGAATTAGCACCACTTGATTAAGAAGTTTACACTGTTTTGTTGGCAAAATACAGCCTGGAATTGTGGACAAAACCAAAAGAATTGTTTAATTTTAGTTCTTTGGTGTGAAAATGTAATCAAATGGAGGTCCGTGGCTCAAATGCTGAATAAATGGTGGTCCCTGGAGTCAAAAAGGTTGAAAACCCCTGTTCTACTACATCGCTCAGGATGATCCAAATATTGCACTTTTACTACATTATTGTAAAAAAAAAAAAACTGTAATTATTGCTAGAAAAACTTTATCAATTCACCAGCACATACATTTCGACTCACTGAAAATAGACGTTCTACAAGCTGTGTTGGGGTGTAACATTGGGGCAGTCTGAACAATGAGTGTTTTTATTTTGGATACTGTAAGTTTCAAACGCATATGCTGCTTACTTTTACCCTAGGAAAGGCTTTTAGCAGACACTCTTAATCCAGAGAAACTTACATTAAGTAAAAACATTGCAATATACTGTATCATATATGCATATACAGATTATGCATATGATGTATTCAGGACTTGCGTGTAACAGAGTATATTTCTATATTGCACTATTGACATTTACTTCCATCACTGCTTTTAGTTCAATAGATCTTACTTTTGTCTGACGTTCTGTTGAAAAACTCTACCTGCAGCCTTAGGGTGTAATTACACTATAGTTGGTCAGTTTGAAAATGTCATTTGACTACATTACTATCTATCTGTACCAGTTATACTCTGACCATTCTATCTGCATGTACCAGTAGGCCTATGCTCTGACCATTCTTGTATGTAATAATAACAATAATAATAAAGCGATTATATTACAGAGTGATTATTACATTGACCACCTGGTATAATATTTTAATTACGGAATAATGTGGCAGGTAAGATTGTAGTAGTAAAGTATGTGTGTGTGTGTGTGTGTGTGTGTGTGTGTGGTGTGTGTGTGTACAGATAAGACGTATACAGACGTATGAACAAACAAAACATGCAGTACAAAAGTCACAAACAACAACAACGTACAATACACACACACACACACACACACACACACACACACACACACACACACACACACACACACACACACACACACACACAACACACACACACACACACACACACACACACACACACACACACACACACACACACACACACACACACTAACATAAGGGAGTCCTGATGTACAACAATAGTAGCTCAACAGCAGCAGCACAAAGGATTTTCTCTATCGCTCCGTAGAGCATGAAGTCGTCATGCCAGGTCTGATGCTAAACCAACTTCACAGAGCATTAAATATATTGTGAAGACGTGTGTGTGTGAACCACTACTACTGCTACTGACTAACTACAGCTGTGTCACCACTAAACCAACAGCATTTCATCATTGAAAACAGAAAACTCTCTGAGTCAGACCTTTAGCTTTATGCATGCTGCGTGTTGCAACTTCAACAACAACTGATGTTATTATTGATGCTTTACTTGACTAATAAAAGTCCTGTCAGTGAAAATGTTATGGGTGCGACTTCATGAAGCCGCACTCATACCATTTTCTCTTGCCCCCCCAATTGGGAAATGTTAGATCCGCCCCTGGTGTGTGTGTGTGTGTGTGTGTGTGTGTGTGTGTGTGTGTGTGTGTGTGTGTGTGTGTGTGTGTGTGTGTGTGTGTGTGTGTGCCTGCCTTCTCTGTGCAGAGTTCAACAATGAGTGCTTTAGAGATGAAAGAACAGAATGAATGATACCACTAACAGGTTTCTCCAAACACACTGCATTCCAACAACAACACCATTAGTTCTTATATAACCAGCTGGCACACAGAACCACACACTCAACCAGTGGCTCTGAGACTCAAAAAGAACCCCTGGATTATCTTGAAATTCAATTAATATTACACAGACTTTAGTCCAGCCTTTAGTCTTGGCCCTTCACAATATTTTATATGTATCTCATTTGGCCCCTGGGGTAAAATAATTGCCCAGCGGTGCCCTAGGGTCCGGGGAGGATTATCCAACGGACGCGTTGGGGCCGAGGCCTTAAAAAGTAGAAGCAAAAGTATTTGTTTGAAACTTACAATATCCAAAGTAAAAGCACTCATTGTTCAGACTTCCCCAATTTGAACGTTTTAAAATGTAAAAATAACGTATTGGTTAAAATGACCAATAGCTGATATACAAGCTCACAATGTGTTGCATTTAGTTGGTTTAGTTATTTTGGCCTACACTGTATGTCATAAATCAGGGGTTTTCAACAGGTGGTCCGGGGACCACCAGTGGTCCTTGAGAGGGTTCCAGGTGGTCCCCAGGCAAAATGATGGAAAGCTTATGTACCAGATGTAATTCTTGAGAATGTAAAAATGAAACCAAATGGACCCGCAAGGGTCCATTTGGTTTCATTTTTACACTCTCAAGAGTTGAAATATTCATCATCTGAATTAGCACCACTTAATTCAGAAGCCTACACTGTTATGTTTGCAAAATCAACAAGAATTGTGGACAAAACCAAAAAGGAATTCTTTAGTTTTAGGTCTTTGGGGTGAGCATGTAATCAAATGATGGTCCGTGGCTCAAATGCTGAATAAACGGTGGTCTCTGGTGTCAAAAAGGTTGAAAAAACCCGTCATAAATGATATGCATGTGTACAGGCACTATGCTCTGTGTCGTCGGGGAGTAAAATCCTCCGGTGTAGGGAGGGGGTCCTTTGGCTGGCAGCGGCCCAGCTAGGGGACCATCATTTCTAGATCTGTCTATGCCTAGTGGTCCCCGGACCTCACTTTGGGAACCATGCACTGTTTAAACAGGTTTTCATTGGCTTTGTACTTCACTGAATAGATGACCTGATTCCACATGTCTGGATGTATTGTTCCATGGAGAACAAGAACACTCCCACTGATATCTGATCTCTCTCTCTCTCTCGAGCACGCACGCACACACACACGCACACACACACACACACACGCACGCACGCACGCACGCACGCACGCACGCACACACGCACACACGCACACACGCACACACGCACACACGCACACACCTCTAGTCTCTAGATGACCACTCTCGTATTAGAAGGACAGTATCAGTGACCAGGAAAAAAAAAAACATTGTGTGTTCATGATGGATCGTCATGGTTTAAGTTAAATTGTAATGGATATCAAAAATATCGAATATCAGCGAGCAAATTCATATATATACTGTATATATTTGCACGCCATACACACACACACGCACGCACGCACGCAAACACACTGTGTACACACTTACAATGAGGGGAAGTGCAACAGGCAGGGGCGTAGCTAGCAATTCTGGGCCCCCTGCAAAGCTTTTCCACATGGGCCCCCCTTTCCCGGCGGCGTCAAAGGGTAATTTCACCCATTTTCAACCTTTTTTCTGAGAGCGTACAAATGCAACCAAATGAACCCTAACGGTTCATTTGGTTCCATTTGTACGCTCTCAGAAAAAAAGAAAGTGTCTAAAGAAATCATTAACATGATGACATACATCTTGATGATGCCATCAAGATGTTTCACCATGTTAGTGGCTTTCTTCAGACCTCCATTTCTAGAAAACATAGAATGGAAATGTTTCAAAATGTCCACCACACTCATTTTTCCTAAGTTATACTATATTACATAATTACTAATGACATTTAGAATGTTGGAAAATGGTGGCACTTTAAAATGCTTTAATCTGGTGCACTTTGAGATCAAATAGGAGCTTGTCATGTGGTTGTAATGATGCTTTTGGGCCACCAGGGGGAGCCAGAACGCCACAGCACGGCGTGGTGTCAGTTACTCTGTGAGCAAAGAACTGATTTAGGATTAGGAGGCATTTTGTCAACTTGTCTTTTACTACATGAATAAGTAAGAGTTGACAAACTCTTACTTCATGAAGTGAAAATGAAACATTTTTAGAGGTCTAATCTTAGATTAAATGTTGATTAGAAAGGTCTAGACGTTCTAGACATTTGTTAGATCTAATGCTCAGTGGGGTAGGTGTAGGTGTATAGTATACTATACATCCTATTCCTAATGGAGTGAAGCTAATCAGTTCTATCCTAAAATAGCAATACAACTGGAGATAAAGTAAAAACTAGGACATGTCACGGCATGTGTGTCTAAGGCTGTACTCACACAGCTCTCTGCATTCTGGAGACCAAACCTGACAAACAATTCAAACAAAGAGTTTATCCTCCTCCTCACAGTGTTGCCACATCGTGTCAGTGAGAGAAATAAGCAACCAGGGCTATGAAAAACATTGTTTGAAAATAGCAGATCTGCAAGCTCATATGACGTATGCAATGTGTCGTGAACTTGTCGGTCCTGATTTTAATTCACATATTATTTTTTTTAGATAATTGGCCTTACTATTGTTCATGATAAAATACCACAATTTTCTTCCTACTCAGTCTGTATCTCATTATGATTGACACACATAATAAATAAATAAATAATAAATAAATAAATAAATAAAAATAAATAAATAAATAAATAATAAATAAATAAATAAATAAATAAATAATAAATAATACATTAAATATCATTAGATTGATTGATTGAAATGTGTAATAACAACTTGGAGTTGTACAGTACAATTCAAGCACAACTCAATACAAAAGTCAAGAGTTCATAGAACAATAGTCGCTTGCAATAAGCAAACATGGCAACAACAATGCTCCTCACACTGGGAAGTGGGAACGCCCCCTCCTCTCAAACCCCGCCCCCCATGCGCCTATTGGCCAGCCCACTGGCCGGTTGCCATGCACGCCTATTACAAGCTATTTGGGGCTACATGTCGGATGTGCTTCTTTGGGCCTAATTGTTTCTAAAATGCAGTCATTTGCTTCATTGCATATATGCAGGGGTGTGTAGTGCCACTTTCACATCTAGAATATTTTTGGGGCAAAAGTAGGCCCATGTGTCTTGTCATTTACTTTTATGAATTAGGCATAGTAAACAATCATTTCAATATGCTATACTCAGGGGTGTAGTGGAGGGGGGACGCAGGGGGACGGAGTCCCCCACTTCTCCATCTAAGATATTTTTGGGACAAAAGTAGGCCCATGTTTTTTTGTCTTGTCATTTACTTTTATGGATAAAATTGTTCTCAATATGCTATACTTTATACAAATGCCAGTGTGTATGCAAGTGTGCATATTTTCAATATTTTACATTTTATACACAT
>CM076973.1:53138647-53141147 GCA_039105355.1 Benthosema pterotum
TAAACCACCACCGAGATGGGAATCTGTGGAAGACAGACAGAAAACAGAAAAACTACAAACTAAACACTAAACCACCGCCGAGATGGGAAATTCTGTGGAAGACAGAGAGAAACTACAGTAAACCACTGCAGAGATGGATCTGTGGAAGACAGAGAGAAAACTACAAACTACAAACTAAACCACTGCAGAGATGGGAATCTGTGGAAGACAGACAGAAAACTACAAACTAAACCACTGCAGAGATGGGAATCTGTGGAAGACAGACAGAAAACTACAAACTAAACCACTGCAGAGATGGGAATCTGTAGAACACAGAGAGAAAACTAAACTACATGCAGCAGAGATGAGAGCTTAATGGTTAATGTTTTAGGGTTAGACAAAATCTTTGTTCTTAGACAAAATAAAAGATGTCTGTTAATCATTTGACCTTTGCTGCCAAGGAATCTCATGGGACTGAGAACAGACTGAGAACAGACTGAGAACAGACTGAGAACAGACTGAGAACAGACTGAGAACAGACTGAGAACAGACTGAGAACAGACTGAGAACAGACTGAGAACAGACTGAGAACAGACTGAGAACAGACTGAGAACAGACTGAGAACAGACTGAGAACAGACTGAGAACAGACTGAGAACAGACTGAGAACAGACTGAGAACAGACTGAGAACAGACTGAGAACAGACTGAGAACAGACTGAGAACAGACTGAGAACAGACTGAGAACACGCCTAATGAAGTGGAGTCCAGTTATATCTGGAACATATCTAAACTGTTCATTTGAGGGACAGACGTAATTTATGGATGGGGCGCGTCTGGCGTGAGTGTGTAAATATCTAGTAGCACAGGGGAATATTGGGGTTATTTACTTAAAAATATATTTATAGGTGGTCCCCTGATGACATTACCTTGAATCTGTTAATCAGGTCGTATCTGGTCAGCAGCTCGTAGAATATGAATTTGAGAGCGTGGTCCCCGCTGGCTTCGTTCAGAGTGAACACGTCGAAGGACCACTTGTCCACATGCTGAGACACAGAAATAGAACTATAAAGGTTTTGCTGCATCATTACAAAGTTTGGTTCTAGGCATAAAGCAATATAAGCAGTGGCTGAGCCACAACCAGTAAGGGGGCCAATATCAGTAGAGGGGTGGGGAAATCCTATTGTTTGTCTGGTGAAAAAGAACCCCTTTCTGCCCAAAAAATAAAACTTATTTTACATATTTGTGGTAGGAAGGGGGGGGGGGGGGGTCACAAGCCATGTTTGTATAGCAATACAAACATGGCTTGTAGTACGTAAAACATTCCTGAAATATCCACAACAGGCATTTAGATTGACAGGGAGTCCAATCCCATGGGTGGGTTTAAGTCAGATCCCTCATTTAGGGACGCTAGTGGGAGAGTTGTGATATTGAGGGTCAGAAACCAGAGCAGAGCATGTGACTATACAGAGCCTCTCTGAGTCCGAACTGCAATTGGGAATACATTGTTTTCAACAAGAACGGAGCAAATAAGAGCTATTTTAGGTAGATATGCAAAACTGTTTTAAAGTATTGTTCAGTCACGACTACCGTCTCTGTAATTTTGTAAGTTTATGTTGTACTATTATTAAAGAACAACTGGTTTTAAAGTCATTAAAGCTGGATTAAATTCTGCATCCTCCTACTACTACTCCTAACCCCAGTAGCCTCACAGACGAGATGCCTCGTATCGCAGGATTGTCAGTTGTTAACAGTTTGTGAATGGGATGCTTCTCTGCTCCTCCAGCAGTGCATAGCGCCCCCTACGGGACATAGGAGTGAACCAGAATATCACAACTCTCCCACTATAAGGAACTCTGGAACCACAGGGGCGGATGTAAGAGGGGGGGGGGGGGGGGTCTGTGTCGTGTGTCTGTGTGTCCTGTGTTCAGTGTGCGTGCCTGTGTGTGTGTTTGGTGTGGTGTTTGTGTGTGTGTATACCTTCAGTGTACAGAGCACAAGGGGGGGGGGGGGGGGGGGTAGTCCAGTGGTGTGTGTGTGTGTGTGTGTGTGTGTGTGTGTGTGTACCTTCAGTGTACATATCACAGAGGGGGGGTAGCTCAGTGTGTGTGTGTGTGTGTGTGTGTGTGTACCTTCAGTGTACATATCACAGAGGGGGGTAGCTCAGTGTGTGTGTGTGTGTGTGTGTGTGTGTGTGTGTGTACCTTCAGTGTACATATCACAGAGGGGGGGTAGCTCAGTGTGTGTGTGGTGGTGTGTGTGTGTGTGTGTGTGTACCTTCAGTGTACATATCACAGAGGGGGGGTAGCTCAGTCCCACCATGTTGGAGGTTCGTCTGTACATTCTGTAGGTAGAGATAAAACAACATCAAACGAAGCTTCAGATTATAAACGTATTAAACTCCAAACGTCAGACTCTCCACTAAATAGAGAGAAAAGGAAAGAGAGAAAAAACATTTCAATGTGACATCAGGACTTGACATCCATTTACCAAACCTTCATACACGCCAGTGGTGTTCAACCA
>CM076973.1:53148647-53193647 GCA_039105355.1 Benthosema pterotum
AGGAACTGCTCCTGGTGCAGGATGATGATGTCACATGTCCATGTGTGATCTAGCTCTATGGAATATATGCATAGAGTAATAAAATAATAGAGAACGGACTCGAGCGACAGCCCCGCCCCTTGCCTCAATACAAGTTGCTCATTGGCGCTTTGAAGCACCCGAAGACCGCCGGAAGTGCGCCTATTTCCGCATTTGACCACCAAAATTTGGTGGTCAAATGCGGAAGTATTTCTCCATGAACGCGCCCGAAGCAAGGGATTATGGGAACCATGAACGAGCGCCGTCGCGAACGAGCAAAGGAAAAAAAAACATCAAAAAGCATAAAAAAACAAGCTTGTGGGTTTGCATTGAGCTTATTATCTGTCATATAATACATCCGTTATGTTTTGAGAGGTAGTATATGACGTGAGGACCGCTGGTTCATCTTATTATCTGTCATATAATACATCCGTTATGTTTTGAGAGGTAGTATATGACGTGAGGACCGCTGGTTCATCTTATTATCTGTCATATAATACATCCGTTATGTTTTGAGAGGTAGTATATGACGTGAGGACCGCTGGTTCATCTTATTATCTGTCATATAATACATCCGTTATGTTTTGAGAGGTAGTATATGACGTGAGGACCGCTGGTTCATCTTATTATCTGTCATATAATACATCCGTTATGTTTTGAGAGGTAGTATATGACGTGAGGACCGCTGGTTTATTCAGAAAACAACTTAAAAACAAACTGCCCTGTACGCGTGCACAAAGCAAACCAGCGTGCGTGCTCTCGGGGCGTTCGTGCATGAATTCCACCCGCCTGCAGTACCAAACTTGGCCACCAGGGATCGTTGCTTCACGCCTGGAGCCACTATCTCTGGATGTGAATATATGGATGAACATGCTCATGTGACATCATCATCCTGCGACAGGAGCACCTCCTATTGAGTGAAAGATTCTCTATTTATGAAAGAAATAAAGTATTGAAGGTGTTTTTATCTGCATGTTTTAGTTATAGAAGGGTGACAGTTAGTTATGGTAACTGTCACCCCCACAGGGTGACTGTTACGAGAATCGCCACGTTTATGCATCCGCCGTTTATCGTTGTCGTCTGGAAAGACCTTAAGTATGCAAATAGTATAGATAGATTTCTCTTTGCAGTGTCCTCCATGTAAACTGTTCTATTTAGGGGTCCCCCTCCTCTTACCTAGTCTCCTCGATGTAAACTGACTCCAGGACGGTGGCAGCATATTCAAGGTTCTTCTTAAGGTCAACCAGAGAAGCTTCTCCTCGTTCTAATTGTTTCACCAAACACCTCAACCTGGGGGGGAGAGAGAGAGAGAGAGAGAGAGAGAGACAGAGACAGAGAGAGAGAGAGAGAGAGAGAGAGAGAGAGAGACAGAGACAGAGACAGAGACAGAGACAGAGAGAGAGAGACAGAGACAGAGACAGAGACAGAGACAGAGACAGAGACAGAGAGAGAGAGAGAGAGAGAGAGAGAGAGAGAGAGAGAGAGAGAGAGAGAGAGAGAGAGAGAGAGAGAGAGACAGAGAGAGACAGAGAGAGAGAGAGACATTCATTATTAATGACCTGGTACTGAGACACAGGGGCAGATCTAAATGCCCAGTCTGCCCCACCAAACATGATGCCATGCAAAACAACCCAAGATATTTCAAATTAAAGTGCTTCTATTTAAAATGATGTGAAACACTACTACTGCTACTAACTACCGCTGTGTCACCACTAAACCAACAGCATTTCATCATTGAAAACAGAAAACTCTCTGAGTCAGACCTTTAGCTTTATGCATGCTGCGTGTCTGTTGCAACTTCAACAACAACTGATGTTATTATTGATGCTTTACTTGACTAATAAAAGTCCTGGAACTGAAAATGGTGTGGGTGCGGCTTCACCCACTCCATTTTCTCCCCCCCCCCCCCCCCCCCCCCCCCCCCCCATTGGGAAATGTTACATCCGCCCCTGGAGACAAAGCCATTCACAACATTCTGTCCTTCTGACAAGTTGACAGGTTTGTGTTTTGTGCAGAGCTTTAACGTGTAAATAACATCTATTCCTATAACTGTCGGGGATTAGGCGGACCGTTTCCACCGAATCCCGACAGTTGCAGTTTGCTCGGTCCCGCATCGTAGAGAAGACCTACCCACATATTCTATACAGCATCTGAGAGAGTGGCTTTTTCCCGTCACGCTGCACTTTGAAATGTAAAAAATGGTCCAGAATTGACAGAGAAATCAATGATCAAAAAAAAGTCTTTTTTGCCGCGAATTCCGAGTTTTTTGCAATTTACTTTATAACATTTCGCAGACTTGGGATAAATGCACGCCACATACAGCAAAAAACATGGAACATGTTTTTTCAACATAACATGTTGAATGGTAAGAAATTATTGAGAATTGACCGAGCTATAATTGTTTGAAAATGAGAGCTATAATCTTTGAGAATAGGCTACTCATGCATGTGTCTGTCCTAAGCCAGGCTGCGGGCTTAGGAGGGTCAGGCTTAGCAGTAGGGATAAGGGAAATAGATATGGGATGAATTAAAGGGAATGGCAAGACCAACACGGATTGGATGAAAGCTAAAAACGCCCAAACCACACCTATGCATAATTTAACGGGTATAGGAGGTGTTTAAGGGAGATGGCATGGTTACGAAATTATCAACTTTAGTGTGGGAACGCCTCTTCCCCAATGCTAAGTGCGTTAATTGCGCTTAAGGGCTAATGTAACCAAAATCGAACCTAGGTTGGGATAATTCACTTGATGAATATTTTAACTCTTGAGGGAGTAAAAATGATTTTTTTTACGCTCTTTTTTTACGCTCTCACCATGTTAATGAGTTTCCTTTTTTTCTGTCCATTTAGTTCACATTTGTACACTCTCAGAAAAAAATAAAAAATAAAATGGGTGGAATTCCCCTTTAAGAGACGTCCCAGTACAACACTGGGTACGAGCGTTAGGCTGCGACCCGCTCTGCGGTCGCCACCCAGTCGTCACCATGCAATTTAGTGGCACAGACTCTAATGATGGCTATTAGGAACAGCTGCGCGCCACGCCACGGAGATTCCCCCTGAAACGAGCAACGACACAGAGAGACAAACACAGTTCCTTCTACAATTAAGTCTATTATCAGACAGCAATTTACTAAAGAAAAGAAAAGGGGGAAAAAAGGAAATATCCTGAGTAATATAGGTCATTTGTTGGTAACAGTAAGACTGCTGTTAGCATAATGCTGGCGTACAGGAAGTGTATGTTTATAACTGTGTGTGTGTGTGTGTGTGTGTGTGTGTGTGTGTGTGTGTGTGTGTGTGTGTGTGTGTGTGTGTGTGTGTGTGTGTGTGTGTGTGTGTGTGTTTTGGTAAAATCCTAGTAAATCCAACCACATGATCAGAGACCATGTTTGTGTTCGTGTACCAATTTGAAGTGGGATTTGGACGACTGTGGGATTAATACAGTTGGTTTTCATCCTTTTTCATACCAGGGACCACTATTTATTCGACGTTTGATCCACGGAGGACCACCATTTGATGACATTTTAGTCCCACAGACCCCAAAACTAAAGATTTAATTTGTTTTTGTCCACAATTCCAGGCTGGATTTGGGAAACCAAACAGTCCAACATACAGATCAAAATGACCATTAATCTTCTACATTCTCTAGTTGTGTAGACTTGGGATAATTCACATGATGAATATTTTAACTCTGGAGAGTGTAAACATGAAACCAAATGGACCCGCAACAGTTACATCCGCCCCTGCAACTAAATGTTAATGTGTTAAACTCTGTTACGTCCGCCCCTGCAACTAAATGTTAATGTGTTAAACTCTGTCATCCAAGAAAACCTGAAATGGGACAGCCAGGTAGACCATATGCTGACCTCAGCCAATAGAAAGCTATTTGTCCTATGTCGCCTGAAGAAATTTGGGGTCCAGGACCCTGAACTGGTCTCAATCTACACAGGTTATGTGCGTCCAGTGCTAGAATATGCGGTCCCGGTCTGGCACAGTTCCTTGACTGTCAGCCAGACTAAAAGTCTGGAGAGAGTCCAGAAACGGGCTTGTAGAATCATCCTCGGCCGGAGGTACACAGGATATACAGAAGCTCTCCAAACCCTCACTTTGTCCACCCTATCAGAGAGGCGCACCCACCTTTGCCTGGACTTTGCCAGAAACCTCTTCAAATCCAACTTCAGGAGCTGGCTACCCCCCCTCAGGAAAGAGATCTCAGGACGTCAAACAAGAAATGGAGACGACCTCAGCACTCCATCGTGCAGAACTGAGAGATGCAGAAAATCCCCAATCCCATATATGTGTGGACTTTTAAATGACAATGGTTTTTAGATGGACTATGTGTATTTTTAGATTTCTAAATGTGATCATTTTTATACATGTAATCAGCAAAATAATTCAGTGTTTTTAATGACACCTGTCCTTTTAAACCTGTGATCAGGCTGAATGTTGAATAAACTAAACTAACTCAATAATTGCCATAGAGATGTAGATGAGGTTTACAGACTAAATGTTAATGTGTTAAACTAAATGTTAATGTGTTAAACTAAATGTTAATGTGTTAAACTCTGTTATTGCCATAGAGATGTAGATGAGGTTTACAGACTAAATGTTAATGTGTTAAACTAAATGTTAATGTGTTAAACTAAATGTTAATGTGTTAAACTAAATGTTAATGTGTTAAACTCTGTTATTGCCATAGAGATGTAGATGAGGTTTACAGACTAAATGTTAATGTGTTAAACTAAATGTTAATGTGTTAAACTAAATGTTAATGTGTTAAACTAAATGTTAATGTGTTAAACTCTGTTATTGCCATAGAGATGGTAGATGAGGTTTACAGACTAAATGTTAATGTGTTAAACTAAATGTTAATGTGTTAAACTAAATGTTAATGTGTTAAACTAAATGTTAATGTGTTAAACTCTGTTATTGCCATAGAGATGTAGATGAGGTTTACAGACTAAATGTTAATGTGTTAAACTAAATGTTAATGTGTTAAACTAAATGTTAATGTGTTAAACTCTGTTATTGCCATAGAGGTTTACAGACCTGGCACAGACTGGGTGAAAGGAAAATATGAGCCAAGTTGGAGAAAAAAAAAACATGAATAAAAAATAAACATTTACTTGAGCCAGAGAAAAAAATGAGCAAAGGCTGTGTGTTATGCATTATGTATGATTTCTGACACTCATAATCTGCTCTTTCTAGTTTTGGAATGAAATGGAATCTGTCATAAATGTCATTATGCAATGCAGAAAACAGCAATACTTCACACTCTTCTGTCTCCTGTGCCAACGGTAGAAAAGATGTTGAATTTTTATGAAGTTACAAAGTTCAAGTTCCAGAATTATTTTCATTCCAATTCAACATTCTTTGAATGACTGATTTATTTGGCTGCATGAGATATAAGCATTTAAATATGGGTTGTTTTGCTTGCCATCATGTTTGGTGGGGCAGAATGGGCATTTAGGGAGGCAATGGACTATTAACAGGAATCTGTTTTGATTAAAATCACTAGTATTTTCCTCCTCCTGTCCAAGGGGGGCTGTGTCTGAAAAAAGGGGGTGCTCAAGCCCCCCCAGCACCCCTACTTCCCTCAGCCATGTGCTCAATAGAAGAGTCAATCCACTGTGGTTGTAATGTGTGACGATGAGGTTTATTTTCTTGGCTGCAGATCCTCTAGTGATGCCAAGAGCAGCAGATTAGTGTGTCAGGCTCTGGTCTGCCTCCATGTCTTTGCGTCCTGTCCTTATTAGATAGTCATTGCCATGAACCAATGTGGACTCCCCCATAGGTGTATTGGCTTCCTGTCCTTATTAGATAGTCATTGGCCATGAGGGGAGGGACGCCTTAAAAGGATCCCAGGTATGACGTCACAGCCTGGGGCGCCATGAGGGGAGGGACGCCTTAAAAGGATCCCAGGTATGACGTCACAGCCTGGGGCGCCATGAGGGGAGGGACGCCTTAAAAGGATCCCAGGTATGACGTCACAGCCTGGGGCGCCATGAGGGGAGGGACGCCATGAGGGGAGGGACGCCATGAGGGGAGGGGCGCCATGAGGGGAGGGGCGCCTTAAAAGGATCCCAGGTATGATGTCACAGGAGATTTTCTTGCCTAGGGCTCCAAATTGCTTAGAAACGCCACTGGCAAGACAATAAAGGTAAAAACAAGCGTCAGCTGAACAGTTCAGAAGAGAAGAGAGAAGATCTTTATAGCTCTAAAGCTCAAGGGTTTTCAACCATTTTCATACCAGGGACCACTATTTACTCTGCATTTCAGACACAAACCACCATTTGATGTTTGACGAACTAGAAATGTCTCAATAACAGCTTTCCTTTTGTTCAATGCATTGTGTCTGAAGAAAGACAAAACAAACGTACCCCTGTGGATCCATGTCAACATTAAAGGTACAGTGACTCAACACTGTATGACAAAACAAACGTACCCCTGTGGATCCATGTCAATATTAAAGGTACAGTGACTGTATGATATCATTAAAGGTACAGTGACTGTATGATATCATTAAAGGTACAGTGACTGTATGATATCATTAAAGGTACAGTGACTGTATGATATCATTAAAGGTACAGTGACTGTATGGATATCATTAAAGGTACAGTGACTGTATGATATCATTAAAGGTACAGTGACTGTATGATATCATTAAAGGTACAGTGACTGTATGATATCATTAAAGGTACAGTGACTGTATGATATCATTAAAGGTACAGTGACTGTATGGATATCATTAAAGGTACAGTGACTGTATGGATATCATTAAAGGTACAGTGACTGTATGGATATCATTAAAGGTACAGTGACTGTATGGATATCATTAAAGGTACAGTGACTGTATGGATATCATTAAAGGTACAGTGACTTAAAGGTGCATAGTATGTTCTATACTACAGGTCTTCTGTGATGTCATCACTGTGACAGGTCATGTGCAGGGTTGGGTAAGTTACTTTTTAAAAGGAATCCCCTACAGTTACAAGTTACTTTCTAAAAATTGTAATCAGTAACGTAATCCGGGTTACCCAATTTCAAAAGTAACGTAATGGATTACTTTCAGTTACTTTTGGATTACTTTAAGCAACTCTATTTATCAGTA
This sequence comes from Benthosema pterotum, assembly GCA_039105355.1. Taxonomy (NCBI): domain Eukaryota; kingdom Metazoa; phylum Chordata; class Actinopteri; order Myctophiformes; family Myctophidae; genus Benthosema; species Benthosema pterotum. Next base: position 53,155,774 of record CM076973.1, read on the forward strand.
ATTACAGTAGTAGCTATACTGTAGTTTTACTACTGTCCCTTAACAGGTCCCAACATATTTTTTCCCATTTTTTCTCACATACTTTATACTTGTATTATAAGCACAAAATAAACAAAAATTAAATAACCAACCCACTTGATTGGCAGAAATAAAATAAATAATTGTACTTTGTAGTTATGAGGTTGGCATGCAGGCACTATAGGCATTGGTGTATTTTTCCCTCTTGTTTGTCTCACAGACACATTATCCTCAAATAATAATAATCTAACTAGTGTAGGCCTACTAGTAATAATTCTTGCTATAGTTTGTGTCAAACACAGCATGCTCTTATTTGGGGGTCAACGGGTAAGCAGAGTCAACATTCAAACAAGTCAAAACAGTCAACAGTGTGCCTTCTAAACAAAATGGCAAAAAAACACCCGATGTCATTCTCAGAAGCATTAGAGTATTAACAGAGTTGCGACATCTCCATTCACTTTCATGGAAAGGTCTAATGGCGGCTGCTCTACATAGACTTCTATTGAGCATCGGGACAGTTTGTCCCTATTCAGGCTGCATGAACAGCGTCCAAGCGTCCAGTTTCTGACCCCTCAATGTCGCAACTCCGACATTAGCTGGCTATTGTGTGTGTGTGTGTGTGTTTTTTTTTCACACCGTGTCGGCTCCGTGTTGCTGGAGCCTATTTAGAGAGAAGTTATTTTTATCTAAAGTTATATGCTTTATCGCACGTGTTTGATTGGACCTGCTTCCATGGAATACTGTAACTCTTAACTATTGAGGATTTACTGGACCACACTTTTTTAACGTGACAACGTGACAAACATGGAGTTTATAAGGAGGCATCGGAGACCACAGTTAATGGATTATGGGACATCGCTTCCACTTTCCAGTAAGAACAATTTAACATTTTGGTAGAAGAGATTAAGCAGGTGACGTTGTATCAAGTTTAGAAGCGCGCACCACACACACACACACACACACACACACACACACACACACACACACACACACACACACACACACACACACACACACACACACACACACACACACACACACACACACACACACACACACACACAGCTGCTCAGTAGCTGCTGCTGCTGCTGCTGCTGCTGCGCTGCTCTAAGCTCAGTGCATGCATGCGCTCGTATCGGAGCGAAATTTTGATTGATGGGACTCGTTAAGGGATCCGTTCATAAAAAAATGATGGAACGGGGTGTGGACCCGGTTCCAGAAATGTAATCAGCATGTAACCCCCGTTACAATCTTGCCGTTACTGTAATCGAGATTACACCTTTTAAAATGTACCGTGAGACGTTACCGTTACTGTTTTTTTGTAATCTGATTACGTAACGCCGTTCCTTGTAATCCGTTACTACCCAACCCTGGTCATGTGCAGTACAAGCACAGCGATAAAAACATGAACTATTTAAACTAAAGAGCTTATTCTATGTGTTTTAAATGTTCAATTCTAGTTATAGAGGGCAAGTATAACGTATTATCGATATCCCTCTGGGCATTTTTTGGTCTAAAACACGTTGATAACACGTGTTTTTGTGGCTATACAACACGTCTAAAAAAAAACGGTAAAAATGGTGTAAAAGTGAAAGTTTAAAACACGTCTAGCCCAACACACGTGATAAACACCAAGCTTATTTACCCACTAACAACCCTTAAATGTGTTTAGGCTGCATGCAGAGATCAGGTATGCAACGTACGGTTGTTATATTTTATCAATATGTCTGCAAAACCGGATTAAATAAACTGGTCTAAAAAAACACCCCATCTAGCCGGTGTAAATCACGTGTTACATTTAGAACATACGTGTTTTAACCGTGTAGTGTTCAGTGGGATTTGTCTCATTATTATGCAGGGATCCTTTAATGGCATTCTTGGGTAGGATGTAATTTGCATATAATCACAAAACAAAACAAGCCGTCTCTGGTGAGATCTGTAAGACCAATCACTGACTTCACACAAAACTGATTTCACTGCCATACCAACACACAAACAAACAAACAAATAAACAAACAAATAAATACATGTAATGAAATGACTGGCTGACGTTTCAGTCACATTTTTTGGCACTATGGGTGTGAACAATGAACCCAGGTCAATGTAACACACACACACACACACACACACACACACACACACACACACACACACACACACACACACACACACACACACACACACACACACACACACACACACACACACACACACACACACACACAGGCCCGCAAGGTCCATTTGGTTTCATTTTCACATTCTTGCCTGTTGCTGCCTGTGTGAATTAAATAATACAGCCTTTTATGGTCATAACCAGATCACATCCGCTCACACCTGTTACTTTATCAGGTAAATTAAAACGTTACAGCGTAAAATAGGACTAAAACAAGACATTTCAACCTGCTGTTGATGGGTAGGTCACCTCCTCTGGTCTGATTACTACACTAGACTCCTCCATCTAGAACAGTGGTCCGGGGACCACCGGTGGTGCTTGAGAGGGTTCACAAGGTGGTCCCCAGTTAAAGTTGGTAACCAAATAGACCCTTATAGATCTGTAACTCATGAGAGCACGGTTAAATTATCTGATTTACTGAACTTTGAAGAATGTAAGTAACAAATTTAGAAAATGTAGAAGAATTGTTGTTCTGACCAACGTTTTACCAGTTTACTGTATATCTCCTAAATTGTGGACACAAACCTGAAAATCCTTAGTTTTGGGTCCAAGAGACTAAACTCAACATCAAACGGTGGTCCTCTGTGACTCAAATGCTAAATAAATAGTGGGCCCTGGTATGAAAACGGTTGAAAACCACTGATATCTGGAATAACTGAGTTGCATTGCGTTGCTGCTGCATTGTGATTGGTCAGACTTGGTGGTGGGGGAGGGGAATAAATACATAAATCCAAGGTTGTTGCCGGAGGTTAAATCCACCGCGGTGCGTGGAACGGTTCCAACCAGGGGCGGATCTAGGCATGGGCATGGGGGGGCAACGCCCCCCTAAATGCCCAGTCTGCCCCACCAAACACGATGGCATGCAAAACAACCCAAGATATTTCAAATTAAAGTGCTTCTATTTAAAATGATGTGAAACACTACTACTGCTACTAACTAACTACAGCTGTGTCACCACTAAACCAACAGCATTTCATCATTGAAAACAGAAAACTCTCTGAGTCAGACCTTTAGCTTTATGCATGCTGCGTGTCTGTTGCAACTTCAACAACAACTGATGTTATTATTGATGCTTTACTTGACTAATAAAAGTCCTGGAACCGAAAATGGTATGGGAGCTGGTTGTCAGGTATATCCAAATATGGAGTTGTTTAAATGAAAATGGTATGGGTGCGACTTCATCCATACCATTTTCTCCTGCCCCCCCAATTGGGAAATGTTATATCCGCCCCTGGTTCCAACCCTCCCCCGCATCTCTATGGAGCTGTTGTCTGGCCTGCAGCCTCCGGTGGTCCCTGGTCTCTGCTAGAGTCATCCTCAGACCCCTCTGGGGGGTCCTTGGCCTCTGGGGGGTCCTTGGCCTCCAAACAGCCTCTTTGTCCTGTTCCACCTATACAGTGATGTTTGTCCACCCAGGGCTTGTTGTTGGATAACAAACAGTGTGTGTGTGTGTGTGTGTGTGTGTGTGTGTGTGTGTGTGTGTGTGTGTGTGTGTGTGTGTGTGTGTGTGTGTGTGTGTGTGTGTGTGTGTGTGTGTGTGTGTGTCAGGAAGGTCTCTTCCTCCCACAACACTGAATCAGAGAATAAAGAAGTGCAGCATCATATGGATGAAACATCGTGTTCACAACGACGTCCACAACAACCTTCAACACTCAGGGAAGGAACGCCACGATTTATACTCTCCAGTCGTTGCATCTTCACTGTGACACAGAGTTGTGGTGAAGAGGAAATGGTTTTCAACCTTTTTCATACCAGAATATTTATTCAGAATTTGAGCCAAAGACCTAAAGACCTAAAGCTAAAGACTTCTTTTGGTTTTGTCCACAATTCCAGGCTGGATTTTGCAAACAAAACAGTGTCAGACTTCTTAATTAAATAGTGCTAATTCAAATGATGAATTCATATTTTAACTCTTGGGAGTGTGAAAATTAAACCAAATGGACCCGCAAGGGTCCATTTAGATTCATTTTTATGCTCTCAAAGAGTTACATCTGGTTAACCAACTTTCCATCATTTAGCCTGGAGACCACCTGGAATTCTCTCAAGGACCACTGGTGGTCCCCGGACCACCTGTTGAAAAGCCCTGGTTACACCTGCTTAACCAACTTTCTATCATTTAGCCTGGGGACCACTATCTGAATATCTGACTATCTTCTAAACACATGGAGAAACGACAGCCAACCTCAGGGGAATCGAACCGTGTCACATTATGGGACGAACACCAGGCTGATGGACCACTGCAGGAAAACGCTAAAAACACTGAGGATGTTTGATTTAGCGACTACCAAGTCATCAGTTTAAATGCCACAGGCATCCATCCATCTAACAGCAGCACATGGTCCATAAAACAATGACCATAAACTGGCATGGACCCAGAAACACTCAGAAACACTCTGCCTTTCTAATAAACTACCAGATCATACAGCAAAACATACATATGTTTGTTTGTTTGCTTGTTTGTTTGGTTAGTTGGTTAGTTAGTTGGTTAGTTAGTTAGTTAAAGATAGAGTGCCATGATTATTTTCTACCCTTAAACATGATCATCAGGTATTATTGTTATATGAAAAGTAAGATGTTTTCCCAAAAAGTGTACAGTGTTTGTTAAACTGTCATTTTTATGATTCCACCCTACCAGTTTATTAAGTATGCCTCCACCTGAACTGAAGCCACGCCCACAGCTTTAGTTGGATGATAAAGGGGGAGGAGTTAGGGGAGGGGCTGAGCATGTGATGTCACTATATTGAAGTTTTTTTCATTGGCACATTTGACTGTAAAGGTTCATCCCCCAGGAAGAAACCCTAAATACAAAGGGAAGACATCATTGCACATACAAACACACATCTATTTACATGCTGTCACCTCTTAAACATGTACAAAATTAGAAAAAATACAAAAATCATGGCACCCCCTCTTTAATTAGTTAATTAGTTAGTGTTGTTTTTGTTGACTATAGGGTCTTAATGACAGCGAGTAATAAATGGTGCATTCTAATTCATTTTCAATGGGACCGGCGTTTTGTGCTCAGAAAACAACCTGCGATAAAGAGAGCGCGTAACGCCGGTCGTTTATTGTGCGTGATGTGTGTTGCGTGCTGTGTTGCTCGTTTTGTGCACACGCGCAATGTTTTCGAAAGCTCAATCCAGTTAGCTTTTTAAAACGCCTGGCGTTAATCGACGGGTGATTTCCTTTCTGTCGGCACTGTAATCCCGGATGAGTAAGCAATACTCAAAACTTTTGAGGCAATCAGTTGCCTCAAATGTTTTGAGTTAACAAACTGAAACGTTTAAGTTAGTAAGACTTACTCAGAACCCAAAACTTTTCAGTTACATGAACCATGTGTCAGTTATCAGTACATTAAAAAATTGTGTTACCTGTACTTATATATTTTAGTTACATGAACCATGTGTCAGTTATCAGTACATTAAAAAATTGTGTTACCAGTACTTATATATTTTAGTTACATGTACCATGTGTCAGTTATCAGAACTTTAAAATATTGAGTTACCCATACTTATATATTTCACTTACATGTACCATGTGTCAATTATCAGTACTTTAAAATATTGGGTTACCCATACTTATATATTTCACTTAAATGTACCATGTGTCAGTTATCAGTACTTTAAATATTCAGTTACCTGTACTCACTTCACTTGCATGTACCATGTGTCAGTTATCAGAACCTATAAATGAAATACCTGTACTTCTATAAATCTATTACCATGAAATAGGCAAAATTCGAGTTCCTTGAAATCAATTTATTTATACTTTTTTTTAAATAATGTTTAAAATGCTGAAAACCTTTTAAACAATGACATGCCATTTTCCCTAAAAAAATAAACGAACAAAAAAAAGATAGAATATGAATATCAATATATACACATTTAATGACCATAAAAGCTATAAAAACATGCCTTCATGCCAGTTAAAGTTTACATGTGATTAACTTTATGAAAAAATCCTGTCTCACTTGGTCAAAGTGCTGTTGTGAGTATACAACAGACAGCTAGTAAATCCTCAAAGTACCATTTACTTTTTTAAACACAGTAAAATACAGCCAGAACCAAAAACTTCATGAGCCATTTCCATCTTCTCATGAACATATTGAAAACTTACAATAAGTTAATTGTAATCTTAAAAAGTGCAACTAATCAGTGCAATTAATCTGATTTGATCATACAGTTTGGACTAGTGCAGGAAACCTTAGGACCTTCAGGCCGGTTTCAGGAAATGTTTAACTCTTCATAAAAGTACCAAAATTCAAAACAGTGCATGCAACATAATGTACTTTTCCCCCCACACAATTGAGCAATACAGCCATAAACAAATCCTACTTCAAACTACAACTGAAAAGTGAAATCAAGTCACTAAAAAAGTAAATAAAACAGATGACAGTCCTTGAATGTAGAAAGAAAAACTAAACTCTGTAAATGTGTATTTAACAAACTCCAACTTGTTTATAGTGCAGAATAGTCCTCTAGGACTGAGGGGGGAAAAATCCTTTATTTAGCAAAACTGTGTGATACAGTTCAACCTTCTTTCCCAAGTTCCTAGCCATTAGGCAGTTTGTTGAACTTTCCTAAACAACTAAATCAGGAATCCTAAGCAACTCATTCTTGAGGAAACAAGTCTGGGCACCATTTTGCAGAATCTAATCCTAGCAAAACCTTTTGAATGAATTCAAAAGGTGTTAGTCAGCCGTTTTAGATAAATGCAGTACATACTTCAGTCCAAAGACAACCACAACAGCATCACTAAACCTGGGAAGAGTGATGACATCTTCACCTTCAATGATGACTGACTTCTCGGGTTGTAGTGTACCACACGCTTTACGTTATCTCCAACTGCCGCCGCTATCAGGAGCAACTCCACCAAACAGCCCTGGATCACTGTCAATTTCCTGAAGGAATGAAGGAAATGTACATCACATACTAATCTTCTCACTCTGGAGTCCTGTGTGCAAAGGTCTTAAATCAGCCAAAAGCAGTAGTAACTGATATAGAGCAGTGAAGTCTGTCATTTAACCATCCTACCCGGTTTGCGGTTTTCTTCCCACATTCTGAATTCCCTAAGACTTTTTTCATATTACGCAATATAAGAACTGTATTCCTAACAAAGAAATGATCTCCACAGCTTGACTCATATGTATACTTTAAAAAGGCAACCCATTATGAGGCCTTTTTAAGATAATCCAATGCTATTCTCCATAGAGGAATTACTTCCATTAACCGGGGGATGAGCAAGTGACATCATGACTTCACTGCTCTTTATCATGGTATTGTCCAGCATTGGTATTGTAATTAAACCTTCCCCTAAAAACAACATAGACAAGCTCACTACACTATACACTGCATCGCACTGTGAGCTTGTTGATCGCTATTTTCAGCGAACGCTGTCCCCACAACAACAAAAGACACTAGGAGCAGCCCTGAGGGATACTTGTTAGAATATTAATACAGCATGCTCAATATACTGTATTTGTACAAGTGTTCAGAGCCTTTAGTTTCATCACTATCTATCTAGAATAGAGCATCGCAGCGGAAGTGGATTCCTGGTGCCACTTAATATTCCCCACTTATTTTTGCAATAGACTTTTACAAAAATATTTGTAACAATTGTGTTAAGCGTAGAACAAAGACATCCAGCCCTTCAGTGAATCATGACCATACAACCTTTGATCCTATGAAAACATTTTAATACTACGCTTTCTTTAGCGATTTTCAAAATGTCATAGAAACACGTCTTATGTTCATGATTACTGCCGGGCTGGATGGCTTTGTTCTAGGCAACATAATTGTTATAAATATTTTTGTGAGTCTATGGCGAAAATGAGTGGGGAATATTGAGTGACCCCAGTAAACCACACGCACTGCAACACTATTGGGGTAGCTGTAGCTCAGGAGGTATAGCAGGTTAGCCATGGGTCGGAGGTTCAAATCCCGGGTCCTCCTGTTAACATGTTGAAGTGTCCTTGGGCAAGACACTGAATCCCGAGTTGCTCCAGGTGAGTTGGTCGGTGCCTTTCATGGTTTCAGCTGCCATAATTATATGTATGCGCGTGTGTGAATGGGTGAATTTAATCCACACTGTTAAGTGCTTTGCATAAAGTGCTATATAAATGCACCTACCATTTTTATTTAACATTTAAAATACCATGTCCTTGAAGACGTTTATAGGTGTTATGTATGAAGACTGTTGAGGCATCCTCTTGTAGGAACACTGGAAGGGCACAGTTGTCCGCTGGAGCACAGTTGTCCGCTTTGTGTTTATATCCTGCACTTCCTATGAAGATTACAAAAAATTGCAAATATTTAGACATTTACAAATGAATTAGCTCGAATACAAGTATTGGGGACAATAATAGACTCTTGTTTGCCTCTTTTCTATCCCATAACTTTGTAACCCATTATGACTGGTGCCTATTTGCCTAAACTGTAATCCTAGGCTCTGATCTCCCTCTGCCGACCTGGGCAGTGCACCAAACTGAGCACGATTCCTTCAGTGCATGACGAGTGGGCAGAGCGCTTCTTATCACCTGAAAGGGGGAACTTCCCCGGTTGGACGTAGTGCATGGAAGGAACACATTATTCCAACCGGTTATTTCCCCTCCACCTGGTGCAACGGCGGGTCAGGGGGAGGCAGTAGAGAACAGCATTACCTAGGAGACACGCAAGGGCATGCAAACTCGACACAGAAAGGCCCTTTTGCAAACCCCACCTAGGGTGTGGGCACTGTGGATGGGGAGGAGAGAAATCACTCCCAGGTTCCTTCTAGCTGTGAGGACTGTCATGCAGATAGATAATATTCACCTGTTCATCATGAAGCTTGAAAATTCCATTCCAGTAATCTGCCATGGCTCCAGTTCTGGTTGCCTTTTCCCAAAATAATGCCATTAATCGAGGAATGTGTCGATCCAACTCAGCGTAGAATTTGTTGGGCAGATCCTGGTTTGTCACTCGTTGGAACTCAGCATAAACCTTTACAAATAAACGGAAGAAGGGTTTAGATCTTGCAGGATCTTGAATCATGTTTTTCTCTGGCAACTGTGAGAAGTAGCTTGAGGGAGACTCAGAAGATATATTGTGTTTGTACAAGTTAAAGTAATATGTGTAAGCATGAATACAGACATGTCTTTGATTAACCTGTGTTTACATTTCAATACAATGATAAAACCTTTACAATTATAAAAGCTACGTAAACATACTCTGCTTTCATGCCAGCAGACTGTAGTAGATCCTGAAATCATATGAATTGAAGAGAATTGTGAATCTAATCGGTTTTATATTGGAAAAAAAATGTTTGAGTTGAATAATTTCGAGAAGAAAAAAGTGAAAATAGATACTTGGCATCTTATGTCTCATGTGGGGCACAGCCCTAGAGTTAAGAGATTAGACGAGCATGCAAGGTTGCCTTTTTGCAACTTAACTTCTAACTGCTCAATGGCTAATGTGTATGATTGTGTTTGCACTGGTAGCTCCCATGTGTAAATGTATGGGTGTAAAGCTGGGCATCAATAAAATGCATTTGTGCTTACTGAACCTACCTCAGACTCCATCCTGAGAGCAGGCCACTTTTCCAGAATCTGTCTCACCGGTGGGTAGGTAATCACGATACCTCTCGCCGCAGGGCAAATGTGGTCTGCATCATCTTACTAATGAGTAGTAGGTTTCGCTCAGTCCAACTGCTTGGACTTCTGGGCCTGGATGGAAGAGAAGTCAAAGCCACTGTTTAAATGTACAACTGTAGAAAGACAACCTAGTTTTTTAATACCATTTCCATCAATCTTTATGTTCACTAAGTGTAATGGAACCAAATGGACCCATGGATGGAACCATTTGGACATTCAGAAAGCGTTCATTTGGTTCAATTTGTACAACCTCAAAGTTACAAAGTTGTAAGGCAGGGGTAGACATTAAGGGAAATTTGCCACTGGCCCTTTGGGCCAGTGGCTTTTAAGAATCACTGGCCCCACAACTGTAACCACTGGCCCAGGTAATCGATCCCCATAGTCTGCAAAAAAGACCACCATTTATTAATGCATTAAATGCATTCAAGTTAACAGCACTCTTTTCATGGGGGTCAAAACCAGTAGACCGTTCAGCAAGCTGACCCATATACAATGCAGAATGCCTAAAATATTTTTTGTGCTAATAAACAAAATATAACAAACTTAAACATATTGTGAAATAAAAATAATAATACAATATGTATATCAGGGGTGCCCAACCTTTTTTGACCCAAGATCAAAGACTAATACAGGTTGTCATGGCCAGGGGTCGACATTATAATTGGCCCGATGGCCCGAAACAGGTTTGAAAACACGTGCGGGCCACCAGATGGCGCCCTATACTGGCCCGATGGGGGCCAGTGGAAAATGCCCTCGTTGGCGCCTGCACATTTGTTGTACAAACTTGTGTTGTATGGTCGCCATGACAACCTGTATTAGTCTTTGATCTTGGGTCAAAAAAGGTTGGGCACCCCTGATATACATATTGTATTATTATTTTTATTTCACAATATGTTGGTGTTGTTTTGTAATTGTTTAAGTTTTATTTATATTTTGTTTATTAGCACAAAAAATATTTTAGGCATTCTGCATTGTATAAGGGTCAGCTTGCTGAACGGTCTACTGGTTTTGACCCCCATGAAAAGAGTGCTGTTAACTTGAATGCATTTAATGCATTACTAAATGGTGGTCTTTTTTGCAGACTATGGGGATCGATTACCTGGGCCAGTGGTTACAGTTGTGGGGCCAGTGATTCTTAAAAGCCCAGTGGCAAATTTCCCTTAATGTCTACCCCTGCATGGCGACCATACAACAAAAGTTTGTACAGCAAATGTGCAGGCGCCAACGAGGGCATTTTACCACTGGCCCCATCGGGCCAGTATAGGGCGCCATCTGGTGGTCCGCACGTGTTTTCAAACCTGTTTCGGGCCATCGGGCCAATTATAATGTCGACCCTGTAAGGGTCCATTTGGTTCAATGTTTACACTGAGCTAATTTAACATGATTCTATCCAAATAAAACATTCTCAAGGCACTTTACCATAAAGAAGATGTGGCTGCCAGGACTGAACTCCTGCTCTCTCCTACAACTGCTTTGACTTCTGGGCCTGGAGGGAACGGAAGTCAAAGCCACTGTGAAATGTAGCACTACTATAGAAAGACAAGCTAGCGTTTCTAGTCTTTCTATGCCATTTAAATCCTGATTGACTAAGGTTTACAAAATGAAAAAGTAGAGAGTTTCATTACAGCAAACATTATGGGTACATGGTTTACTAAGATGTTATATTTATACACAGGGGTGCACATTAGTGGTGCTCCGGTGCTCAGGAGCACCAAAAATCCTACAATGAGCTGTCAATCCAGGGGTGGAAAGCTCCTTTGAGCACCACACACCTGGGGCTCATAATGACTGCCCGACTGGGCCCGTTAAAAAAAGCCTTGAAATGTGTTATTATCAAAGTGTAAATACTACTAGTATTTTAATGCATGTAGAATGCAGGTAGTAGTACTACTACTAGGCTAGCCACTATTGCAACGCTCAAAATATCGCCCTGTACTGTAATACTGTACATTGATCGGGCTGTGCGGAGTGTAAAAAAGGGGTCCCAGGCCCCGCCGATGCGGGCCGCCGCATTTTGGGAGTACCAAGTAACATCATCAGGTGCTCCTCTGAGTACTGGACCAAAATAGTTATGTGCACCCCTGTTTATACAGGAACCACTTTGTTTAGGTAATATACAGTTAACACTGAAAAATAGATATAGATACTTGCATAGGATAACTCTGGCTGGTGGATAATGTGAAGTTAAGCAATATAGTTACTGTACCAATCCAGCTTTTGGACACTAAGCGACAAAGAGTTACAGACCCGTAAGGGTCCATTCTGTTTAATTTATACACAATTCCAGGCTGGATTTGGGAAACAAAACAGGCAAATTAGCATCCAGATCAAAATGACCTAATCTTCTACATTCTCTAGTTGTGTAGACCTGGGCTAATTAAGATGAATTTTAACTCTTGAGAGTGTAAAAATGAAACCAAATGGATCCGCAAGGGTCCATTTGGTTTCATTTTTACGTTCTCTAGAAAAAATTACAATATATTTTTGGGGGGCAAGTGACCATGACCTGAGGGCAAGTAAAACCTGGCTTGCACTTGCCCGATGGGCAAGGGCCTCCGAGACCTTTGTGTCAACCCCTGCTGTAAGGGTCCATTTGGTTCCACGTGACTCAAGAGTTACAGACCTGTAAGGGTCCATTTGGTTCCATGTTGTGTACACTCTCAGAGTCAGACCCATAAGGGTCCATTTGGTTTAATTTGTACACTCTCAGAGTCACAGACCTGTAAAGGTCCATTTGGTTCCATGTGTACAGTCTCTGAGTTACAGACCTGTAAGGGTCCATTGGGTTTAATTTGTACACTCTGGATTACAGAAATATATGGGTCCATTTGGTTTAATTTATTTGACTTGTAAGGGTCCATTTCTACACTCAAGAGTTACGGAACTGTAAGGGTACATTTGGTTCAACTTGTACACTCTGTACAAGTGTTATAGATGTGTAAGGGTCCATTCGGTTTCATTTTTAGACTCTGGGTAATCATTTTGGACACAAATATGTCCACCTCTGGCCAATATGGTGATAATGTACACAGCACACACATGCTTTTATGTAAATGTTCTTTTAGCAAGCAACACCATCAGGGTATAATAAAGCTTCATTCAAGACAACGTAGGCTAAAATGTAGGCTACCATTTACACCAGAGGGAAAAAAAAGATTCTGGTCTAAATAAAAAGATACTGTATGCCTAAAGCTACACACAGACAAACACATGACACGTGTGCACACACGTAAAATGTAACTGTAATTTAACCACAGCATGGACACCTTTCAGATCAAAAAATAATACTCATTGTGCATAGCCTAGTACAGTGGTTTAATGTTTTTGATACCAGGGCCACAGACCACCATTTGGTTGACATTTTAGCCCCACACACCCAAAAACTAAAGATCGTTTTAAATAATAGTACACCATAAACATTGTACAGTGACTGTCACTGTACAATAATGGGCAGCGCAAATAAGACGCAAATAATGTCACTGAGTGACATTATTTGCGTCTTATTTGCGCTGCCCTCATTGATAACAATGCATTTCCAACTCTGTTTGTCCCTATTACGCATCAAGCCTCTGGTCTGCATGAACAGCAGCTCGAGCGCTCAGTTTCTGGCCCCTCGATGTCGCAACTCTTCTACACAGTGTGTAGAAGAGTTGCGGTGTAGAACTGCGGTGGGATCCACAGTAACGCGCGCATTCTACGTGGGCATTCTACAGACTGCGGCGTGATCCAAAATCACCCTGCATGATGAATGCTGTACGTGCGTGTTATAAAACGTGTATTAAAACGTTGAACCGAGCATTATGGGCCAACATGTTATTTGTTTTGCGTGCTCTTGAAAGTAGACTCGTTATAAAACAGTCAAAACTACCACAAATTATGTTTAATGGCTCGCTTCATAAAGTTGATGCAACATTAACGCACGCCCGCGCACACACATACACACACATAGGCTTCACTGGTTTTTCCTGGTAAACTTTTCCGAGGTGAAAAAACGAATTTAACATGATAGAAATTATAGAAAACAGCTATTTTATAAATGTTTAGCACACTTACCGTTGATTGAGGACATAATACGCCGTTGTTTGGTAAGAGCGACCGGGAAATGCAGAGCGGACGGTAAACGGCGGCCATTACAGAAACAGATTCAGAGTTGTTAACTCCGCCCCTTTAGCCCCTACGTAATGACGCAATGTGACGCATTTACCTAGTTGGTTCAGAAGACTGAAGTGTTTTTGTTAGTGGGAAGAAAAGGAGACAATTCTTGTCGAAAATAGGATCAACCTGTTGCATGAACATAAAATGTTTCAGTTTGAAGAGCCCATTGACACATTTCAAGTATTTAATACATAATCCAATCAGTGTTTTATTGCATCAGGGAATACTTTCTGTCGGCACTGCAGAGAGAATCGAGAAACGCTGCGTTTATCGTTGCCGTCTGGAAAGCACCTTAAGACTAGTAACAAAACTAGTAAAAGTAAAATAAGTAAAAGCATTGGAATTCGGAATCACAAAGTACATACAGTATAACTCAAAATGTGCAATATTTGAGGTGAATTCCACCCTGGAGGGGATTTATCCATTATGTCCACAGATCTGTATATAATGTTGACATAATAAAATGTAGTAAAATGAGTGGAATTCTGCTTAGTTTTCCTTTAAGTACTTAAATTACATTACATAAAGAGTAGGCAGTATCCAGGGTTACTGTCGGTCCGTCTAATTCACATATGTCAAACCCAAGGCCCGGGGGCCACATCAGGCCCATGAATGGATCATCTTCGGCCCGCGGGATGATATTGAATTAGTATTAGAACTGGCACTCTGGTATATTACACACACCATGATAAGAAAATAATGTGACTAATTGTTTTACTTCCTCAACTCAGTCTCATTTACTTTCTCAATTAACTATGAAAGCAGCACTTGGTGAGGATCATAGAAGAAAAATAATTTCCCACGAAAAATAGCAAGTGTTCACGTCTCATAGCGCGCCACTCTGTGGCGCGCTATGAGACGTGGACACCTGCTATTTTTCATTTAAACTTAAAACAGTTTTTAATGCAGGCAGTTTCAACTTTACAATTATCTTGCCATTAAGAGACATTGATTTTTGATGGAAAATTACTTTTTTTGCTGTTTGACAGGGACGTCATGGTAAACCGGTGCTGAAACACAGACCGGTATCTCTGGCCCTCGACTTGTATGAATTTTTCTATTTTGTCCCGCTCTGTGTTTGGGTTTGACACCCCTGATTCTAATTACAGCTGCGTGCGGTTGGAGTGTCATCCAATCTGACAGCTCCCTGGCCGCTCTGAATGACAGCTGTCAATCAATGTCCACAGCAGCCATGATTTGTTGTGTGATATTTACACGGAGATCCATCTAATCTCCTTCTGTCTTCACATACACCAAGCATGACCACTGACCAGGCACATAGATATATATACTGTATATACCATGACCAGGCACATAGATATATATACTGTACATACCATGACCAGGCACATAGATATATATACTGTATATACCATGACCAGGCACATAGATATATATACTGTATATACCATGACCAGGCACATAGATATATATACTGTACATACCATGACCAGGCACATAGATATATATACTGTATATACCATGACCAGGCACATAGATATATATACTGACCATGACCAGGCACATAGATATATATACTGTATATACCATGACCAGGCACATAGATATATATACTGTATATACCATGACCAGGCACATAGATATATATACTGTATCTAATCTCCTTCTGTCTTCACATACACCAAGCATGACCACCAGGCACATAGATATATATACTGTATATACCATGACCAGGCACATAGATATATATACTGTATATACCATGACCAGGCACATAGATATATATACTGTATATACCATGACCAGGCACATAGATATATATACTGTATATACCATGACCAGGCACATAGATATATATACTGTATATACCATGACCAGGCACATAGATATATATACTGTATATACCATGACCAGGCACATAGATATATATACTGTATATACCATGACCAGGCACATAGATATATATACTGTATCTAATCTCCTTCTGTCTTCACATACACCAAGCATGACCACTGACCAGGCACATAGATATATATACTGTATATACCATGACCAGGCACATAGATATATATACTGTATATACCATGACCAGGCACATAGATATATATACTGACCATGACCAGGCACATAGATATATATACTGACCATGACCAGGCACATAGATATATATACTGTATATACCATGACCAGGCACATAGATATATATACTGTATCTAATCTCCTTCTGTCTTCACATACACCAAGCATGACCACCAGGCACATAGATATATATACTGTATATACCATGACCAGGCACATAGATATATATACTGTATATACCATGACCAGGCACATAGATATATATACTGTATATACCATGACCAGGCACATAGATATATATACTGTATATACCATGACCAGGCACATAGATATATATACTGTATATACCATGACCAGGCACATAGATATATATACTGTATATACCATGACCAGGCACATAGATATATATACTGTATCTAATCTCCTTCTGTCTTCACATACACCAAGCATGACCACTGACCAGACACATAGATATATATACTGTATATACGTTGTATAAAGGCTAGACGACTCGCATGTAGTCTTTGATAACACAGTAGGATGTTTGGACACTAATGTCTTAGAAACAAGGCTCTGTCCTATGCACAGCCGTCTTTGCTTTACGCTAGACAAAGTGACAAAGTCAATAATCGAGTATTGTTCAATTTCAGCCTCACCCAAGATGAATCCACATCAGTTTCTGTCGGTCTTACTCACAGTTTTACTGCTAGAGACGGTTAAAGGGTTAACCCTGCACCAAACAGGTGGGGGCTTTATGATTTGTGTGCAGGGGTCCACAGACAGATGCTACTCTGACCAGTGTATGACAGCCGTTGTGTCGCTGGCTGGTGCAAGGACCTCCAACTGTTCACACTACATCCAACACTCACACTACACTCCTAAATGGCAAATAGTAAATGGTGTATTTATATAGCACCTTTATCCAAGGCGCTTTACATAGATTCACCATATTCACACACATTCATACACTGATGGCAGTGGAAACCATGCAAGGTACCTACTAGCACATCAGGAGCAGTTAGGGGTTCAGTGTCTTGCTCAAGGACACTTCCACACTAACTCTGCGGGAGCCTGGGATCGAACCGGCAACCTTGTGGTTACCACCCGGTGACTCTATACCCCTGAGCCACTGCCGCCCTCCGCCACTCCTACAGCACATTTAACTAAGGGGAAGTAAATGTGTTGCAGAGAAATCAGACAAACAGCAGATTAACAGTAACAGAGGCTTAGAGACTGTCAATCAGATAATATGAGAAACAGGAAACAAATCCATTTAATTCCACTGAAACACAATGGAATGGAATTTTCTTTCCCACAAAGTTTATGATTAGTTTTGGGCTGTTGAACAGGTGACTGGACTGCAGACATTTACCGTATGTTTTTTTTCCGTTTGTTTAACTTTTTTCTTTAAACTAGATCAACACTGTTGATCTAGTTGGTCCCATTCAGAACGAAAATATGAATTTTCTACAATGTTTTCTACATTCTGTAATTGTGTCGACTTTTTTTTTTTAATTTACTTAAGTAATGGAAATGTTTAACAATTATTCACCTGCCTTTGAACCAAATGGACCCACTTGGCTTTTGTTTTTACTGCAAATTATTTGCGCATTAAATAAATTAATGGTGTTAACTCATGGCTGAGTTAACTGGCGATCAACTAGTTAATGCTGACAGTCCTAAAACATATTGATGACATCATCAAGATGTATTTTCACCATGTTAATGGATTTCTTTAGATGATTCTTTTTTTCAAAAAAATGTTGAAACTGGGTGGAATTCCCCTTTAAGTTCTCCGGTACAGTACATATGTCAGGTCTCTAAACAGCCAACACTGTTCCCCTATGGTTACTATAATGACCTATTTAACATTCTGAAATATAAATATGGATCCATATGCTAGCAGACGGTTCAGCTGTGACCCAGGTATGTTCCAGTCTTTGGGGATATCAGAGGGTCAAGTTTCACTGCACTGAGATGATCATGATGAGCAGGGGTGGATCTAGGCATCGGTATGGGGGGCAATGCCCCCCTATATACCCAGTCTGCCCCCCCCCCCAAACATGATGCCATGCAAAATCACCCAAGATATTTCAAATTAAAGTGCTTCTATTTAAAATGCTGTGAAACACTACTACTGCTACTAACTAACTACAGCTGTGTCACCACTAAACCAACAGCATTTCATCATTGAAAACAGAAAACTCTCTGAGTCAGACCTTTAGCTTTATGCATGCTGCGTGTCTGTTGCAACTTCAACAACAACTGATGTTATTATTGATGCTTTACTTGACTAATAAAAGTCCTGTAACTGAAAATGGTATGGGGGCGGCTTCATCGCAGTGGTACGAAGCGACACTGGCGATGAAGCCGCCCCATACCATTTCCTCTCGTCCCTACAACATGTTATCTTGCCCCCCCCCCCCCCCCCAATATGGGACATGTTACATCCGCCCCTGATGCTGCGTCTACAGAATGTCCCCAAATGCTCAGCCCTGTTCCGTCTCTTCTCTATATATTTTTAGAGCCTTAATTCCCTCATGCATGCCGTCGTCATCAGCATGCTGAAACCAAGGGGGGCGGTGCAATGTCACGCTCGTTAGTGACTCCATTAAATGTTTAATTACGCCATCATGCCGTGACAACAACATTCCAGAGACCCCATGTTTATGCCATGAGTTCATTAGCTCCCATATTCTGGACGGCCATATTCCTTCTAATTAGGACCATTAGCACAGAAACAGACCATTAACATAACTTGGTCTAGATTCATGCATGCTTGGTGTCTGTAGTGACCGACACGCAGAATATTCACAAAATGTATTCAGGGAAGAGAGCAGGGATGGAGTGACCACATGTATCACTACTACACTATTGGCAACAACATGCTTCTATTTAAACTAACTAACTACAGCTGTGTCACCACTAAACCAACAGCATTTCATCATTGAAAACAGAAAACTCTCTGAGTCAGACCTTTAGCTTTATGCATGCTGCGTGTCTGTTGCAACTCCAACAACAACTGATGTTATTATTGATGCTTTACTTGACTAATAAAAGTCCTGGAACTGAAAATGGTATGGGTGCGGCTTCATCGCCGCACCCATACCATTCCTGTCCCCCCAATTGGGAAATGTTACATCCGGCCCACGAAACTAGTTTCACATTACTAGTGAAACTAAGACACTACAGATGTTTTCCTGGTTTTAACAGTGTAATCTCCACTAATAGGGATCTTTAAATCACTCTGTCCTCCAAACTCTGCAAATGGATCTAAAATGGAGGATTAACAGTCAGATGTAATCCAGTGAGAGTGAAAACTCACACATGCTGTAGAACTGGAACCATCCCACCTGTTCTGACATGACGCACCAACGTTTATTTTAATTCTGACTCCACATCTAAATTAAATATTTGCAACTGATTTTTATTGCCCATAAAGGCTATATACACCTATTTATATTTTATTCTCTTTCAGAGACATTTACTTTGATGTAAATGTACCATTTTCAGGTACATTTTTCAAGTAAAGCATCAATAATAACATCAGTTGTTGTTGAAGTTGCAACAGACACGCAGCATGCATAAAGCTAAAGGTCTGACTCAGAGAGTTTTCTGTTTTCAATGATGAAATGCTGTTGGTTTAGTGGTGACACAGCTGTAGTTAGTTAGTAGCAGTAGTAGTGTTTCACATCATTTTAAACAATTTAATTTGAAATATCTTGGGTTGTTTTGCATGATGCTAAATGCATCAGCACCCATTCATCACACATTCACCCATTCACCACACATTCACCCATTCATCACCCATTCACCCATTCATCACACATTCACCCATTCACCACACATTCACCCATTCATCACACATTCACCCATTCATCACACATTCACCCATTCATCACACATTCACCCATTCACCACACATTCACCCATTCATCACACATTCACATTAATCACACATTCACCCATTCACACACACATTCACCCATTCATCACACATTCACATTAATCACACATTCACCCATTCATCACACATTCACCCATTCATCACACATTCACCCATTCATCACACATTCACCCATTCACCACACATTCACCCATTCACCACACATTCACCCATTCATCACACATTCACATTAATCACACATTCACCCATTCATCACACATTCACCCATTCACCACACATTCACCCATTCATCACACATTCACATTAATCACACATTCACCCATTCATCACACATTCACCCATTCACCACACATTCACCCATTCACCACACATTCACCCATTCATCACACATTCACCCATTCACCACACATTCACCCATTCATCACACATTCACCCATTCATCACACATTCACCCATTCATCACACATTCACCCATTCATCACACATTCACCCATTCATCACACATTCACCCATTCACCAAACATTCACCCATTCACCCATTCACCACACATTCACCCATTCATCACACACTGACTGTGAGCAATGAATGAAACCTACTATAGGATGTCTGCATGCACTAACATACACTAGGTCTTGTTTTCCCCCGTGTTTTTCTTTGTGTGTGTGTGTGTGTGTGTGTGTGTGTGTGTGTGTGTGTGTGTGTGTGTGTGTGTGTGTGTGTGTGTGTGTGTGTGTGTGTGTGTGTGTGCGCTCTGAGTATGAGTCAGAATCGATGTCATCCGTTTATTTATTCTACTGTTTGACAGTCAAAGTGATTGTGATTCAGAAATGTAATTTAATGTCATTCTTGTCATACATAACATACATATACATAATGACACATTACTGTATATATATATATACATATTATATACATAATGACACATTACTGTATAATAGACTGCAGTAAAGTAAAGTCATTTAAATGATATGTAATACTGTATGTATCAGGGGTTTTCAACAGGTGGTCCAGGGACCACCAGTGTTCCTTGATAGGGTTCCAGGTGGTCCCCAGGCTAAATGATGGAAAGCTTATGTAACTCTTGAGAGTGTAAAAATGAAACCAAATGGACCCGCAAGGGACCCCCATACCATTTTCTCTTGCCCCCCATTGGGAAATGTTACATCCGCCCCTGCAGGAGAGGAGTTGGACAACAAATTGTCCCGAGACCAACTGTATTTCCAGACCCCCTGCCTGCCCTATAGTCCTGGCACCTCTCCAGACTCCAGACCCCCTGCCCTGGGCCTGGCATCCTCCCAGACTCCAGACCCCCTGCCCTGGGCCTGGCATCCTCCCAGACTCCCCCGTCGATACCACGTCTGTGTGATTGAATTATTGCCATGGGAATGAATTCATTTTTTGCTCTGCTGGTTCTAATTCTAGGTATCTATACCACATACACCACTCAGTGGCTGGAATCACAGAAGTGAACAAAGTGCTTTGTTGGGAGAAGTATTGACATGTTTTAATAAAAACAGGTCGAATATTGACCTCTATACTTTCTGACAGAACACATAGTTCCCTGAAAAGGTTCTAATATTTGGAGCTCATTTGTCATTTGTCTCAACAATACAAATGACAACCTCCACAAATTGACCAGAACTAATTCATATTTTAGCAAAAATCAAGCAGAACTCCCACCAAGGGACTAGTCTTGACATCAATTAATACCTTAATGGTAAGTATTACAACTTAACTACAAACATCTCAATTATCCCTTTAACACAAGCAGGGGCCTGTTTCACGAAAGGTGGATTAGGGAAAAAGCCAGGATTTAACTGATATCCCGGTTTATTATATCCTGGATTAGCGTTCATTCGGTTTCATGAAAACTGGTTAATCTTGCCAGATTAACTTGACCAGTTAACCTGGATATGTTGAGGCTTGATTTGGTTTCATGAAAGCAATGCCACA
The DNA here is from genome assembly GCA_039105355.1 of Benthosema pterotum. Lineage (NCBI taxonomy): Eukaryota > Metazoa > Chordata > Actinopteri > Myctophiformes > Myctophidae > Benthosema > Benthosema pterotum. Next base: position 53,177,648 of record CM076973.1, read on the forward strand.
TTAGTTCCCATGGAAACTAATGCTATGGACTTAGCCTGCTCCGGACCAGGCTAACAGTCAGGTTTAACCTAATCCAATGACTTTTTACACTGTTATTTCAACACCTGTGGTTGTATATGGACTCAACTTGATTAGCTCTGCAGGGTGCACTTCTGTGTGGAGGGACTAGTACCCCCACCCGTGCAGTCATAGATTTTCCTTTTTTCATGTCTAAAAATAATAAAAGTTAGCAGCACAGAAGTGATTTATCCACCTTCACTTACATTTAGGCTAATATTGAGGCTGCAGGCACTTACCATTCTGTAATAGGTTTTTGTGCTTTATTTTACAATTACATTGCTTTCATGTTATACCCCTCGTGCTTGTTCTGTATATCAAAAGTTAATATTAAATACTGTATACCAAAATGAGACAGACAGACAGACAGACAGACAGACAGACAGACAGACAGACAGACAGACAGACAGACAGACAGACAGACAGACAGACAGACAGACAGACAGATAGATAGATAGATAGATAGATAGATAGATAGATAGATAGATAGATAGATAGATAGATAGATAGATAGATAGATAGATAGATAGATAGATAGATAGATAGATAGATAGATAGATAGATAGATAGATAGACCAGGCTCTAAAGACCAGGATATAAAAAGCGTGGATTTGGCTTAAATCCCCGATTTTCTAATCCACCTTTCGTGAAATACCCCCCAGGACTGGGAATGCAAATACTCCTATTAAGACTGTAACTCTTGGGTCTCTGAGACCCATAAAAACCTCAGCCATTCTCTCCCCTTAAGAGTTCACACCTCCATGCCCAGAGCAGCTCTATTGTTCCAGCTAATGGCTCATTTACATTCACATTGAATTTCCAACCAGGAAGGACAAAGGTTGGAAAACAGGTTTTTAGTGCTTTGAGGATTAGTGGGGAGGAGGGTGACGACGGGTCCACAGGACCCACAATGACCAGTCATGGAAGGGAGAATCGCTTCTAAATTCATATTTAGAAATTATTACAGACTGAAAGAAAAACAGAGATGACTTGAATTGCATATTTAGGTAAAGTCAAGGAAGGGGAACATTTTCAGACCATCACAGGCAGAGAAAATCCACTTCAAAATCTCAAAAAAGGGTCCTCACGACCCCTTAGTCTTTCTAGTGTTAAATGAGAATTCTACACCAAAAACACATTGGGCATCAATTTACACCTTGATTACTGTGACATGATATTCATGTACTTGATCTTCGTCAAAGATGGTCCCTGGTCTACATTTCACCCTGAGGTCCCCCTCCTCTTTTGTACGCTCCATTCCATTTGTACGCTCTCAGAAAAAAAAAGAACTGCTGTCCGTGTATAAAACAACAGCGAGGGTGACATGGGACATGGAACCCTTACCCTTTGAGCTCTGACAATAAGTAGTGTCCGGTTCAAAACCCTGTCCCTGTCCGGTCTGTGGACTAGGATTACAGAGGACTGGATTAAATGCCTTTACACACAGCGTCACAATGGCATTAACCAAACTGTGTGGAATATACAGATAATTACTGTATACCCGGTAATCCCTCTCCTTAGACAACACCAAATCATACTACAGTAAAAGTACACAAGCTGTCAGTGGTGACATGTTGTCCGGGTTGACGTGACTACAGCATAATCCCTGGACTAGATTAGATTACATAATCTCCCAGGATTAAGACATGTGTCCGTAAGGAGCAGGGCGAGGGCACTGCTATGACCATGACAATGCATTATTATTGTTACAACATAGAATAAGGGCCCTGATACACCTAGCAATGTTTTGATCAACATCAACAAGCAACGTCAACTATCAACGTTGACTTTTCACCTTTCTATAGAAAATGATCAACTCCTGGTTGTTCAGAAAAGTCAGATCATTAGTGCCCTCTACTGGGCAACATTTTGGAATCCTCCAATCACAGCCCTCCTGGGCGTCACCTGATCCTTTCTCCCAGACTGAAACCATGGCTGCTGCTGCTTCACTGCGCTGTACAAAAACAAGGATTTTGTAACTTTTATTCCGCTAAATGGACATTTTGAGTTGGGTGGCAGTTGGGTGAAAATGATTCAATGCAAACTAAGGCTTCTTTTTTTCTGAGAGTGTACAAACATTTGTACACTCTCAGGAAAAAAGAAGCCTGTTGTGTTCCCCTTTCTCATCGTGTCTCATCATGTTGCTCGTTGATGTTGACATTGCTAGTTGATATTGATCAAAATATTGCTAGAGTAGCAGGGCCTTTAGTCAGAGTTCTGACACCTCTGTTCACTTCATGGGGTTCAGTCCAATGCAGGCTCTTCTACATAGAGCAGTGGTTTTCAACAATTTTTGATACCAGGGACCACTATTTATTCAGCATTTGAGCCACGGAGGACCACCATTTGATGACGTTTTCCTCGGCTGAAAGTCAGCAGTAGGCTAATGAACTGGACATCGGTTTAATTATATTAAATCCCTGTTTTTTTTTAGTAATTATACAACATAAACATTACATGCCAGCGACAGTTCCAAGCTGATTTGGATATAAATCATTATAGGGTTGATCCTCGCTGGGTGCATTAGGTTTCATGGCAATCTGTGAGTTTTTAGATGCTGACGTGTCTGGTGTAAGCCGTGTGCCGTTGCCTCAACCAAAAGGTGAGATGAGAGTATAAACTGACAGGAATGGACAGAAGAACTTGGACAAAGAGAAAACAGAAAACACAAAAGAAAGTGTTCAAAATGTCGACATGGTGGATCTGCACCCATCGTATCTCTGCTCCAATCAAAGCTTTGTATTCCACCTGCCCTTTTCCTTATTCTCTAAACTCACACCAACAACAGAACCAACAAGACACCGATACGTTGGAATCAGATTTACAAAAAGGTCGTCAAACTCCCTGGTTGTATGTGAGTCATGTAGTCAATAAACCTGTTGTTTACAGTTTGTCTCTGACTCAGTCTCGCACACACTGACAGAGACACACACGCATACACACGCATGTGCACACACACGGGCGGATCTAGTCATGAGCATGGGGGGGGGGCAATGCCCCCCTAAATGCACAGACTGCCCCACCAAACATGATGGCATCATGCAAAACAACCCAAGATATTTCAAATTAAAGTGCTTATAATTAAAATGATTTGAAACACTACTACTACTACTAACTAACTACAGCTGTGTCACCACTAAACCAACAGCATTTCATCATTGAAAACAGAAAACTCTCTGAGTCAGACCTTTAGCTTTATGCATGCTGCGTGTCTGTTGCAACTTCAACAACAACTGATGTTATTATTGATGCTTTACTTGACTAATAAAAGTCCTGTAACTGAAAATGGTATGGGAGCGGCTTCATCACCCACGGCGCAAAGCCGCTCCCGTGTGTGTGTGTGTATGTGTACCCTGCGGGCACACACACACAGACACACACACACACACACACACACACACACACACACACACACACACACACACACACACACACACACACACACACACACACACACACACACACACACACACACGTGGCTGAAGTTAGTTAGACTTGAAATATTTATATATCAGCATAAAAAAGTGAACTCTGGAATAGTGTACATACTGTACAGAATACAAAAAATGATTCTCGGCCTGAAAGGGTTAAAGGGTAAAAAAGGTGATAAAGGTGGCTTATAACAAGCATAACTGTGAACCTGGCAACACTACCATGTCCAGCCAGTACTTTGGTGGATAGCATGTGTGTGTGTGTGTGTGTGTGTGTGTGTGTGTGTGTGTGTGTGTGTGTGTGTGTGTGTGTGTGCGTGCGTGCGTGTGTGCGTGTGTGTGTGTGTGCAAGCGCGGCGTGGCCATCGGGAGCACCGGGACTTTTCCCGGTGGCCTGCGCCACTTAGTGGCCTGGACGGGGTACAAAAAAAAAAAGAAAATGTTTTTCTTTGAAACGTCCAGGGCAGGCCAGAGCGGCAGGCCCAGGCCAGCCCAGGCCAGGCAAACTAGTGTTTCTTTCTCCTTCCAAAAATAAAAGGTGTCCTAGTAGTACTACAGAGTTTAGTTGAGCAGTGTGAGTGACTGGCTGTAACCTGATATCTTGCACCTGCATGATGCGTCGGACCGGAGAGAGCGAGGACAGTGAGAGGCAGCGCTACGCAGCTCCCAGCTGGCCTGGGATCAGTGGGGGACACCCCCCCTGCCTGTCGCTTGCCTTAGAGCATAGACAGATAGTTATGCAAACTCGGTTCACTTCATGGGGCCAGTCCAATGGAGGCTGTTCTATATAGACTTCCAGTGTTTCCCCCAGAAAATTGTTTAGTCAAGGTGGTGAGGCTTCGAGTCTGTGCTCGTGCGCGTGCACGTCCGTGCATGTGCGCGTGCATGTGATGTAATTACAATACCGTAGGCTACGCTTTGGGTGAAAAACAGCAACACAGCCCCTCACTCATGTGTTTACACCACTCACATCTATAACAGCTACTTTTCACCACTATCATCATCTGACTCCAGGCCCTGACCTTTTATTCTAAGGAACCAGATAGGCCATTACGTTTTATAATTAATTCCTTTCCTTTTCAGTTATAGGGGTGTCATGAGTCATGACATGTCTTTTTCATGACATGTCCTATTTTAACAGGCTTAAAAGCACATCCAGCATGAAAAGAGACATTGAGAGAACTTTACAACAGAATGCCAACTGTATGGGACTATTAGGACAATTGCCAACTGTAGTCTCTCAGTCACAATGTGGGACAGGGTCTCAATTTGTGGGATGACTGAAAAGTCTTTGAAATGAGAGACTGTGCCACGCAAAGAAGGACATCTGGTCACCCTGTGACTGTCCCACAGAAACGGGACATCTGGTCACCCTCAAACTCAGAGCCTTCTGCTCAAACTACACCGCTCCGACACACACACACACGCACGCACGCGCGCGCGCGCAGCAGCAGCAGCAGCAGCACACACGAGCTAAACGTTATGCTAACAATATTGACAGAGAGGCTAACGTTAACTGTATGAAGCCACATAACAGTCGAAACGCAATAATTTCAGCGTGGTTGTTGTCTGGTTAGGCTGACATACCGGGGGTCCGCGGGCTCTGCAGACACAGACGGTATGCGTTGACCAGCAACCAGACAGCCGCGCAACGCGACTTTTTACTGCTTTGGGAGCAAAACAACTTGCTCTGCTCCGCGTGCGTGCACAGTGCACACAAGCACTGCAGACACACTGAATGGGCATTGCGCAGCACAGAAGTGTGAACACTGGACCAGACTCGCTCCGGTTGAATATTGATTAAATTAAATTAATCCATAATTGCGGCCGTTGTTATTTGCTAATGGCATGGTTTCAAATCGCAATTTCGGTTTGAAGCCTTAGCACAGAAAACTTTATTTTATAAACGTGCACATTGAAGAGAAATGCAGTTATTTTGTTACCAAAGGGGGAAAAAAAACTTCTTTCAGAATCTGGCCGCGTGCCAGCCAATACCACCCGGTGTGTCAACGTTGGCACCCTAGGTTGCCGACGCCTGGAGTAGACTGTGCTGTCAGCGCGGAACAGTGTTAGCGAGCCGAGGCAGCGTCGCATGCGAAATATAACTGATCTACAGGCTCATCATGCGGCATGCGTTGTATGAACGACACATTTTAACTTTAACTGGTTTCTTTTTTTTTGTTTTGTTTTGTTTTTTTGGGGGGGGACGTAGCCAAGGCGGCGGCAGGTTTTACTCTGGCGGCCGCCTTAATAATAAAGCGCTGGGGGAAACACTGGACGTCTATTGAAAAAGGGGACAAGGTCGTCATTCAGGCTGCATGATCAGCGCCCGAGCGCTCAGTTTCTGACCCTTCAATGTCAGTTCTATTAGATGGCTCTGCCTCTGCTGCAGAAGCATGACTGTCGCGTGTCGAGTGAGGAGGAGGAGGAGGAGGAGGAGGAGGAGAGCGAGAGGCAATTGATCAGATTGACGACTAGAAAGTTATCAAAAAAGTAAACAACGGATAATGGATAAGAAAAAGAGGAAAGGTGGGCCTGAACGAGAGAGGGACAAGAGGAGAAAGGCCCTTGAAGCCTCCCTCCTCTCCCCCAAAGCCAGCCGTAGTTATCTGACAAAGACGTGCAACCCCCATCAACAAGTAAGTAGCAGTAGTAATCACAACACACACTGCTGCGAAGTGAGAGCTGAGAGGATAACAGACTATATTAAAACCAATGGAAGATATTGTTTTTTCGGGGACATATGTGCTCATTTCAGATTTGATAAATGGGCTGCCTATAGTAGGCCTACGAAAATGAATTGCATCTTAATGCATGTTTTGTATGTTCTTGTGTGTGTGGTGGCCAGTGTTGCCAACTGCCAAAATCCAAAATGCACTAGTGGCACTTCAGAATGTATTAGAATGCGCTAGATGCTTGCCTGGAAGGTGTGTAGACTTGGGATAATTCACATGAGGAATATTTTTAATTTTGAGAATGAAACCAAATGGACCCTTGCGGGTCCATTTGGTTTCATTTTGTATGCTTTTGGTGGTGTGCACCCAGGCAAGAGGTCCAATTTAACCAAAGCACTTCCACTTGTTTTTTTGCTTCTAAGGGAAACCTCAATCTCACTCTGATATGCAGTACCTAGACATAGACCTGCCTTTAGGCAGGTATATAGGCAGGTATATATGTTGTAGTCAGATGCCAGTGTGAGCAACTGATCAGTCTGTTATTTTTTCTTATTATATTATTACTATTACTGTTATTGTTGCACACCATCTGCTTGTCTGTGTATTTTTGGTGCATGGTGTGCACCCAGACAAGGAGGTCCAATTTAACCAAAGCACTTCCACTTGTTTTTTGCTTGACTCTGCATGACTCTGATATGCAGTACCTTTTTTAGATATCCAGTGCCTTTAGGCAGGTCTAGGCAGGTGTCCAGGGCTTCTTTGGTCTAATGTTGTCCAATGTAGAAGCTTATTTTGTGCCTCTTATAAAGGATAAGTAATATTTATCTAGAATCGCCATTTAGTGACGAACAATGGTAATGCACAGGTCCGTTTGAAAATAAACCTTTAAAGGAGTAGCCTTTAAAGGTTTGGGGGTTGGGGGTTGTGGCCTGGCAAAAGGCAAAGTCCAGATGGCCTGGCCAAGCCCACTCCGCCCCTGCGTGTGTGTGTGTGTGTGTGTGTGTGCGTGTGCGTGTGCGTGTGTGTGTGTGTGTGTGTGTGTGCGTGTGCGTGTGTGTGTGTGTGTGTGTGTGTGCATGTGCGTGTGTGTGTGTGTGTGTGTGTGTGTGTGTGTGTGTGTGTACAGTCATGTGGTCACACCAGACTGTGAATATTAATTAGTCTCGCCTCAGACCAATGTGTGAACGTTTAGACCATCCATTAAACACAACGACCGCATTCTCTCTGCTGTAATCTCATTATGTGTCGCGACCTTCAGAATATAGACACACACACACACACACACACACACACACACACACACACACACACACACACACACACACACACACACACACACACACACACACACACAAATAAAAGGCATTAGACGGGAGGTCCTTGGGACCGTTCCAGGTGGTCCCCAGATAAATGATGGACCCGTTCATACAATAAAATTTAAATCAGGTGTCTGTGACCCAGAAACTGCAAACAGTGGCCTTTCTAAGCAATTTGGTGCCCTAGGCAAGTTTTTGCACTGGACCCCCCCCCCCCTTACCAAATGGACCCATAAGGGATCCAGGGAAAATCTCATATTATAGAACAAATGTTTTGTTTATAATTATCTGGAGCTACAGTATACTGACAGCTTGCCTGCCACTCAGAAAATACTTGATGTTTGCCTGCCTCTATTCTAACATGAATATACTCTGCTGTAACTGAGAGAGAGAACACTCTTTTATTTTTGTGGGAGAACTGTTTAGTATGTTATGCATAGTGACACTTCTAGTGGGCCTTCTGCCCAGGGCCGATACTTTCATGCTTTTACTCAAAGATGTTCATTTAATAAAAGACTGAAAGAGCGACAGAGAAACCTCTCCATGTCTGCATTCTTTCCTCTTCACAGAGACAGACAATCAGGGAGCGTGTCTACTTGGTACAGATTCCACAACATCTCACCATGAAAACCAGAGCTCTGGACATCTAACCATGAACAGTCAAAGTCAACTCTTCAACTCCACAACGTGGGGTCGTTTCAGTGTGAAACAACGTGGGGTCGTTTGGGGTCGTTTCAGTGTAAAACAACGTGGGGTCGTTTCAGTGTGAAACAACGTGGGGTCGTTTGGGGTCGTTTCAGTGTAAAACAATGTGGGGTCGTTTCAGTGTGAAACAACGTGGGGTCGTTTCAGTGTGAAACAACGTGGGGTCGTTTCAGTGTGAAACAACGTGGGGTCGTTTCAGTGTAAAACAACGTGGGGTCGTTTCAGTGTGAAACAACGTGGGGTCGTTTCAGTGTGAAACAATGTGGGGTCGTTTCAGTGTAAAACAACGTGGGGTCGTTTCAGTGTGAAACAACGTGGGGTCGTTTGGGGTCGTTTCAGTGTAAAACAATGTGGGGTCGTTTCAGTGTGAAACAACGTGGGTCGTTTCAGTGTGAAACAACGTGGGGTCGTTTCAGTGTGAAACAATGTGGGGTCGTTTCAGTGTAAAACAACGTGGGGTCGTTTCAGTGTGAAACAACGTGGGGTCGTTTCAGTGTGAAACAATGTGGGGTCGTTTCAGTGTAAAACAACGTGGGGTCGTTTCAGTGTGAAACAACGTGGGGTCGTTTCAGTGGGGTCGTTTCAGTGTGAAACAACGTGGGGTCGTTTCAGTGTGAAACAACGTGGGGTCGTTTCAGTGTGAAACAACGTGGGGTCGTTTCAGTGTGAAACAACGTGGGGTCGTTTCAGTGTAAAACAACGTGGGGTCGTTTAAAACAACGTGGGGTCGTTTAAAACAACGTGGGGTCGTTTCAGTGTGAAACAACGTGGGGTCGTTTCAGTGTGAAACAACGTGGGGTCGTTTCAGTGTGAAACAACGTGGGGTCGTTTCAGTGTGAAACAACGTGGGGTCGTTTCAGTGTGAAACAACGTGGGGTCGTTTCAGTGTAAAACAACGTGGGGTCGTTTAAAACAACGTGGGGTCGTTTCAGTGTGAAACAACGTGGGGTCGTTTCAGTGTGAAACAACGTGGGGTCGTTTCAGTGTGAAACAACGTGGGGTCGTTTCAGTGTGAAACAACGTGGGGTCGTTTGGGGTCGTTTCAGTGTGAAACAACGTGGGGTCGTTTCAGTGTGAAACAACGTGGGGTCGTTTCAGTGTAAACAACGTGGGGTCGTTTCAGTGTGAAACAACGTGGGGTCGTTTCAGTGTAAAACAACGTGGGGTCGTTTCAGTGTGAAACAACGTGGGGTCGTTTCAGTGTGAAACAACGTGGGGTCGTTTCAGTGTGAAACAACGTGGGGTCGTTTCAGTGTGAAACAACGTGGGGTCGTTTCAGTGGGGTCGTTTCAGTGTGAAACAACGTGGGGTCGTTTCAGTGTGAAACAACGTGGGGTCGTTTCAGTGTAAAACAACGTGGGGTCGTTTCAGTGTGAAACAACGTGGGGTCGTTTCAGTGTGAAACAACGTGGGGTCGTTTCAGTGGGGTCGTTTCAGTGTGAAACAACGTGGGGTCGTTTCAGTGTGAAACAACGTGGGGTCGTTTCAGTGTGAAACAACGTGGGGTCGTTTCAGTGTAAAACATAATGTAGAGTAACGTTGTCCAGAACAGCTCTGCAGGCATTAGTTCCCTGGCAGTCCTCCAACACTGATTATCTTACACCATGCCAGCAGCCAGCAGCTGGTAGTATCTGATGTGCCAAAATGCTCCTGTGAGGCACAAGATTATTATTGTATTTTTCTTCTCAGATTTGGCAACCTCAGTGTTGCCAAAGGATACTTGTCGATACTTGCATTACAGTTACTGTGTTTTCAGTAACAGTAACAGTACTTAACTAGTCTACTTAAACTAGCCTGTGTTTTTATGTGTAATGTTGTCTTCCCTTTGCATTTTTCCGTATTTGTATTTCTTCCTGGGAGCTGAAACCTTCCCAGTCAAACTAAACAAAACCAGTAATACAGTGACATCACTCTATCAGCCCCTCCCCTAACTCCTCCCCCTCTATCATACAACTACAGCTGTGGGCGTGGCTCCAGTTCAGGTGGACCAATCAGCAGCTACCAGGCCGACCAGACGAGATCTGGTGGAATTGTCCACAGGAAAACCTCATTTTAAGAAATACTGGACACATTTTTGGGCGGGAAAACCAAGGCACTCCATCTTTAAGGGACTTTTGAAGGAAATGACTACCATTGCTGTGGAAGTCATCCCTGTAACACAGTTACAGGGATGAGTACAGTTCCTCCACTCAGGGTATTGGAGATTAATAATTGACATCCTTGCACCGTGGCTGAATCAATTTGCCATAATGGCATTTTGCAATTGACCTTGAACCGTCGGCCTAACGGTAAACACACCGTCCTGTTGTCACCACAGCGAGATGAGATGGAGACGAGATAGAGATGAGATGAGATAACCTGCGTGACAAGGCTTAACAACATTTAGATCACGGCTGCCCACAGTTTTTTTTTTACTTCAGAGCTACTTTTAAAATGACCGGCTCAACAAGATCTACACATAAAAAAATCCATTTGACTTTAAAATAGTGGTGATGGTGTTACTTACTGTTAGTGTTTAAGAATAATGCACTTACAATGAAACAGAGTGGAAGAATTGAAAGGTTCTCCTGTATATGCTACTACTACTACTTGAAAACAGTATTTGAGGTTTGAGTTGACAGTTTGTGATGTTGAGTTTAGTTTCTCGCAAACAAAGCTAATAACTTTCACGTTTTTTGTCTACAATTTTGAAAGAGAACTGGCAAAACGTTGGTCAAAATAACAATTATTCTCCATTTTCTAATTGTGTGGACTGAAATCACGTAATTCAGATGTTTACATATATTTTAACTCTTGAGAGTGTAAAAATGAAGAGTTAAAAAGTGTCCAAGTGCTGGGGGGACTGTCATGTGATCTACCTGCATGGTCTGTGTGATCTACTGGTAGATCACCATCTACCATGGTCTGTGTGATCTACTGGTAGATCACCATCTACCATGGTCTGTGTGATCTACTGGTAGATCACCATCTACCATGGTCTGTGTGATCTACTGGTAGATCACCATCTACCATGGTCTGTGTGATCTACTGGTAGATCACCATCTACCTTTTGGGCAGCCCTGGATTAGATGAATTGGACTGTAGGCTGAGAGATGACCTTATATACTTAAAAGCTGTTTCCTATAAACTACAAAGGATAGGATCTGAAAGGTCACACACACACACACACACACACACACACACACACACACACACACACACACACACACACACACACACACACACACACACACACACACACACACACACACACACACACACACACACACACACACACACACACACAGCTCAATGCTCAATGGGAGAGAAAATAAGCCTTTCAATTAGATTACTACTGTATGACTGTTCATAAAACAGCTACAGTACGGAGAAAACATGATACTATGTTAGTATAGTATTATGGAGGATTACAGACATTAATGACATTAATTCTCATGGTGTAGTCTTCTTGTCTGCAGCAAAACTCTCAGTGTCACCATACTGTATTCATTCTTGAAAATGTGCCAATGAAAACAAAAGAGAGAAGGAGAGAGAAGGAGAGACGGAGAGATGGGGGGAGAGAGAGGAGGAGAGATGGAGAGAGAAGGAGAGAGACGGGGGAGGGAGGAAGAGAGAAGGAGAGATGGAGAGATGGAGAGACGGGGGGAGGGAGGGAGGGAGGGAGAGACAGAAAGTGTAAATAGTTGAGTCTGGTAGAATAAACATTTCACTGAACAACTTCATACATCAAACTACTGCAGAACACAGAATGAATCTGTAAAACTACTGCAGAACACAGAATGAATCTGTAAAACTACTGCAGAACACAGAATGAATCAAACTACTGCAGAACACAGAATGAATCAAACTACTGTAGAACACACAGAATGAATCAAACTACTGCAGAACACAGAATGAATCAAACTACTGTAGAACAGAGAATGAATCAAACTACTGTAGAACACAGAATGAATCTGTAAAACTACTGCAGAACAGAGAATGAATCAAACTACTGCAGAACACAGGGAATGAATCAAACTACTGCAGAACACAGAATGAATCAAACTACTGCAGAACACAGAATGAATCAAACTACTGCAGAACACAGAATGAATCAAACTACTGCAGAACACAGAATGAATCAAACTACTGCAGAACACAGAATGAATCAAACTACTGTAGAACAGAGAATGAATCAAACTACTGCAGAACACAGAATGAATCAAACTACTGTAGAACACACAGAATGAATCAAACTACTGCAGAACACAGAATGAATCAAACTACTGCAGAACACAGAATGATCTGTAAAACTACTGCAGAACACAGAATGAATCAAACTACTGCAGAACACAGAATGAATCAAACTACTGCAGAACACAGAATGAATCAAACTACTGCAGAACACAGAATGAATCAAACTACTGCAGAACACAGAATGAATCAAACTACTGCAGAACACAGAATGAATCAAACTACTGCAGAACACAGAATGAATCAAACTACTGCAGAACACAGAATGAATCAAACTACTGCAGAACACAGAATGAATCAAACTACTGCAGAACACAGAGAATGACATCTGTAGAGAGGATGAGGTTACAGTATAGTCAGAGGACAGAACCTACAGGAAAGTACAGAAAGGTTATTTTGCTAAAAATAACTGAGCCTATAGTCACAGGGGATGAAACCACACAACGATGCACGCACGCACGCACGCACGCACGCACGCACGCACGCACGCACGCACGCACGCACGCACGCACGCACGCACGCACGCACGCACGCACGCACGCACGCACGCACGCACGCACACACACACACACACACACACACACACACACACACACACACACACACACACACACACACACACACACACACACACACACACACACACACACACACACACACACACACACACACACACACACACACACACACACACACACACACACACACACACACACACACACACACACACACACACACACACAGCTGGCTACGGAGCCCCACAGTACCAGTGACGTCAGAGTGCCTGTCCCAGAAGTGAATTCTACAGTACATTCAGTGCAAACAAAAAGTAAAAGAACACCAGAAAAAGTCAGATAAGAATAAACTCAGCCAAAAGCGATGATGATGATTTTTAAAGGATCACAATGAATTGTACATTTTAAGATTTTGGGTGTGTTTTTTTTTAGCATCCCCCTTCCAGCCAATGAGAAACCACTGTTCTAGATGACCTAACTGAAGCATGTTTCAGAATCGGTAGGTTATTATGGGGTTCTGTATGTATGGGCTGAGAATGTGCCAGAGTTCATTGACATCATCAATGCCAAGCAATAAAAACCCTGGGAAGTAGCGACCATGAAACCACATACATATTTCAGCTCCATTCATCAGCATCATCGATTCTTCAAACTCAGCACTTAGAACCGTTCCTCTTTCACCCTTTTTTATCCTTTTTTGTGTAATGATGTCAGTTCCTGTGTGTCCTTTTTTTTTTTTTTTTTTTTAGTATTTTGTTACAAAAGAAAACGGGACAGGTTGACATGTCTTGTACTGCACTGAAAAAAGAAGAGAGAAAAAAGACAGTTGGTTCCACTAAAATGTGTGCAATACAAACACCATGCTGCCAGGGGAATCTACAGTATATGTGCAGCTTGAGTTGGACAATACACCACAGCCTCTATGCCTTTTACAGTGTTGAAGCTCTTTCACCTGTCTTTTTAATATACTGTAGGTATCTCTCTGTGATTATGATGTTGGTGAGGCCAGTGCAACATCACCTCACCATTACAACATCAGTGTGAGACCAGTGATGTCATCATTACAACATCAGTGGTGAGACCAGTGATGTCATCATTACAACATCAGTGGTGAGACCAGTGATGTCATCATTACAACATCAGTGTGAGACCAGTGATGTCATCATTACAACATCAGTGGTGAGACCAGTGATGTCATCATTACAACATCAGTGGTGAGACCAGTGATGTCATCATTACAACATCAGTGGTGAGACCAGTGATGTCACCATTACAACATCAGTGTGAGACCAGTGATGTCATCATTACAACATCAGTGTGAGACCAGTGATGTCATCATTACAACATCAGTGGTGAGGCCAGTGATGTCATCATTACAACATCAGTGGTGAGACCAGTGATGTCACCATTACAACATCAGTGATGTCACCATTACAACATCAGTGGTGAGACCACTGATGTCATCATTACAACATCAGTGTGAGACCAGTGATGTCATCATTACAACATCAGTAGGGCTAGTAGCATCTCCATTGCAGATTACAATACCATTGAGGCAACGCCACTTTGCAATTGCAAAATTGCATAGTCTTGGGCGGTATTGATTTTTTAATATCGGTATTGATACCGTTTTAATTAGCTCGATATTCGATATCACTGGTATTGACCACCAGATAACCAGGCAATGGCGTGCAATCAGAGTGGGACACGTTCCAACAGTCACCTAGTTCTCAGGATTGCGACATTGAGGGGTCAGAAACTGAGCGCTCTGCTGTTCAAGCAGCATAAATATGGAAAAACTGGACTTGAAAATACATGGTTTCCAAAAAGCCTAGCACAAATAAGGGCTATTTTAGGCATGTGTGTAATGTGAAAATTGTCTGTATAGTTACAATTAAAAGTCTTAATGTTCATATTTTAATAGAATACAGCATAATGAAGGTATTTGACGACAGTCAGTATTCGATATTTTTTTATAGACCCAACGATATTACTTGGGATTGATTTCCAATGTCGCGATAAATGATAATATTCCCAATTTCCAAGACTAAAACTGCATTCATTCTAGCTGTGCTTGGTGTCATTCTGGCTCTGTTTGTGGCGTTTTTAATGTCTTTATATCTTTCTTTCATTCATTTTATTTTCCTTTACTGACAGATTACACACAACAATGACAGACAGACTAACTTAACAAACTTTGACTAAATACTGTACATACATACATACATACATACATACACACACGTCCTTTCATCTCGCTCTCCCAAACCCATATAATTTATACAAATCAAAAACATAAGAAAAAGAAAACAGAACAGAACCCGAAACCTCCTAATCCAACAGAGCAGTTCCTTAGCTTGTTAGTCCCCTTGACAATATTTCTGCATGTTCCTCACCCAAATATTCCACAACTGGACCCCAAACCTCGAAAAACCCGCCCATGTCTCCACGGAGAACATGTGTGAGTCGTTCTAGTGGGAGCAGTTGTAGGACATTATGGAGCCAGGTGGATATCGAAGGTACACCCTCATCAATCCAACATTGTAATATTGTTAACCGTGCACAGTACCAAAGAATACTCAGGATTCTCCTATATTTGCTTAATTCAGTCAGTGTTGATTGTAACCCTAAAATGCATTGTAAAGGGTCCAATTCTATCCTTAACCCAGTTATAATTGAAATTTGATTTTTGACTTCCACCCAGAACTTTTGTACTTCCGGGCAGAGCCACATTAGGTGCACGTATGTGCCCATATTCCTCTTGCATTTTAGACATGTACCAGAGCAATTTCTGTCATATTTACTCCTTTGGTATGCTGTGGTTTGTAATTTATGAATAATCTTAAACTGAATTTCTTGGGGTCTGTAGTTAGAACATATCTTTTTACTATTTAACATAATTTGTTTCCATTGCTGATTAGTAATTGCTATTTTTAGGTCCCGCTCCCAAGATTGTCTGCTGATATTGGTATTAATATTCCTCATGGAAATTAAGTTTTGGTATATATAAGATGTTTTTTTCTTCTTCAGCAGGCAGACCTTATGAACTAGTCGCTCGATTTGCTCTG
>CM076973.1:53198647-53209785 GCA_039105355.1 Benthosema pterotum
AAGTGGTCCTTCAACAGAAGAAACCTTTTGACCAGATTGACTGAGGCGTCTAAACCTAAACCTCCTCTCTAGAGAAAGAACACCTGATTCTACACGGGGTGTCGGGATAGTGTGTGTGTGTGTGTGTGGTGTGTGTGGTGTGTGTGTGTGTGTGTGTGTGTGTGTGTGTGTGTGTGTGTGTGTGTGTGTGTGTGTGTGTGCGGGTGTGCGGGTGTGCGTGTGCGCGTGTGTGTGTGTGTGTGTGTGTGTGAGGGGGGGGAAAGAAAGGGACTGTAATTAGCTCTGGCTTGAGGTGGGCATTTAGCCCTTTAATTACTGGTACTAGCGAGAGGGGGGGAAAAGAAAGAAAGAGAAAGAAAGAAAAGAAAGAAAGAAAGAAAGAAAGAAAGAAAGAAAGAAAGAAAGAAAGAAAGAAAGAAAGAAAGAAAGAAAGAAAGAAAGAAAGAAAGAAAGAAAGAAAGAAAGAAAGAAACAGATGTGTGACACCATGGGAGAGATATTATACTGGGATTGGTATCAGGTACTACCGTGGTCCATTAGTTCATTAGTTCACCTTCGTTTTACTGAGAATCAAACACCTGGGTTAAAGTAAGTAATAATTACACTGTTTTTCATGAAGTCTCCTTTTATTTAGATCAGGGGTTTTCAACCTTTTTGATCCCAGGGACCACCATTTATTCAGCATTTGAGCCACGGACCACGACTCGATTACATTTTCACCCCAAAGACCTAAAACTAAAGAATTCTTTAGTTTTTTTTCCCCCCACAATTCCAGGTTGGATTTTGCCAACAAAACAGTGTAAACTTCTTGTTTAAGTGGTGCTAATTCAAATGATAAATATTTTAACTCTTGAGAGTGTGAAAATGAAACCAAATGGACCTGCAAGGGTCCATTTGGTTTCATTTTCACACTCTCAAGAGTTACATCTGGTTAACCAACTTTCCATCATTTAGCCTGGGGACCACCTGGAACCCTCTCAAGGACCACCTGTTGAAAACCCCTGCCCTAGAAGCTTTGTCATTGGCTAATATTGTTCCATTGTTAGCCAATCAGGGAGAGGTTCACGGAGCTGCCTCCGATTAAGGACAAATGGTTGTCATCGATACTAGATATTTACAGGAAGTGTCAAGATAAAGACATAAACACAAATAAGGGGGAAAAAAAATGCCATAAAATTTCTGAGATGTATTACTCATAGTATATACTTTAAGGTTTGGAATGAGGTTAGGATTCATTTTATTGATAGTTTCAAGTGAACATAGAATGAAAATAGAGAGAGAATGAATGGGACTTGAACACACGACGCGGTGTCAGGTCAGAGCTCATGTGTCCGAAACACTAGGCCCACAGGCGCCCTTAAAGGAGTACTTCGCTAGTACGGAATGCTTTTAAATGTACAACGGCATGGAAATATGTGAAAATTCTGTGCGTGCCTTGCTGCTCTCCTCTGCCTCCTTTAGTGTTCAGTGCTCTGGGAAACGTTTACCTCCTACGTCACTTTTAGGTCAGTGACGTAGGAGGTAAACAGTCTGGAACCCCCTCCTCTGGTGTTCCACTACAGTATGATACGGTCTGGAACCCCCTCCTCTGGTGTTCCACTAACACTACAGTATGATACGGTCTGGAACCCCCTCCTCTGGTGTTCCACTACAGTACGACACGGTCTGGAACCCCCTCCTCTGGTGTTCCACTACAGTATGATACGGTCTGGAACCCCCTCCTCTGGTGTTCCACTACAGTATGATACGGTCTGGAACCCCCTCCTCTGGTGTTCCACTAACACTACAGTATGATACGGTCTGGAACCCCCTCCTCTGGTGTTCCACTACAGTATGATACGGTCTGGAACCCCCTCCTCTGGTGTTCCACTAACACTACAGTATGATACGGTCTGGAACCCCCTCCTCTGGTGTTCCACTAACACTACAGTATGATACGGTCTGGAACCCCCTCCTCTGGTGTTCCACTACAACCCCCTCCTCTGGTGTTCCACTACAGTATGATACGGTCTGGAACCCCCTCCTCTGGTGTTCCACTACAGTATGATACGGTCTGGAACCCCCTCCTCTGGTGTTCCACTACAGTATGATACGGTCTGGAACCCCCTCCTCTGGTGTTCCACTACAGTATGATACGGTCTGGAACCCCCTCCTCTGGTGTTCCGCTACAGTATGATACGGTCTGGAACCCCCTCCTCTGGTGTTCCACTACAGTATGATACGGTCTGGAACCCCCTCCTCTGGTGTTCCACTAACACTACAGTATGATACGGTCTGGAACCCCCTCCTCTGGTGTTCCACTAACACTACAGTATGATACGGTCTGGAACCCCCTCCTCTGGTGTTCCACTACAGTATGATACGGTCTGGAACCCCCTCCTCTGGTGTTCCACTACAGTATGATACGGTCTGGAACCCCCTCCTCTGGTGTTCCACTACAGTACGACACGGTCTGGAACCCCCTCCTCTGGTGTTCCACTACAGTATGATACGGTCTGGAACCCCCTCCTCTGGTGTTCCACTAACACTACAGTATGATACGGTCTGGAACCCCCTCCTCTGGTGTTCCACTACAGTACGACACGGTCTGGAACCCCCTCCTCTGGTGTTCCACTACAGTATGATACGGTCTGGAACCCCCTCCTCTGGTGTTCCACTACAGTATGATACGGTCTGGAACCCCCTCCTCTGGTGTTCCACTACAGTATGATACGGTCTGGAACCCCCTCCTCTGGTGTTCCACTAACACTACAGTATGATACGGTCTGGAACCCCCTCCTCTGGTGTTCCACTACAGTATGATACGGTCTGGAACCCCCTCCTCTGGTGTTCCACTACAGTATGATACGGTCTGAACCCCCTCCTCTGGTGTTCCACTAACACTACAGTATGATACGGTCTGGAACCCCCTCCTCTGGTGTTCCACTACAGTATGATACGGTCTGGAACCCCCTCCTCTGGTGTTCCACTACAGTATGATACGGTCTGGAACCCCCTCCTCTGGTGTTCCACTAACACTACAGTATGATACGGTCTGGAACCCCCTCCTCTGGTGTTCCACTAACACTACAGTATGATACGGTCTGGAACCCCCTCCTCTGGTGTTCCACTACAGTATGATACGGTCTGGAACCCCCTCCTCTGGTGTTCCACTATACAGTATGATACGGTCTGGAACCCCCTCCTCTGGTGTTCCACTACAGTATGATACGATCTGGAACCCCTCCTCTGGTGTTCCACTACAGTATGATACGGTCTGGAACCCCCTCCTCTGGTGTTCCACTACAGTATGATACGGTCTGGAACCCCCTCCTCTGGTGTTCCACTACAGTATGATACGGTCTGGAACCCCCTCCTCTGGTGTTCCACTACAGTATGATACGGTCTGGAACCCCCTCCTCTGGTGTTCCACTACAGTATGATACGGTCTGGAACCCCCTCCTCTGGTGTTCCACTACAGTATGCACTGAGACACGGACACAGAGGCACGGATGCACCATAGTATAACTATACAGACGAGTTTTAATTTCGGCGAAGTATCCCTTTAACTTTAACAGTTGAAGCTGAATTTCCTTGGGTAACTTTAGGACTTTATCACCAGCCTGAGGCGCTAAATGGGCGACTCGTTTAGTATTCCTTTTTATGACTATGAGTCGTAAAAATGTTTTCAAAATGATTAAAAGGTTTTAATATATAATGATAGCTCCTGGGGGGGGGGGGGGGTGTACGGGACTTCCTGACAGACAAAATATCCACTCTACAAGTTCATAATGCGTTGTGTGAACTTCAGACAGAACTACAGAGACATAGAGAGGGAGAGAGACGCTGCTCAATAGCAGGGGCGGATATAACATTTCCCGATTGGGGGGGTAAGAGAAAATGGTATGGATACGCACCCATACCCATACCAAGTCGCACCCATAGCAGTTCCAGGACTTTTATTAATCAAGTAAAGCATCAATAATAACATCAGTTGTTGTTGAAGTTGCAACAGACACGCAGCATGCATAAAGCTAAAGGTCTGACTCAGAGAGTTTTCTGTTTTCAATGATGAAATGCTGTTGGTTTAGTGGTGACACAGCTGTAGTTAGTTAGTAGCAGTAGTAGTGGTTCACATCATTTTAAATAGAAGCACTTTAATTTGAAATGTCTTGGGTTGTTTTGCATGGCATGTTTGGTGAAGCAGTCATGCATGGCATTCAGGGGGGCATTGCCCCCCAATGCCCATGCCTAGATCCGCCCCTGCTCAATAGTGTTATTAGTTACCAGTTTCTCAGCTTTCAGTTGTTAGACAGACAGACACATACATACGCAGGGACACACATAGTCGATAGCACCACTCAAAAAGTAGAGAAAGTATGAATGAACTCTACTGGAGCCTGACACCAACACACTGCATCTGAAGATACCATGAAATCACTAATTCCACTAGCCTGGCTCAGCCCTGAATCAGCACCTTAAACAATACTAGCTTATGTTTTCCCTGTGATTCAAGGACTGGCTTCCCTGCTTTTGGGGACGTTTGTGCCGGTTGGAAATCCAATCCCAGCACCTGATTGGCCAACAGCCCTGTCAATCACTTCGACCCCAACGTCGTCTGCTTTCCCAATATGAACCAATCACTGTTAACTCACTGACTCCCGAAAGCACGGTCGTCGTGCGCGTCGTGCTCGGTCCCGTTTGCCGGTAACAACGAATGCGCAGAAAACGACGAAATGTAGATTCCATTCTTTAATCCAACTATTAGTCCCAGCGCATCGTCTGATAATGATCCCGTTGATGACTTTCATTTGGAACAGAATTGCCGCGACAACTTGTTTTGTTTGTCCCATTTGCACCCATTCAATCCAATGCATTCAAAAGCCTCTCCTGAGAATCTGCCCCTGAATGTCGTTTGCGCACGGGTAAATCAACTAGGGCTAGACGTCACTTCCTGACTTTTGACCCGCAACTTTTTGCTCAGATCGTCAGAGGACAGGTTAGTCAAGACACCAGAAATAAGCATGACGGCACCCCCCTCCTGTTTAAGCGACCTGGTGCTTCAAAATAAGGGTTTTTTACCGATTTCACTGGTTTGAGCCGTGGCAATGGGGAGAAAACGCTGTGGTAGAATAGAGAGGGGAGTTCAGTCTAAATAATGAAGTGAAACGAAGTGATGATTCAGACTGAGGTCAGGCTATAATTCCATGGTAATTGCTCCTTGTGTGGAGCATTGATATGTGAAAACAGACAGACAGGCAGGCAGGCAGACAGACAGACAGACAGACAGTCTGCAGTCTGCCCCAAATACTCTGCAACTCAGTAGATTTGGAGATGAAGATGAACAGAGCTCCGTTCATCTTTTCATCATGCTAGTTTACAGTCAGACGTTCAGGATGACACGATACCTGGAGTTTTCTTGGAGAAACGTTTCCAAGGAATCAGTTTTCTTGGATAATTCCAAGGAAACTGGATTGAAAACATTTTTTTCCAAGAAAAAACTGATGTACAGATGATTAGATTCCAAGAAAGGATTGTGTTTGCCACAGCATGATGTCACTCTAGATTAACAACCATATTTAAACTGATGTCACTCTGGAATCAAATAATAAATTGCCCAGCCCTGGCTGGGCAATTATTTTTCCCAAGGGGCCAAATGAGGGACACAAAATATTGTGGAGAAGCCAAGACTAAAGGCTGAACTAAAGTTTGCGTAGTATTAATTTAATATCAAGATAAAAGTAAGAGTAAGACACCAGGGCCCACTATTTATTCAGTATTTGAGCCACGGACAAGCATTTGAGGACATTTCAGCCACAACAGACCCCAAAAATAAAGATTTTGTTTTTGTCCACAATACCAGGTTGGGTTTTACAAACAAAACAAGATAACATAGATCAAAAATGACCATTCTTTTACATTCTCTGATTGTGTAAACTTGGGCTAATTCACATGATGAATATTTTAACTTTTGTGAGCGTAAACATGGTTTTCTCCTGGAGCCCCCCCCCCCCCCCCCCCCCCCTCCCCCCTTACCAAATGGTTGGCCAATGAACCAGAGGCGTGTTAAAATGCTCCTGGTGTGAAAAGCCCCTAAGAGTGATATAAAATAAAACAACAGGCCTAAAAAAGGGTTTTCCCCGTGGCTGACAGAGTGTGAGGGTCCCAAAGAGAACAAAACACACTGGAGGCTCAAACCGAGATTTTATCTGCCCGTCCTGCCTCATCATTTCTGTATCGTTTGCTTTTTTGTTTTGTTTTAGGACCCAAATGTCTGTAAAATAGGTTTAAATTGACAAAAGTATTTGGTGTCTCATATTCTTTATTAAACTAGCAGGCCTACAGAAACTTTCAGAACGCAATATTCAATTTTAAATAATAGATTACACTGAAATGGCCTGCAGGACAATATTATTGACACCCTTTTAGAGTTGTAAAAAAAAATGAATTTCAAGCAGGTCATTCTGTGGTGAGTTTATGTTACAGCATTCTAGTAATTAGTAGTTGCAACAGACACTCAGCATCTATAAAGCTAAAGGTCTGACTCAGAGAGTTTTCTGTTTTCAATGATGAAATGCTGTTGGTTTAGTGGTGACACAGCTGTAGTTAGTTAGTAGCAGTAGTAGTGTTTCACAGCATTTTAAATAGAAGCACTTTAATTTGAAATATCTTGGGTTGTTTTGCCTGCCATGTTTGGTGGGGCAGTCATGGCATTTAGGGGGGATTGCCCCCCCAATGCCCATGCCTAGATCCTCACATAAACACATAAACTCAGCTGTGGTGAGTTTATGTTGCAGTGATCTAGTAATCAGTGATCTAGTAATCAGTGATCCACCAAAGCTCTCATTCATTCTGCTGTTGTGTCACTGAAACCCAAACTGAGTCTGAATGACCCAAACTGAGTCTGAATGACCCAAACTGAGTCTGAATAAGAGAAAGACATGCAGAGGAGCAGGGGCGGATCTAGGCATAGGCATGGGGGGGGCAATGCCCCCCTAAATACCCAGTCTGCCCCCCCAAACACGATGCCATGCAAAACAACCCAAAGATATTTCAAATTAAAGTGCTTCTATTTAAAATGATGTGAAACACTACTACTGCTACTAACTAACTACAGCTGTGTCACCACTAAACCAACAGCATTTCATCATTGAAAACAGAAAACTCTCTGAGTCAGAGACCTTTAGCTTTATGCATGCTGCGTGTCTGTTGCAACTTCAACAACAACTGATGTTATTATTGATGCTTTACTTGACTAATAAAAGTCCTGTAAGCGAAAAATGGTATGGGTGCGGCTTCATCGCCCGTGGCGCGAAACAACACGGGCGATGAAGCCGCACCCATGCCACTTTCTCTTGCCCCTCCAACATGTTCTCCTGCCCCCCCAAATGGGACATGTTACATCCGCCCCTGCTGTCCTACAACAGGACTAGATGGTGGATAAATGCTTTTTGAATGGTTGAATTGTCAGGATAGTCTAGGACCTGGCTAAGATTTGTATGCACTTCATTTAGGAGAGAATATCTCAACTGTTCTTGGCTAATATGGCCGCTGCGAACAACATGGGAACTGTGGCTAAGCCTCTATCCGGGACGAAATACCCGAAAATGACCACGCCCTTTTAAAAATAACCCCTAATTCAAACATGGCTCTAACTTAGAAACCGTTGCAGCTACAGATTTTCTGAGGTGCTCAAAATGTTCAGAATACTCATGTTTGTGCTATCCATGCCTGAGTCAGCAACACTCCATAGTTTCATAGTGGCCAAATCCAATATGGCCGCCAGTCCGCCACCCGAAAAAGGGTTTTATCTAGAATGTTTGAACCAGATGAGCTATGAATACAAATATTGTGTTTAAATCATGTGTTCTGACAATTAGAAACATGTTGGGGTGCTTATCTTTATGAATGGGTGTGGCTAAACATCTATTTTGCATATTTCAAAGATGGCGACCATCTGACAATTTGTTTTACTTAGGTTACTTTTGTCATTATTTGTAAACTTGCTGTCAATGTTGTGTTTTTGAGCATTAGAAGCACATTGGAATCGAAAAACTTTGCGGGTTGGGGGTGAAATACAAGCCCTCAACAACACCACAATAACACAAATGTAACATAAAGTGTATATTTGTATGAATCTCAAAAGGTTCTGATGACCTATTTTAATAACATAAGTGTAATGCTCTATGGCGTTGTCCAACAGTTTTTGTATTGTGTAGGCTATAGGTGGCTGCGTTACTACTTGCCCATTGGGCCACGGCTCTTTAGATGATTGGTAACTTATGCGGCTCATATGAGGTATGAGGTCCCGGGTTCGCCTCCCGGCCGACTACATTGGTGACAGTGGTCACAATGGCGGTGTGTATGGGTCTCTACCCGGGCGGCACAGACCGAGCGTAGTCGATGGTCCCTCCCCCACCTGGAGTGGAGGTCCCCCCGGTCAGTGGAGCCTCGCTCCTGGCTGGTGCGCGTGGACGCGCTTCTAGGTGTGTGTGTGGGGGGGCTGTAGGCTATAGGTGGCTGCATTACTACTTGCCCATTGGGCCATGACTCTTTAGGTGATTGGTAACGTACGCGGCTCATATGTATGAAGTCCCGGGTTCGCCTCCCGGCCGACTACAGTTGTAATTGAAATTTACAAATTCCACATACTGATAAGCATGGGTAAGAGGAAGGTTGTCAATGGACTACCATTTGTTTGACCAACATCAACCTTCCCTGACTGTGTGAAAAAAAACAACTCTGATTTTAATACAATATTGATGTATGGTCATCACCGAATACAGCAAGAGCTTAGCAATAGCAAAGCCATACAGTGGATTTTCCAGTGGTTGACAGGGACACTCAGAAGCACTTGCCCGGCAGGCAAGTACAGGTCAGGTCCTACTTGCCCAAAGGTCATGCTCACTTGACCTTACTAAAAAAGTACGGTGCTATTTTCATTTCATATACCAGAAGACAGACAAAAGTTTCATTTACCTGCAAGGGGCAGGTGAGCAACCGAGATCGGACATCAGACATACTGTAATATAATCGTGCACCACTAATAATAATAATACAAACACAGTTGCCTACATAACCTGGCCAAAGAGTTGATGTATTCAGGCTTCAAGGAGAAAGTGACCAGCGTTTCTGTGAGACTCCTTTTTAATTGTCAGTATGAGGGACATTTCCGCTCCCCGCAACCTTTTATCTTTAACTGAGTAATTGAGATTAATTACAGGAAATGCAACTAAAAGAATTAACTCATTTGATCACAACAGAGCCTTTTTCATTGGACAAATTTCAACCTGCCATTGGTCCGAAATTACTAATCCTATCTCTAACCTTCAACATAACAATGTCACAGTGTAGACGCAGGGCTTAAAACAAGGTGGCAACTGTTATGCTGATGGTGGTATTCCAGTGCATGTTCAGAGTAATGGGACATATAGGATCTACGGACAATCCCCACCACTCAGACGATTAGTTATTGTATTTAAGAAAACTCACTCATTAATATGCTATATACCAGTCTAATATACCAGTTTTAATTGACCAAAAAATGCTTCTGAAGTCAAATAATGGTAAGCGATTAATTGAAATTAATTAATTACAAACTATATATATATAATATATATATATATATATATATATATATATATATATATATATATAATATATATATATATATAATATAATATATATATATATATATTAATTACACCCTTATCGTGGCAGATAACAAAGGTTGTGGCGATATCGATCAACCACTTGGGTGATAGATATATCGATAGAGAGGCTGCGATAAACATCATGAATTATCTGATGTTAATTAATTGGGCATTGTTATCAAAGCCCAACTTGGCAGTTGTAAAACACTCCCTTCCCAGAGCCCTTGTTAAAATGTTTAGAATTGAAAGATCTCCCTGAGACTGAAAGTGTTTTATTGCATTTTGTGCAACATGGTCATTATTTTTGAAGAAACGTATAATCGATATACAGTATAATTGATAAATCAATACAAACTGTATCGAATTGTGGTCTCCCGCACCTTTTATGCCAGTTACGTTCAGGCATGTTTTCTACTGAGGCTAGGTTAGGGTTAGATTTTGGCATAGTTTTACTCAATGAGATCCTTACGGGATCTTGTAGATACCGGTAAAGTTTGCACCATCCGACTTCACTGAGACTGCAAAATCATGTAAGCCTATTGGACATGAAGAAAGCTGGAATCTGTTGCTCGATATAATAGAATTTGTGTGATCTGACAAGAAAAGGTTTCTCCCTGAGGAATCAAAAGGATGAAGCATAACAGGACTGGACTGTCTACAGAAGTACTAGCATAATGCCTGTGGGCCACCTCTCTGGTGGGCCATCTGGGCAAAATGTTAATGGAATGCTCTGTTGGTTGTTGTAAATGTTGTCATTTATGTTATTGTGGTGTTGTTGAGGGCTTGTATTGCACCCCCAACCCGCAAAGTCAGGAGAGTGCACTGGTTGTGGTGCACCAATTGCACAAAAATGTATTTCTTTTCCATTCAATTGCTTCTAATGCTCAAAAAACACAAAACTGACAGCAAGTTTACAAATAATGACAAAAGTAACATAATTAAAACAAATTGTCAGATGGTCGCCATCTTTGAAATATGCAAAATAGATGTTTAGCCACACCCATTCAATAAAGATAAGCACCCCAACATGTTTCTAATTGTCAAAACACATGATTTAAACACAATATTTTGTATTCATAGCTCATCTGGTTCAAACATTCTAGATAAAACCCTTTTTCGGTGGCGGACTGGCGGCCATCATTGGATTTGGCCACTATGAAACTATGGAGTGTTGCTGACTCAGGCATGGATAGCACAAACATGAGTATTCTGAACATTTTGAGCACCTCAGAAAATCTGTAGCTGCAACGGTTTGTAAGTTAGAGCCATGTTTGAATTAGGGGTCAATTTAAAAAGGGCGTGGTCATTTTCGGGTATTTCGTCCCGGATAGAGGCTTAGCCACAGTTCCCATGTTGTTCGCAGCGGCCATATTAGCCAAGAACAGTTGAGATATTCTCTCCTAAATGAAATGCATACAAATCTTAGCCAGGTCCTAGACTAGGAGGGAACAGAACTGAACAGAGTGACATTTGTCAAGAGAAATCACTACAGTATGATGGAGTTTC
>CM076973.1:53215285-53230285 GCA_039105355.1 Benthosema pterotum
TAACCTGTCTAAAGATGACTGGAGGTGAGACAGGCAGAGACAGACAGAGAGACAGAGAGACAGAGAGAGAGAGAGAGAGAGAGAGAGAGAGAGAGAGACAGAGAGACAGGGAGACAGGGAGACAGAGAGAGAGATGGCTATGGTTAAACACAATCAGTTCAGTTTCTCTGTTTAAAAGTGTGACAATGATCCATGAAAGGAGACAGCTGCTCTTTACTTAGCGCTCCATTCAACCCATCCTCAATCAGCTTTTATATTCTTATAAATAAATGGAAACTGTAAATTAAATTCCAACAGCCCTGGCATGTATTAGTAGGACAATATCAGTCAGTCAGAAAATGGTTTGGGTGTTTTATCTTTAATTTAATCTATCATTTGAAATATCTAGGGTAGTTTGTTGGGGCAAACTGGGCATTTAGGGGGGCATTGCCCCCCCCCCCCCCCCCCCCCCCCCCCCACACCCCATGCCCATGCCTAGATTCACCCCTGGCCAAAACTATTTCAGGTTAGTCCAGGCTATTATAATACTGATGCTAGATAAAACCAGGCTGGTTTAAATTCCATGTAAACCTGGAAAATCAACAACATTATTATGGACATAAACAAAGTGGAAATGTAAATGTGGAACTGAAGACTGAAGGAGAAGGAATTATACCCTTTAAAGATGGAGTGCAATGATTTTTTCTATCCTAAAACATGATCATCAGGTATTAATGTTATATGAAAGGTAACATTTTTTTTTCCCAAAAAGTGTCCAGTGTTTGTTAAACTGTCATTTTTATGATTCCACCCTACCAGTTCATTAAGTATGCCTGGTTTGCCTGGTGGGTGGTGATGGGTGGAGATCCACCTGAACTGAAGCCACGCCCACAGCTTTAGTTGCATGATAAAGGGGGAGGAGTTAGGGGAGGGGCTGAACACATGATGTCACTATATTGATGTTTTTTTCATTGGTACGTTTGACTGGAAAGGTTCAACCCCCAGGAAGAAACCCTAAATACAAAGGGAAGACATCATTGCACATAAAAAACACACCAAGGGGTCTATTTACATACTGTCACCTCGTAAACATGTACAAAATTGGAAAAAATAGAAAAATCACGGCACCCCCTCTTTAAGTATATTTTGATGCCAACCGAAATGTCCTGTCAATCCTAACATTTGCTTTCCCGTGTGTGTGTGTGTGTGTGTGTGCATGTGCGTGCGTGCGTGCGTGCGTTCACCCAGAGAGTTGCGTGCGTTGGTGGTAGAGATGGTTTTGGCTACAGACATGTCCTGCCACTTCCAGCAAGTAAAAGCCATGAAGAACTACCTGCAGCAGCCAGAGGGGTCAGTGTTGAGTTAATATTATTATTATTAGAACTACCTCCAGCAGCCAGAGGGGTCAGTGTTGAGTTATTATTATTATTATTAGAACTACCTGCAGCAGCCAGAGGGGTCAGTGTTGAGTTATTATTATTATTATTAGAACTACCTCCAGCAGCCAGAGGGGTCAGTGTTGAGTTAATATTATTATTATTATTATTATTATTATTATTATTATTATTATTATTATTATTATTATTATTATTATTATTATTATATTATTATTATTATTATTAGAACTACCTGCAGCAGCCAGGGGGGTCAGTGTTGAGTTAATATTATTATTATTATTATTATTATTATTATTATTATTATTATTAGAACTACCTGCAGCAGCCAGAGGGGTCAGTGTTGAGTTAATATTATTATTATTATTATTATTATTATTACCCCTATCGCTTTTGGTGCTCAAAAGGTCAATGCGATATTGCCGGTGTACACCAGAAATTTCCAGTCCACACTGTGCGGACTGTGGGGGCGTGAAAAATCAGCGGATGGTCTCTAAATTTTCCGGGCCCCCTCCTCTTCGTGTGGACACCACATGTTCACCGATCAGTCCTTCAGATGACCCACACTGCTATTTTTTCCTCTGTGTCCATTTTAGGGCCTTATATTGCAGTTCAAGCATAATTCCACAGGGTGGCAGGCTATTAACCAAAACTCTGCATGTGTACATGGTGTACATGTCCCATACTTTTACATGAACATGTCTAGGTCATATTACAGGACATATTACAGGCTTACTATAGCCACGGCTGGTTCCCAAAATGTGGTTCGGGGACGTCTGGGAGTCCAACCATGTACACGGGCCATAGTTTGTATGCATGACCAGTAGTTTTACATAAAACTTTCTAGATTACATTACACCACAGCCTAGTACAGCCACGGCTGGTTCCCAAAGTGCGGTTTGGGGACCTCTGGGAGTCCAACTATGTACATAGGCCATAGTTTGTGTGCACGACCAATACTTTTCCACAAACATTTCAAGGCTATAGTACAATCCAGCCATGTCTGGTTCCCAAAGTGTGGTTCAGGGACCACTGGGAGTCCAACTATGTACACATGCAATAGTATGTGTGCACAACCAAAAGTTTTATTGCAGTACAGCTATGGCTAGTTACAAAATTGTGGTTTGCTGACCTCTGTGGGTCCGACTATGTACAAAGGCCATAGTTTGTGTGCACAACCAATACTTTTACACAAACATTTATAGGCTATAGTACAATCCCAATTCCCAAAGTGTGGTTCAGGGACCTGTGGGAGTACAACTATGTACATAGGCCAGAGTTTGTGTGCACGACCAATAGTTTTACATGAACACTATGTTATATTACAGGACAGCCTACTACAGCCACAACTGGTTCCCATGTACAACCCCAATTCTGTTGGAGTTGGGAAGATGTTCATTAATCCATCTTCTTCCGCTTATCTGAATGCTTAAACCGAATGTTCAACTTTATTGTTTGTATGCAAATATTTGCTCATTTTGATTTTGATGGCTGCAACAACTTTAAAATATAATCAAATATAATCAAATATTCAGACAATCCGAAGAACCTATACGTGATTGGCTGAAAACCTATTGAATGTTTTTGACCTTTGATCCCTCAGATGTCTTCTGCATTGAAACCAACATCACCGTGTGAGGGATATAACTGCAATTGACTCAGGAACATCATATTGGCTGACTGACTGACTGACTGACTGACTGACTATTGTAACACTCCTCCCTGACGATGTCACTGGGACAATTTACTTATTTTTGTACCACAATTCTTCTATTAGACCACTTAGCCTAAACGTGTGCGAGGAGACTGGCACATATGGACCCAGAGGATGAGAGAGTGGAATCACATACGTGCTTGTGTTATAAAGGGGCCTCTACTACTCTATTCTCCCATTGGACAGGACTAGGCTAGACTTTGGCACACTAGGCTGCACTGCACTAGACTCAAATGGGCTCTAATATGCTGTAGGGGGGTGCCATGCTGTAAAAGGCTTCATTAGGCTGTAGAAGGCAATACTGTACCATGGTCAACACATGCCATGTAAAACTATTGAATGTGCACACAAACGACTGCCCGTGTACACGGTGGTTATTATCAATGGTGTGACATAATATAGACTAGTACTTCCCTCTACTACTCTATTCTCCCATTGGAGAGGACTAGGCTAGACTTTGGCATACTAGGCCGTACTCAAATGGGCTCTAATAGGCTGTAGGGGTGTGTGTTAGGCTGTAATAGGCTTCATTAGGCTGTACGAGGTGATACTGCACTATGGTCAACACATGTCCAAGTAAAAGTATTGAATGTGCACACAAACGACTACCCGTGTACACGGTGGTTATTCACAATGGTGTGACATAATATAGACTAGTACTTCCCTCTACTACTCTATTCTCCCATTGGAGAGGACTAGGCTAGACTTTGGCATACTAGGCTGTACTGCTCAAGACTCAAATGGGCTCTAATTGGCTGTAGGGGTGTGTGTTAGGCTGTAATAGGCTTCATTAGGCTGTACGAGGTGATACTGCACTATGGTCAACACATGTCCAAGAAAAAGTATTGAATGTGCACACAAACGACTGCCAGTGTACACAGTGGTTATTCACAATGGTGTGACATAATATAGACTAGTACTTCCCTCTACTACTCTATTCTCCCATTGGAGAGGACTAGGCTAGACTTTGGCATACTAGGCCGTACTGCGCTAGACTCAAATGGGCTCTAATAGGCTGTAGGGGGGTTTGTTAGGCTGTATTAGGCTTCATTAGGCTGTACGAGGTGATACTGCACTATGGTCAACACATGTCCAAGTAAAAGTATTGAATGTGCACACAAACGACTGCCCGTGTACACGGTGGTTATTCACAATGGTGTGACATAATATAGACTAGTACTTCCCTCTACTACTCTATTCTCCCATTGGAGAGGACTAGGCTAGACTTTGGCATACTAGGCCGTACTGCACTAGACTCAAATGGGCTCTAATTGGCTGTAGGGGTGTGTGTTAGGCTGTAATAGGCTTCATTAGGCTGTACGAGGTGATACTGCACTATGGTCAACACAAGTCCAAGAAAAAGTATTGAATGTGCACACAAACGACTGCCCGTGTACACAGTGGTTATTCACAATGGTGTGATATAATATAGACTAGTACTTCCCTCTACTACTCTATTCTCCCATTGGAGAGGACTAGGCTAGACTTTGGCATACTAGGCTGTACTGCACAAGACTCAAATGGGCTCTGATTGGCTGTAGGGGTGTGTGTTAGGGTGCAATAGGCTTCATTAGGCTGTACGAGGTGATAATGCACTATGGTCAACACATGACGAAGTAAAAGTATTGAATGTGCACACAAACGACTGCCCGTGTACACGGTGGTTATTCACAATGGTGTGACATAATATAGACTAGTACTTCCCTCTACTACTCTATTCTCCCATTGGAGAGGACTAGGCTAGACTTTGGTATACTAGGCTGTACTCAAATGGGCTCTAATAGGCTGTAGGGGGTTTGTTAGGCTGTACTAGGCTTCATTAGGCTGTACGAGGTGATACTGCACTATGGTTAACACATGTCCAAGTAAAAATATTGAATGTGTACACAAACGACTGCCCGTGTACACGGTGGTTATTCACAATGGTGTGACATAATATAGACTAGTATTTCTCTCTACTACTCTATTTTCCCATTGGAGAGGACTAGGCTAGACTTTGGCATACTAGGCCGTATTGCACTAGACCAGGGGTGGCCAACCGGTCGCAGACTAAGAGCCACGTTTTTCACTGTGTTACGGCAAAGAGCCACATCAAATGGTCACAACAGTTAGAAAACCGCCGCGACGGCCGTCACAGTCGCAAATAGAAACATACAGACATGTATTTTGAAACCTGGTTTACAATCCAAAAAAGTATGACATTCTCAAGAGTTAAAATATTCATCATGTGAATTAGCCCAAGTCTACACTGCTAGAGAATGTGGAAGATTAATGGTCATTTTTGATCTGTATGTTTCACTGTTTTGTTTTCTCTGAAATTCAGCCTGGAATTGTTGACACAAGTAAAGGAAATCTTTAGCTTTGGGGTCTATGGAGCTAAAATGGTGGTCTGTGGTTCAAATTCTGAATAAATGGTGGGCCCTGGTAGAAAAAAAGGTTGAAAACCACTGGTATAGGGAATGAATGACTGCGCCATGAGGCCAAGCGTTTTTGACAGCTTCATGTGGAAGCCCTTAAGAGCCGCATGTAACCAGCTGAAGAGCCGCCTGAGGCTCACGAGCCTCAGGTTGGCCACCCCTGCACTAGACTCAAATGGGCTCTAACAGGCTGTAGGGGGGTTTGTTAGGCTGTACTAGGCTTCATTAGGCTGTACGAGGTGGTACTGCACTTCCCTCTACTACTCTATTTTCCATTGGAGAGGACTAGGCTAGACTTTGGCATACTAGGCCGTATTGCACTAGACTCAAATGGGCTCTAACAGGCTGTAGGGGGGGTTGTTAGGCTGTACTAGGCTTCATTAGGCTGTACGAGGTGATACTGCACTATGGTCAACACATGACCAAGTAAAAGTATTGAATGTGCACACAAACGACTGCCCGTGTACACGGTGGTTATTCACAATGGTGTGACATAATATAGACGAGTACTTCCCTCTACTACTCTATTTTCCCATTGGAGAGGACTAGGCTAGACTTTGGCATACTAGGCCGTATTTCACTAGACTCAAATGGGCTCTAACAGGCTGTAGGGGGGTTTGTTAGGCTGTACTAGGCTTCATTAGGCTGTACGAGGTGATACTGCACTATGGTCAACACATGTCCAAGTAAAAGTATTGAATGTGCACACAAACGACTGCCCGTGTACACGGTGGTTATTCACAATGGTGTGACATAATATAGACTAGTACTTCCCTCTACTACTCTATTCTCCATTGGAGAGGACTAGGCTAGACTTTGGCATACTAGGCCGTACTGCACTAGACTCAAATGGGCTCTAATTGGCTGTAGGGGTGTGTGTTAGGCTGTAATAGGCTTCATTAGGCTGTACGAGGTGATACTGCACTATGGTCAACACAAGTCCAAGAAAAAGTATTGAATGTGCACACAAACGACTGCCCGTGTACACAGTGGTTATTCACAATGGTGTGATATAATATAGACTAGTACTTCCCTCTACTACTCTATTCTCCCATTGGAGAGGACTAGGCTAGACTTTGGCATACTAGGCTGTACTGCACAAGACTCAAATGGGCTCTGGTTGGCTATAGGGGTGTGTGTTAGGCTGCAATAGGCTTCATTAGGCTGTACGAGGTGATAATGCACTATGGTCAACACATGACGAAGTAAAAGTATTGAATGTGCACACAAACGACTGCCCGTGTACACGGTGGTTATTCACAATGGTGTGACATAATATAGACTAGTACTTCCTCTACTACTCTATTCTCCCATTGGAGAGGACTAGGCTAGACTTTGGTATACTAGGCTGTACTCAAATGGGCTCTAATAGGCTGTAGGGGGGTTTGTTAGGCTGTACTAGGCTTCATTAGGCTGTACGAGGTGATACTGCACTATGGTTAACACATGTCCAAGTAAAAGTATTGAATGTGCACACAAACGACTGCCCGTGTACACGGTGGTTATTCACAATGGTGTGACATAATATAGACTAGTATTTCCCTCTACTACTCTATTTTCCCATTGGAGAGGACTAGGCTAGACTTTGGCATACTTGGCCGTATTGCACTAGACTCAAATGGGCTCTAACAGGCTGTAGGGGGGTTTGTTAGGCTGTACTAGGCTTCATTAGGCTGTACGAGGTGGTACTGCACTTCCTCTACTACTCTATTTTCCCATTGGAGAGGACTAGGCTAGACTTTGGCATACTAGGCCGTATTGCACTAGACTCAAATGGGCTCTAACAGGCTGTAGGGGGGGTTGTTAGGCTGTACTAGGCTTCATTAGGCTGTACGAGGTGATACTGCACTATGGTCAACACATGACCAAGTAAAAGTATTGAATGTGCACACAAACGACTGCCCGTGTACACGGTGGTTATTCACAATGGTGTGACATAATATAGACGAGTACTTCCCTCTACTACTCTATTTTCCCATTGGAGAGGACTAGGCTAGACTTTGGCATACTAGGCTGTACTGCTCAAGACTCAAATGGGCTCTAATTGGCTGTAGGGGTGTGTGTTAGGCTGTAATAGGCTTCATTAGGCTGTACGAGGTGATACTGCACTATGGTCAACACATGTCCAAGTAAAAGTATTGAATGTGCACACAAACGACTGCCTGTGTACACAGTGGTTAATCGCAATGGTATGACATAATATAGACTTATACTCCACTCTACTACTCTATTCTCCCATTGGACAGGACTAGGCTAGACTTTGGCATACTAGGCTGTACTCAAATGGGCTTAATAGAATACAGGGGGTTTGTTAGGCTGTACTAGGCTTCATTAGGCTGTACAACGCAATACTGTACTATCGTCAACCCATGTCCATGTAAAACTCTTGATTGTGCACACAAAGTATTGCACATGTACACATAGTGGTTAGTCCCAATGGTGTGAGGATCTACAGAGCCTAGTACAGGCTGATAGAGCCTATTTGAGTTTAGTGCACACTAGTCTTGTCTAGTAAGTGCATACAAACTATTGCCCATGAGTGGTTAGTCTGTTTGAACAGCCCAGTACACCCTAGTCTAGTCTAGTCCAGTCTGATCCATTGTAAGTAGTAGTAACTGCATACATTAATATGCTTTTCACATAATTGACATTTCTTAGTGGTCTCAAAATATTCTAATTCATTGAGATGTGGGGGTTTTCATGAGCTGTACACCATAATCAAGATTATTACATTTTTTTAATATTTCACTTAATGCACAAAGGTTTGAGAATATATTACATTTTGTCGTTCTATTATACTACGGAAGAAAACGTTTACAAATGTTTCTAACTGTGTATCTCCACAGTCCACAATGCTGCACTGCTATATTAAAACTGAGTATGTAGGGGCTTCACACTTTCAGAACTGCCACACTAGTTGACTGAGAACTGACTAACAGCAGGTGCCGTCCATTGCACTTAACGAGGGTTGAATCCAGAATGTGCTGTGGGATGAAGGGGGGGAGGGGAGTGCTCTTTCTGTTGCATTCTGTTGCATTTCTATTTGTAAGTGAGTCCAAACCAGAGAGTTAATCTAAATGGTGTTTAGATTAACATGTTTTGAAATGGTCGTTTATTCATGCTTCATGCAGATCCTTAACCTTGTTGATCTGCTGATTTCAGAGTAATTACTTCATTATCTCTGTATTTCTTGGATCCTCACCTATAGCACATTGTAAAACCAGAGAGACAAGGTTCATAAAGTGTGGTTCAGGGACCTCTGGGAGTTCAACTATGTATGCAGCCCATAGTTTGTGAGCCGGGCCAATACATTTACACAAACATTTCAAGGATATACAGTATGTAAATCACCAAAATATAAATATTAATATTGTAGCATGGAAAAAACTGCTTACCAGTATATATATATATTTTTCTACACTACACACACACTACAACATTTTCAAAAATGTCTAAACAATTTATACCATGAAAAGTTCAATCATACACTTTAATGTAGCCAGATAACCATAAGCCAGTCTTTCTGACATGAACAAATAATAGTTCACAGTAGGCAAATAACAGCACTTTTTTCTGTCAGATGCTGATCTGCAGCATCTGGTTAAATCAATGCAGGAGGATGCAGCAGTTGTGCGTCCTGACTGCTGACCGCTCGCATTTCGACCATGTGATGTCAACATTGTAGCCCTCACTCCATAGTCTAGTTATCATCAGTCATCAAACATCTTTGTACATTATTTGAGGGTTATATTTAACCACTCACAGATATGGAGAAAGATGATCTGTGTGAAAAAATAATCCTTTAGTGTAATTTTTAATAAGAAAAAAATCATAACCTCGGGAAGACGGATGGCGTTCCCGGGCAGGAAATTAAGTGCCCTGTGCCCATGCATCCCGGGATCCCGAGTGTAGTTCAAGGACCTCTGGGAGTCCAGCTATGTACACAAACCATAGTTTGTGTGCATGACCAATACATTTACACAAACATTTCAAGGCTATAGTACAATCCAGCCATGGTTGTTTCCCAAGTGTGGTTCAGGACCTCTGGGAATCAAACTATGTACATAGGCCATAGTTTATGTGCAGGATTAATACCTTCACATGAACATTTCTGCACCCGATCCAGTATGAATTCCCCATTGAATGGGCTCAGATTTCTTCAAAAATCCCCCATTCGATGGGCCCAGATTGCATAATTTTCGCCATCTGAATGGCCTCAGATTGCTCCATAAAATGCCCCCGGTTCGCTATTGGTCGGCTTTCGTGCCCCCCATACTCTCTCAGAGGGGGGAGTGAGGTTGTCATAGCAAACTGGGCTGAACATGGCGGATCTTAAAAGCATTTTGACAACATTAAATGCATTTCCATAACAAAAATGTTAAGTGACAAAAATAAAAGTGACATGTCATCGGAAAGTATTTCTCCCGCTGAATCCAACGTTACCACTCTTGACGCTCTCCGGCATCGGGAAAGTACTGTTTCGCCACGCCCACTTAGCAAATTGCATTTTTTGGACTTTGACGGCCATAAAAACGCTGTTAGAGATTTTTTTAAAAAAATCCGTTCCAACTCCCCATCCATGTTGAAGATCGATATGAAGAAAGTGTCGCACAAACAAGTGCCATACACCAAACTGTTCGTCTCGTCGAGAGGGACTCAGAAAGCCCCGATGTTGACCTTTGGGGGTGGTGCTACAGCCCGTCAAAGTCAAAAACCTAACTTTTGAGCGTTTTGACACAAATCAGCGCATGCGTCTCTACGAGCTGAACGCGTGCACCTCCATTACTCCCCCCTCTGATGCTTGTGGGCGAGGCCAAGTACGTTTGCATTTTTTGGACTTTGACGGCCATAAAAACGCCTTTAGAGATTTAAAAAAAAAAAAATCCATTCCAACTCCCTATCTATGTTGGAGTATAGCCAGGTCAGATGGTCTTGGTCCGGATTTTTTTCTGACACCGTTAACCCCTAAAGGTCATGGAAAAGACTGGAGGTCATGAAAAAAACACCAGAAAAACGTGAAAGAAGTGTTTTCTGACTTACTTTCAACGCTGATTCAGATTCCGTTGGATTGCAATAGTTTGTGTGCAAGACCAATGGTTTTACATGAACATTTCTAGGCTATAATACAGTCCATTTTAGTAGAGCCATGTCTGGTTGACAAAGTGTGGTTTGGGGGACTCTGTGGGGAAAACTGTGTATAATAGCTTTAAATGAACATCTCTAGGCTATAGTACAGTACAGCCATGGCAGGCTCCTAAACTCCTTCGGACTATCGACTAGTAAGGACACATTCATGGACACATTCATGTAAAACTATTGTAAACAAAGTCATGTGTAAACTATTACTATGTGCAAGGACCTACAATGCTGGCAGGATCCTGGAGTTAGCCTGGCTAATAAGCCAGACCGAATCAGCTGTTGGCAAAAAATATTGGTCATGCACACAAACTATGGCTCATGTACATAGCCCCCCACCCCCCACCCTAACCCCCAGTAATATAGCCTATAAATTTTCACGTGAAAGTATTGTTTGTGCACACAAACTATGCCTTGTGTAACGTAGTTGGATGCCAGAGGTCCCCAAACTACACTTTGGGAACCATCCATCACTGCATTGCATTATAGCCTTGAAAGTTTGAGTAAAAGGTATTGGCTGTGCAAACAGACTATGGCTTGTGTACATAATTGGACTGCCAGGGATCCCTTAACCCCACTTGGGAACCAGACATGGCTGGATTGTACTAAAGAAATGTCTGTGTAAAGGTATTGCCTGTGGACACAAACTATGGCCTATATACATAGTTGGATTCCCAGAGGTCCCTGAACCACACTTTGGGAATCAGTCATGGCTAGATTGTACTATAGCCTTGAAATGTTTATGTAAAAGTATTGGCTGTGCACACAGACTATGGCATGTGTACATGTTTGTGTAAATGTATCGGCCGTGCACACAAACTATGGCCTTTGTACATAGTTGGACTCCCAGAGGTCTCCGAACCAAACTTTGGGAACCAGCCATGGCTGTACGAGGCTGTCCTGCAACATAACCTTGAAATGTTCTTGTAAGACTATTTGTCATGCACACACACTCTGGCCCATGTACATAGTTTGATTCCCAGAGATCCCCGAACCACACTTTGGGAACCAGGCGTGACTGTACTTGGCTGTCCTGTAATATAACCAACAAATGTTCAAGTAAAACTATTGGTCGTGCACACAAACACTGTCCTGTGTACATAGTTGGAACCCAGGAGGTCAACACACCACACTTTATGAACCAGCCATGGCTGGATTGTACTATAGCATTGAAATGTTTGTGTAAATGTATTGGCCGTGCACACAAACTATGGCCTTTGTACATAGCTGGACTCCCAGAGGTCTCCGAACCAAACTTTGGGAACCAGCCGTGGCTGTACGAGGCTGTCCTGCAATATTACCTTGAAATCTTCTTGTAAAACTATTTGTCATGCACACAAACTCTGGCCCGTGTACATAGTTTGATTCCCAGAGATCCCCGAACCACACTTTGGGAACCAGGCGTGACTGTATTTGGCTGTCCTGTAATATAACCAACAAATGTTCAAGTAAAACTATTGGTCGTGCACACAAACACTGTCCTGTGTACATAGTTGGAACCCCAGAGGTCAACACACCACACTTTATGAACCAGCCATGGCTGGATTGTACTATAGCCTTGAAATGTTTGTGTAAATGTATTGGCCGTGCACACAAACTATGGCCTTTGTACATAGTTGGACTCCCAGAGGTCTCCGAACCAAACTTTGGGAACCAGCCGTGGCTGTACGAGGCTGTCCTGAAATATAACCTTGAAATGTTCTTGTAAAACTATTGTTTGTGCACACAAACTCTGGCCCATGTACATAGTTGGTCTCCCAGAGGTCCCGAACCACACTTTGGGAA
Organism: Benthosema pterotum; assembly: GCA_039105355.1. Taxonomy (NCBI): domain Eukaryota; kingdom Metazoa; phylum Chordata; class Actinopteri; order Myctophiformes; family Myctophidae; genus Benthosema; species Benthosema pterotum. The sequence goes on from CM076973.1 coordinate 53,227,711, forward strand.
CCAGCCTTGGCTGGATTGTACTATAGTCTAGAAATGTTTGTGTAAAATTATTGGTCATGCAGGCTGGACTGTACTTAAAGTATTGGGCGTGCACACAAAATATGGCCCGTGTACACCATAGATCTCTGCTGCCCCCCATTGATAAAACAGTGTCAACACAGCCGTGTTCACGAAAGGCACTAATTTGTGATCATTAGCCGTATTTTGGTATGGCAAAAGCACAATGTGTGTGCACCGGCTTACTTGCGTACACAAAGCCTATCAATATGAATTGAAAATGCCTGCCGTGAACGCAAAAAACTATTGTTATTATTATTATTATTATTATTAGAACTACCTGCAGCAGCCAGAGGGGTCAGTGTTGAGTTAATATTATTATTATTAGAACTACCTGCAACAGCCAGAGGGGTCAGTGTTGAGTTAATATTATTATTATTAGAACTACCTGCAGCAGCCAGAGGGGTCAGTGTTGAGTTAATATTATTATTATTAGAACTACCTGCAGCAGCCAGAGGGGTCAGTGTTGAGTTAATATTATTATTATTATTATTATTATTAGAACTACCTGCAGCAGCCAGAGGGGTCAGTGTTGAGTTAATATTATTATTATTATTATTATTATTAGAACTACCTGCAGCAGCCAGAGGGGTCAGTGTTGTGTTATTCTGTGTGCCTGCCAGTATGGCAGAAGCACACAGTTTGAGATTCGTCATACTTAATCCATCACTCATCTATCTATCTGAAATTTCGACCGCTATGGCCAGGCCCGCACAGTTTGCAAAGCGTGCGGCACGGCTGGAATGGTGTGCTTGTGCTTTTAGTTCCGATACGCATTACCGTGTCGACGTAATTCGCAATAAACAACGCAAAAATCCCCATTCGAAATGAATGGGGGCACACCGAAAAAATCAGAAAACAAAGCGCTTATTTGGAGCCACATTACTCTGGCACGCTGCGGCGTAGAAACACGATTTAAACATTAAACAGCAGACACGGCTGTCGACTTCGTCACGGTTCACACGGTATTCGAATATGTTGGACGGCTATCGCAGTTCAAAGTGTGCATGGTTCGAGAATGTAGCGGAGTTTAGAGGCTCGCACGACCAGTGAGAGAGTGAAAACAGAGTGCGAAATGCAGTGTTTCGAGGTTCGGGCCATAACCGAACAAATCGTCCTCACGGCCACAATATTCACTTTACACGTGTGGTTTTCTGACATTTTGTAGAGAAACTTCTCGCCTTTCACCCAATGCCACAACCAAAGCCCAGTCAGGTACAGAACCGGTGCTACGGGCCTCAGAGCGAGATGACGTAACCTCCTGTCTCCATATTAATTACATTGTAATGTGCCGCATTTTGGTGTTACTTAGCATTATTAGCATTACTTTGCATTATTAGCATTTTCACAATACTTAGCATTACTTAGCATTATCAACTATACTTAGCATCAGCATTAATTAGCATCATTAGCATTACTTAGCATTAGAGTAGAATAATTGTACTATAATTATAAGGTAGGCATTACTGCTCTGGTTTGTGTCTCACAGATACAAACCAAATATCGCCAAACGATACGTTTGGATCAAAAGGTGGTTTAAATCACTGGTTTTCAACCCTTTTCATACCAGGGACCACTAATTTATTCAGAATTTGAGCCACAGAGGACCAACATTTGAGGACATTTTAGTCCCACAGACCCCAAAACTAAAGATTTATTTTGCTTTTGTCCACAATTCCAGGCTGGATTTGGGGAAACCAAACAGTCCAACATACAGATCAAAATGACCATTAATCTTCTACATTCTCTAGTTGTGTAGACTTGGGATAATTCATATGATGAATATTTAAACTCTTGAGTCTAAACGTGAAACCAAATGGACTCTTGTTTTCACGTTTACACTCTCAAGATTTACACCTAGTCAGTCCATGCATGAGATAAAATAAGTGAAAAAATTGTTTTGTTTGGCCTCAGATATATTGGAGCCAATTTGATGCTTTTTCAGTATAACTGCACTTTCAATTTAGACACAAATTACTTAAGCAAAACAGATTAACAAAAACCCAATCAATACAAGACATAATTATGAACGAAGCAGACAATCAGAGCATCAGTCAACCAGAAGCTAATCAGGCAAGTTATTTAAAGGAGTCATCCCACTGCTATTGCCTCTCAGGGCCGGATGTAACATTTCCCAATTGGGGGGCAGGCGAAAATGGCATGAGGGTTCCAGGTGGTCCCCTCGCCCTGCAGCTAAATGATGGACAGTTGGTTAACCAGATATAACCCTTTGAGAGCGTATTTACACTCTCAAAAGTTTAAATATTCATCATGTGAATTATCCCAAGTCTACACAACTAGAGAATGTAGAAGATTAATGGTCATTTTGATCTGTATGTTGGACTGTTTGGTTTCCCAAATCCAGCCTGGGATTGTGGACAAAAGCAAAAGAAAGTTTTGGGGTCTGTTGGGCTAAAATGTCCTCAAACGGTGGTCCCTGGCTTGAATGCTGAATAAATAGTGGGCCCGGGTGTTTTCAGTTACAGGACATTTATTAGTCAAGTAAAGCATCAATAAT
>CM076973.1:53235285-53245285 GCA_039105355.1 Benthosema pterotum
CTGCTGCATTAGATTCATTTCATGTTATAATATTCTGACTGGGCCCAGCCTGCTGCATTAGATTCATTTATGTTATAATATTCTGACTGGGCCCAGCCTGCTGCCCTGCTGCATTAGATTAATTTCATGTTATAATATTCTGACTGGGCCCAGCCTGTAGCATTAGATTCATGTTATAATATTCTGACTGGGCCCAGCCTGTAGCATTAGATTCATGTTATAATATTCTGACTGGGCCCAGCCTGCTGCCCTGCTGCATTAGATTCATTTCATGTTATAATATTCTGACTGGGCCCAGCCTGCAGCATTAGATTCATTTCATGTTATAATATTCTGACTGGGCCCAGCCTGCAGCATTAGATTCATTTCATGTTATAATATTCTGACTGGGCCCAGCCTGCAGCATTAGATTCATGTTATAATATTCTGACTGGGCCCAGCCTGTAGCATTAGATTCATGTTATAATATTCTGACTGGGCCCAGCCTGCAGCATTAGATTCATTTCATGTTATAATATTCTGACTGGGCCCAGCCCGCCCTGCAGCATTAGATTCATTTCATGTTATAATATTCTGACTGGGCCCAGCCTGCAGCATTAGATTCATTTCATGTTATAATATTCTGACTGGGCCCAGCCTGCAGCATTAGATTCATTTCATGTTATAATATTCTGACTGGGCCCAGCCTGCAGCATTAGATTCATTTCATGTTATAATATTCTGACTGGGCCCAGCCTGCAGCATTAGATTCATTTATGTTATAATATTCTGACTGGGCCCAGCCTGCAGCATTAGATTCATTTCATGTTATAATATTCTGACTGGGCCCAGCCTGCTGCATTAGATTCATTTCATGTTATAATATTCTGACTGGGCCCAGCCTGCAGCATTAGATTCATTTCATGTTATAATATTCTGACTGGGCCCAGCCTGTAGCATTAGATTCATTTCATGTTATAATATTCTGACTGGGCCCAGCCTGTAGCATTAGATTCATTTCATGTTATAATATTCTGACTGGGCCCAGCCTGTAGCATTAGATTCATTTCATGTTATAATATTCTGACTGGGCCCAGCCTGCAGCATTAGATTCATTTCATGTTATAATATTCTGACTGGGCCCAGCCTGTAGCATTAGATTCATTTCATGTTATAATATTCTGACTGGGCCCAGCCTGCTGCATTAGATTCATTTATGTTATAATATTCTGACTGGGCCCAGCCTGCAGCATTAGATTCATTTATGTTATAATATTCTGACTGGGCCTGCTGCCTGCAGCATTAGATTCATTTCATGTTATAATATTCTGACTGGGCCCAGCCTGTAGCATTAGATTCATTTCATGTTATAATATTCTGACTGGGCCCAGCCTGCTGCATTAGATTCATTTATGTTATAATATTCTGACTGGGCCCAGCCTGCAGCATTAGATTCATTTATGTTATAATATTCTGACTGGGCCCAGCCTGTAGCATTAGATTCATTTCATGTTATAATATTCTGACTGGGCCCAGCCTGCTGCATTAGATTCATTTCATGTTATAATATTCTGACTGGGCCCAGCCTGCAGCATTAGATTCATTTCATGTTATAATATTCTGACTGGGCCCAGCCTGTAGCATTAGATTCATTTCATGTTATAATATTCTGACTGGGCCCAGCCTGTAGCATTAGATTCATTTCATGTTATAATATTCTGACTGGGCCCAGCCTGCAGCATTAGATTCATTTCATGTTATAATATTCTGACTGGGCCCAGCCTGTAGCATTAGATTCATTTCATGTTATAATATTCTGACTGGGCCCAGCCTGCTGCATTAGATTCATTTATGTTATAATATTCTGACTGGGCCCAGCCTGCAGCATTAGATTCATTTATGTTATAATATTCTGACTGGGCCTGCTGCCTGCAGCATTAGATTAATTTCATGTTATAATATTCTGACTGGGCCCAGCCTGCTGCCCTGTAGCATTAGATTCATTTCATGTTATAATATTCTGACTGGGCCCAGCCTGCTGCATTAGATTCATTTATGTTATAATATTCTGACTGGGCCCAGCCTGCAGCATTAGATTCATTTATGTTATAATATTCTGACTGGGCCCAGCCTGCTGCATTAGATTCATTTCATGTTATAATATTCTGACTGGGCCCAGCCTGCAGCATTAGATTCATTTATGTTATAATATTCTGACTGGGCCCAGCCTGCAGCATTAGATTCATTTCATGTTATAATATTCTGACTGGGCCCAGCCTGCAGCATTAGATTCATTTATGTTATAATATTCTGACTGGGCCCAGCCTGCTGCATTAGATTCATTTCATGTTATAATATTCTGACTGGGCCCAGCCTGCTGCATTAGATTCATTTCATGTTATAATATTCTGACTGGGCCCAGCCTGCAGCATTAGATTCATTTATGTTATAATATTCTGACTGGGCCCAGCCTGCAGCATTAGATTCATTTCATGTTATAATATTCTGACTGGGCCCAGCCTGCAGCATTAGATTCATTTATGTTATAATATTCTGACTGGGCCCAGCCTGCTGCATTAGATTCATTTCATGTTATAATATTCTGACTGGGCCCAGCCTGCAGCATTAGATTCATTTCATGTTATAATATTCTGACTGGGCCCAGCCTGCAGCATTAGATTCATTTATGTTATAATATTCTGACTGGGCCCAGCCTGCTGCATTAGATTCATTTATGTTATAATATTCTGACTGGGCCTGCTGCCTGCAGCATTAGATTCATGTTATAATATTCTGACTGGGCCCAGCCTGCAGCATTAGATTCATTTCATGTTATAATATTCTGACTGGGCCCAGCCTGCTGCATTAGATTCATTTATGTTATAATATTCTGACTGGGCCCAGCCTGCTGCATTAGATTCATTTATGTTATAATATTCTGACTGGGCCCAGCCTGCAGCATTAGATTCATTTCATGTTATAATATTCTGACTGGGCCCAGCCTGTAGCATTAGATTCATTTATGTTATAATATTCTGACTCGGCCCAGCCTGCTGCATTAGATTCATTTATGTTATAATATTCTGACTGGGCCCAGCCTGCTGCATTAGATTCATTTCATGTTATAATATTCTGACTGGGCCCAGCCTGCAGCATTAGATTCATTTATGTTATAATATTCTGACTGGGCCCAGCCTGTAGCATTAGATTCATTTCATGTTATAATATTCTGACTGGGCCCAGCCTGTAGCATTAGATTCATTTCATGTTATAATATTCTGACTGGGCCCAGCCTGTAGCATTAGATTCATTTCATGTTATAATATTCTGACTGGGCCCAGCCTGCTGCATTAGATTCATTTATGTTATAATATTCTGACTGGGCCCAGCCTGCTGCATTAGATTCATGTTATAATATTCTGACTGGGCCCAGCCTGCAGCATTAGATTCATGTTATAATATTCTGACTGGGCCCAGCCTGCTGCCCCGCAACATTAGATTCATTTTCATGACTCGACTCGGCCCGCAGCCCGCCGACATTAAATACACGCCAAATATGCCTAAGAACGCGGCTTTTATGTGATAAAAAAGCCTTTCTCATAACACTGACAAGCATGGACATCACATCAAATATCATCAAACATGCGAGGACATAAACGTGTGCGAAGAGAGGACGAAAACAGAGACGCACACACACACACACACACACACACACACACACACACACACACACACACACACACACACACACACACACACACACACACACACACACACACACACACACACGGCAAAAACACCATTAATGTATATTTCCCAAGGTCTGTGTGTCTTCATGGTGGTGTATCATATAGTTGTGGTGTATCATATGGTTGTGTCTTCATGGTGGTGTATCATATGGTTGTGGTGTATCATATGGTTGTGTTGTATCATATAGTTGTCTTCATGGTGGTGTATCATATGGTTGTGTCTTCATGGTGGTGTATCATATGGTTGTGTTGTATCATATAGTTGTGGTGTATCATATGGTTGTGTTGTATCATATAGTTGTGGTGTATCATATGGTTGTGGTGTATCATATAGTTGTGGTGTATCATATGGTTGTGTTGTATCATATAGTTGTGGTGTATCATATGGTTGTGGTGTATCATATGGTTGTGTTGTATCATATAGTTGTGGTGTATCATATGGTTGTGGTGTATCATATAGTTGTGGTGTATCATATGGTTGTGTTGTATCATATAGTTGTGGTGTATCATATGGTTGTGTTTCTCCAGGGTTTATAGACTTCATCGTTGTTCCTACCTTCACGGTTCTGACTGACATGACGGAGCGAATCGTCACGCCGCTCATCGATGAAGCGGCGCATCATCACCACCCAGGAGTGTCAGGATTCCGCCGTTCCAGGTGAGAAGAAAAATGACTGATTATATCCTAACGGGTGTCTGTGATGTATCTGTTGGTATCTGTTCTCAAGAGTTACATCTGGTTAACCAACTTAGCTGGGGACCACCTGTAACCCTTTTCACAGGATTTTTTTTTTGGAAAATGGGTGGAATTCCCCTTTAAACGACAAAAGGGACAGATTTGGGCCTCACTGGCCTCCGTCAGTGATGTCCTCCAATGACATCATCACTCAACATATATATTTTCATTATCGGGACAACCACCAGAACAGTGGCCTTGTGGTTAGAGTGTCCGCCCTGGAACTGGGAGGCCGGGGTTCGATTCCCGGTCGGGTCATACCAAAGACTGTAAAAATGGGACCCAATGCCTCCCTGCTTGGCACTCAGCATCAAAGGGATGGATTGGGGGTCAAAATCAGCTAATGATTCCTGAGCGCAGCAAGCCGCAGCTCACCGCTCCTTGGAGCTCACCGCTCCAAGTGATGGGTCAAAAGCGGAGAACTAATTTCACTGCGGTAACGTAGTGACAAATAATGTGACTTTGACTTTGAACTTTTCAGGAATAGAAAGCCTGCAGTTTCTATTAGCTTGGATTCATGGTGTCATTGGAGGAACAGGTTTCTGAACTGTCCACAGCCCTCCTGTGAGACACAGTATGATGCTCTGCCACACTGTGTAACTCCACAGCCAGATAACAATTCTGTGATCCTTCAATAATGAGGCATGGCTTGGTTTTTCTTGTTTACTGAAGAAATTGTAAAACTGAAAAAACAGGGTGAAAAAAAGAATTATCATGCACATAAATATACACTGAAGTCTTAGAAAAGAACACAAGCAGTGGAAGTAACTGTATTTCAACTAGTAATAGGAACATATTCCAACATATTCCAAGGAACAAACAACACTGCTACCGTGTTTCTCCCAAATGGGGCACCTACAGTACATGATTCACTGGGATGGCAAGGTTGCTGGTTCGAATCCGGGGCTCCCCCAGAGTTGGTGTCGATGTGTCCTTGAGCAAGACACTTAACCCTTAAATGCTCCTGATGCTGGTCAGTACCCTGCATGGTTTCTGCTGCCATTGGTGTGTGAATGGGTAAATGGATTCCACATCTTGGATAACGGTGGTTTACCATTTCTTTGTGTCCAGTCTCAGCAGTATTATCTCAGAGGACAAACAGCAGGGCAGTGTGAAGAGCACCAAGTCCGACGGCTGTCCATCTGGACTTCTCACCGTCGACCTGAAGAACTTCAAGTCGCTGTGGACCGAGGAGGTGTCCCAGAACCGAGACCGCTGGAAGACCCAGGCTACTAAAGGTACTGTAGACCCAGGCTACTAAAGGTACTGTAGACCCAGGCCACTGTAGACCCAGGCTACTAAAGGTACTGTAGACCCAGGCTACTAAAGGTACTGTAGACCCAGGCTACTAAAGGTACTGTAGACCCAGGCTACTAAAGGTACTGTAGACCCAGGCCACTGTAGACCCAGGCTACTAAAGGTACTGTAGACCCAGGCTACTAAAGGTACTGTAGACCCAGGCTACTAAAGGTACTGTAGACCCAGGCCACTAAAGGTACTGTAGACCCAGGCTACTAAAGGTACTGTAGACCCAGGCTACTAAAGGTATGTAGAACCCTAGACCACTGGAAGACCCAGGCTACTAAAGGTACTGTAGACCCAGGCCACTGTAGACCCAGGCTACTAAAGGTACTGTAGACCCAGGCCACTGTAGACCCAGGCTACTAAAGGTATGTAGAACCCGAGACCACTGGGAGACCCAGGCTACTAAAGGTACTGTAGACCCAGGCCACTGTAGACCCAGGCTACTAAAGGTACTGTAGACCCAGGCCACTGTAGACCCAGGCTACTAAAGGTACTGTAGACCCAGGCCACTGTAGACCCAGGCTACTAAAGGTACTGTAGACCCAGGCTACTAAAGGTACTGTAGACCCAGGCCACTGTAGACCCAGGCCACTAAAGGTACTGTAGACCCAGGCTACTAAAGGTACTGTAGACCCAGGCCACTGTAGACCCAGGCTACTAAAGGTACTGTAGACCCAGGCTACTAAAGGTATGTAGACCCAGGCCACTGGTAGACCCAGGCCACTAAAGGTACTGTAGACCCAGGCTACTAAAGGTACTGTAGACCCAGGCCACTGTAGACCCAGGCCACTAAAGGTACTGTAGACCCAGGCCACTGTAGACCCAGGCCACTAAAGGTATGTAGAACCCGAGACCACTGGGAGACCCAGGCTACTAAAGGTATGTAGAACCACTGAACCACCTAGACCACTGGGAGACCACTAAAGGAATGAAATACTGTAGACCCAGGCCACGAAAGGTACTGTAGACCCAGACTACTAAAGGTACTGTAGACCCAGACTACTAAAGGTACTGTAGACCCAGGCTACTAAAGGTATGTAGAACCCTAGACCGCTGGAAGACCCAGGCTACTAATAGGGTATACTAATGACATATTAGAATGTTGAAAATGGGTGGAATTCTCCTTTTAACTTGGAGCTTCAGTCCAGTGTGAGGACCTTATTTATTTTTTCTAGTTTGTCTTTCGGCCCAGCCCCTGGTATTTAGTTCTTTTGGATGTTGCGTGGCCTTTTTGTTTGCTTCATTTCATAGATATTCCACTGTTAGACGGATCATAGGTTTAGCTTACGTCTGGTTCTTGATGACTATTTCATCATTTGATGTATTACAAGCGTGTAACTGTAATCCCCGTGGATTATATCGTTTTCAGCCTAAATGGCTGAATAGTAATTTGTAAAGAGAGTAAATCCTCTGTGTGCAGCTGCTGTTCTACCAAAACAAACAGGATGCTAATGTAATTGTGATGAGGCATTGTGGCTGGGGCGGATGTAGGCATGGGCATGGGGGGGCAATGTCCCCCTTAATACTCAGTCTGCCCCCACACCCCCCACTCCCAAACACGATGCCATGCAAAACAACCCAAGATATTTCAAATGAAAGTGCTTCTATTTAAAATGATGTGAAACACTACTACTGCTACTAACTAACTACAGCTGTGTCACCACTAAACCAACAGCATTTCATCATTGAAAACAGAAAACTCTCTGAGTCAGACCTTTAGCTTTATGCATGCTGCGTGTCTGTTGCAACTTCAACAACAACTGATGTTATTATTGATGCTTTACTTGACTAATAAAAGTCCTGGAACCGAAAAATGGTATGGGTGCGACTTCATCGCCCGTGGCGCGAAGCGACACGGGCGATGAATCCGCGATGAAGCCGCGTCCATACCATTTTCCTCTTGCCCCTCCAACATGTTCTCTTGCCCCGCCAAAGGGACATGTTATATCCGCCCCTGCATTGTGTCCATACCATTTTGCGTCCATACCATTTTCCTCTTGCCCCTCCAAGATGTTCTCTAGCCCCCCCCCCCCCCCCCCCCCCCCCAAAATGGGACATGTTACATCCGCCCCTGCATTGTGGCAACCTCTCCATTCAATACACTTAATTATCTCTTGTTGACTCTGTCCTGTAGAGGAGAGTGTTTCTGGTGCAGTGAGTGTGACGGCGCAGAGAGGAACAGATCAATAAGACACTTAGCACAGAGAGTCATTGATCAGACATGGAGGAATTAAACATCTCTGTTTCTCCCATAGAAAATGATAATATCAGCTAAAACACAGCTGTGTAAATGATGAATGGAGAGCATGTAGTATGTGTATGATATGAACACACCCAGGGGCGGATGTAACATTTCCCAATGCAGGAGGAAATGGGGGCACAGTGAAGCATCAATAATAACATCAGTTGTTGTTGAAGTTGCAACAGACACGCAGCATGCATAAAGCTAAAGGTCTGACTCAGAGAGTTTTCTGTTTTCAATGATGAAATGCTGTTGGTTTAGTGGTGACACAGCTGTAGTTAGTTAGTAGCAGTAGTAGTGTTTCACAGCATTTTAGAGACAAGCACTTTAATTTGAAATATCTTGGGTTGTGTTGCTTGCCACCGTGTTTAGTGGGGCAGTCAGGGCATTTAGGGGGGCTTTGCCCCCCCATGCCCATGCCTACATCCGCCCCAGAGTGCCAGTCAATTTACAATTTAGGCATTTAGCTGTAGACACTCTTGATCCAGAGTCCCTTACAATGGTAAAAAGTTTACAATTTAATCAGGATTTACAATACATTTTACAATATACAATGAAGTGCTAAATGTATTTATGAAAGAAATAAAGTATTGAAGGTGTTTTTATCTGCATGTTTTAGTTATAGAAAGCAAGTATAGTGTTTTAAGGCATATTTGTCTCCTCTTTTGATCCTTTTAACACTAGTGTATGTTTGCGTCCCTGTTTCTGTCCGACTGTCCATCTGTCTGTCTGTCTGTCTGTCTGTCTGTCTGTCTGTCTGCCTGCCTGCCTGCCTGCCTGCCTGTCTGTCTGTCTGTCTGTCTGTCTGTCTGCCTGCCTGCCTGTCTCCCTCCCTGCCTGCCTGCCTGCCTGCCTGTCTGCCTGTCTGTCTGTCTGTCTGTCTGTCTGTCTGTCTGTCTGTCTGTCTGTCTGTCTGTCTGTCTGTCTGTCTCTCTGTCTGTCTGTCTGTCTGTCTCTCTCTCAGAGGCAGAGGAGCGTGCTAAGAGGGAGGAGGAGGAGGAGGAGGAGGAGGAGGAAGGGGAGGAGCTTGTACAGCAGGGGGCGGGGCTTCAGGCTGCTGCTGCTACAGAGAGCCGTGAGGTCCAATCGAAGAAGGAGGAGGAGTCACAGGGGGAGGAGGGGGGGCAGCGGGGGGCAGCGGGGGGGGCAGGGGGGTCAGAGGTCAGCAGCAGCATGCCCACAGAGCAGCAAGAGGAGGAGCAGCAGGGAGCAGTGCATTCTGGGAACTCCTCGGCACACAGGAGCCTCCAGCCTCTACATAACGGTATGTATGGAGTACAGCAGGTGGTCCGGGGACCACCAGTGGTCCTTGAGAGCAGGGGCGGATTGGCCATCTGGAGTACAGGGAGTTTTCCCGGTGGCCTGCGCCACCTAGTGGCCTGCTGGACAAGATCCAAAATGCACTAGTGGTACTTCCAAAATGCACTAGAATGAGCTAGATGCTCGCCTGGAACATACAGATCAAAATGACCATTAATCTTCTACATTCTCTAGTTGTGTAGACAAGTTGGGCTAATTCACATGATGAATATTTTAACTCTTTTTACACTCTCAAAGAGTTACATCTGGTTAACCAGCTGCCCCCACCAGGGTGGCCTGGGAAAGGCAAAATTGTCCCGGTGGGAAAATATGTGCCAATCCGCCCCTGCTTGAGAGGGTTCCAGGTGGTCCCCAGGATAAACGATGGAAAGTTCAAGTACCTCTTGAGAGGTACATCAACTCTCAAGAGTTAAAATATTCATCATGTGAATTAGCACCACTTATTTAAGAAGTCTACACTGTTTTGTTTGCAAAAATCCCAAGCCAGGAATTGTGGACAAAACCAAAAAAAGAATTCTTTAGTTTTAGGTCTTTGAGGTGAAAATTTAATCAAATGGTGGTCCGTGGCTCAAATGCTGAATGGTGTCAAAAAGGTTGAAAACCCCTGGACTACAGCAAAGAAGTTTTATAGACCTGCGCAGTGACGTCACCGCCCCCGTTCCGGAAGTG
>CM076973.1:53250285-53278291 GCA_039105355.1 Benthosema pterotum
CAGACAGACAGACAGACAGACAGACAGGCAGGCAGGCAGGCAGGCAGGCAGGCAGGCAGGCAGGCAGGCAGACAGACAGGCAGGCAGGCAGGCAGGCAGGCAGGCAGGCAGGCAGGCAGGCAGACAGGCAGGCAGGCAGGCAGGCAGGCAGGCAGACAGACAGACAGACAGACAGGTCTGTCCCACACAAACCCTGAGGGACATCTGGTCACACTACCATGTAGTCTGAACACTCATTGGTCTTCCTGCCAGCCAATCACTGAGCAGCATCCTGCCAGCCAATCACTGAGCAGCATCCTGCCAGCCAATCACTGAGCAGCACCACAACATGAAGGAACCACAGAGACTTTTATTTTGTTAGACTTTTTAGTTTTAATTCATCAGTTCAGAGTCATGTTTACACGCCTTCAGTTAAAGGAGCATTCCGTCTGTTTCTCACCACCTGTTACTTATTCTGCAGGAATTTATATTCTTTGTTTGTTTGTTTTTTTCTAATGTTGAGTCGCATATCTGTGGGTTTGAACAGAGACAAATACAATACAGTACACATTCATATGCTGTATTTATACATACAGTTTACAGTCATATACTGTATTCTGGCTGTGCTACAATCTGTAAAATATTGACGTCAATGTCCGAAAAAGAAAAGAAAAAAAAAACATATTAGTAAATAATAGAGGTTACCTGATCACCTTTATTTTATTTATTCATTTTTTTGGCTCGCATTCCACTTCCAAGCCATTTTTAACCTGATCCAATATTTATATATATTTTTGAAGAACTATGCCATAATATCCTGTAATTATAGACAATATAAACTCTGTATGCATATGTTTATTTTCTTCTTGATTTTTTTTTACTCTGATCCAATTCAGAACAACTTTACTAAACAGTTCTAAACATTGTTTTCCTCCTACTACAATCTGTAGTAACTAATTAGTTTATTATTATAAATGCACTGGTCTTAATGTGGTATGACATATATATATATATGTGTACTGCATATATATATCCTAGTACAGTACATGTTCTGTTTCGCTTCATTTCATTCAGGAATTCTCTCCCAGTAAGAGACTTAACAAACATTCTGGATGCCTTTTCTATGTCTCTGTTTCTATGTCTGTTTCTATGTGTCTGTGTATTTTAAAATTCTGCTAAGAACAGTCATTAGGCTGATTTTATTTTCCTTTGTACTGGTACAGCTGGTACCTCTGGTACAGCTGGTACCACTCTGGTACCACTCTGTTACAGCTGGTACCACTCTGGTACCACTCTGGTACCACTCTGTTACAGCTGGTACAGCCCTGCAACATGCCTGTCATTATCATGACAGTCATGCAGTGACTTAATAGAGCTTCACACGGATCACTACATTTACATCCATAGCGTGTACATAAACATTCTGTTTTCACATATAACGTACTCACACATGTTTCTACTGGTGTTAGACACTTGCAGCCTCGAAATTAGGATTGTAGCGCGCTGCTTTGTTTAACATTTTAGCCGTCGCACCACGCGAAAACGCGTGATGAACCTACTCCGTCCTCTGCTTGCCACGCGAAAACGTGTGTTGTACTTTTTTAATCTATAAGCATAGATTAACTTGCAGACTATCATGCCATGTAGTCACTTAGGGGTTAATGTCACTAAAATAGCCGAAAAAACACTGGCGCATGTGATGTGGTATCAGCCCGCCCCATAGAGTTCCATTAGTTGTTGTTGTCGTTGTTGTTGTTGTGCCATGCGGCTGCAGTACAATGCTAACGGAACTTACCTCTCTCCTCTGTTCTCCTTCATGTCGCCGCATGCATTGGGCGCGCGCGCGTGTGTGTGTGTGTGTGTGTGTGTGTGTGTGTGTGTGTGTGTGTGTGTGTGTGTGTGTGTGTGTGTGTGTGTGTGTGTGTGTGTGTGTGTGTGTGTGTGTGTGTGTGTGTCGCGACACTCTCTCTTTCTCTTCTCCTCTCTTCTGTATGTGTGTGTGTGTGTGTGTGTGGGGGGGGGGGGGGGGGGGGGGGGGGCTGGGATCGTGTTTCTGTTCAGTCAAAACCAAACGATCCCAGATGATGGATAGGTCAGCTTTTTCATGCATGCTACCTTTAGATGGCGCCATCTCCACACTGGAACATGTCAGAAAGTTTTTTATTTTATTTTTAATTATAGCCAACCACCTGATCTTTAAAATGGTATAGGCATATGGGTATCTACTTGAAGCAGAAAAAGGTTATATGAAAGATAAAACTTTAAACCTGATTATTTCATAACTAGTCCTGGAGGAAATGCCAGTGTGAACAACGGGGCCCTTTTGTACAATTTATATAAAAAAAAGAAAACATTATCGAGTTGGGGTATTTTTTCCCTTAAAGTGGACACCTCAAGCTGTCTTTGGATATCATTGGTTTGCACAAATTCATAACAGAGGATTTTCTATAAATCATTTCGTTACTATTGAGCCCAATGGGAACGAGACTAGCTTCTTGCCTAATCAGTTAAAGGGTTAATAAGAAAGCATTTTTATCTTTTCTGGGTTGGGGTAAGTTTGATAAAACCCACAGAGCTCATCCCACTATTACTGTCAATTGGCAGTGAGTGTGCCATGCTCCGCCCCACTGATAGGGGGCGCATACAATTTAAAGCGAAAGCAAAAGCTCTGATAAAATTTCTTTTTATTAAACAACACGGCACGTTAGAATCTTAACAGTTTTCGTGCCCTTGCAGTAGAGCTACGTCAGGCTTATCATTATCACGATCTCTCGCGTAGGTGTAGTAACGGTGGGGTGAGAGCTAACGAAGAACGTCAGAGCTCCCCGGGGCACACAGGTTGGATAGGGAAATGGTGAAGTGCGTCTCGCGTACGGCTTTCTCTCTGCTCCAATATCCAATACTGATTCCTTCTCCGTGTGCTCCCCAACGGGTAGGGTCTCGGGTGAGGTAGGGGGATCTGGGTGGGAGTCCGGGGTGAGTGGGGGGAGGGGCCAGGGCTTGATGCGGGACACGTGGAAGGTGGGGTGGCACCGCATAGAGGGCGGGAGGGTAAGGCGCACAGACGTGGCATTGAGGACACGTTCGACGGGATAGGGGCCAACAAAGCGAGGAGTCAGCTTGCGGCAGCTCGACCTGAGGTTGAGGTCCTTGGTGCTCAGAAGCACGAGTTGTCCAACGGAGTACGGGGGGGAGGTCGAGCGGCGGCGGTTGGCTTGCGTCTCAGAACGCTTAGAAGCGCGCAGAAGGGAGGTCTGGGTCCTGCGCCAGATCCTTTGGCACCGCTCGATGTGCGCCTGCACGGAGGGGACGGCGATCTGTTGTTCTTCAAGGGAGAGGAGGGGCGGTTGATAACCCAGTGAGCACATGAAGGGCGAGAGGCCGGTCGAGGCATTCACAAGGGAGTTGTGTGCATACTCCACCCATGGGAGGAAAGAGGACCAGGCGGCGGGGTGGGTGGAGGTGAAACACCTTAGGGTGGTACCGAGGTCCTGGTTAAGTCTCTCGCACTGGCCGTTGGATTGGGGGTGGAAGCCGGAAGAGAGGCTCACGGTGGTCTTGAGCGCCTTGCAGAAGGCTTTCCAGACTTGCGAGACGAACTGCGGGCCGCGGTCGGAGACAATGTCGGACGGGAGGCCATGGAGCCTGAAGACGTGGGCCATCAAGGCATCGGCTGTCTGCATAGCAGAGGGGAGTTTGGGGAGAGGGATCAAATGGCAGGCTTTGGAGAAGCGGTCCACCACGGACAGGATTGCAGTGTTTCCGGAGGAGGTGGGGAGACCGGTCACAAAGTCAACCGCAATGTGGGACCAAGGGCGGCTGGGAATTGGGAGGGGTAGGAGGAGGCCGGGTGGGGGCCGAGTGGACGTCTTGTTACGTGCGCAGACTGAACAGGCAGACACAAAGGCCCGGGTGTCGGGCTCCAGGGACGGCCACCAGAAGCGGTGGCGGACCGAGGAGAGGGTCCGGTTAACGCCGGGATGGCCGAAGAGGAGGGAGGAGTGCGCCCACTCGAGAACCTGGTGCCGGACAGAGTCAGGCACATAAAGGCGGCCATCAGGGGTAGGGCGCGGGTCGGGTTGGTGTTGCTGCGCAAGGAGGATCCGGGATTCGATGTCAAGTGGTTCCTTGGTTTGTTCTTTGGTGCCGGCAGTGGAAAGGGCAAACCTGGTTGGTGGGAGGATGGTGGCGTCGGGGGGATCTAGCTCGGCATCAGAGGCTGAGAACTGGCGAGACAGCGCATCGGCCTTGGTGTTTTGTTTCCCCGGGCGGTAGGTGATGGTGAAGTCGAATTGGTCAAAATAGTCTGACCACCGGCATTGACGGGCGGTGAGCCGTTTCGCCGAGCGTAAGTAGGCAAGGTTCTTGTGGTCAGTCCAAACAACGAACGGAAGGGTGGAGCCTAGGAGGTGATGGCGCCACTCAACCAGGGCGAGGCGGATAGCCAAGAGCTCTTTATTGCCAACATCATAGTTCCTCTCAGCCGGGGTGAAACGGTGAGAGAAGAAGGCGCAGGGGTGGAGTTTGCGCTTGCCGGCTTCGGAAGGGAACTCCTGAGAGAGGACCGCGCCGACTCCAGAGTCCGAAGCATCGACTTCGACAACAAAGTGTAGTTTAGGGTCCGGGTGGCGAAGTATGGGAGCAGAGGTGAAGCGGCGCTTGAGTTCGTTGAAGGCGGTGTCGGCAGCAGGGGACCAAATGAAAGGGGTCTTGGTGGAAGTAAGGTCAGTCAGAGGCAAGGCGACAGAGCTGTAATTCCTGATGAAGCGGCGGTAGAAGTTGGCAAAGCCGAGGAAGGAGAGGAGGGCCTTTCGGGAGGTGGGGGTTGACCAATCGGCAACGGCAGAGACCTTGGCAGGGTCCATGCAGAGACTCCCCTTGCTGACCACGTAACCGAGGAACGAGACCGAGGCTTGGTGGAACTCACACTTCTCGGCCTTGACAAACAGCTTATTATCCAGCAGCCGTAAAAAGTCATTCCTCGACCAAATGGCCGATTTCATGGCCCAGGAACGCGAAAAGGATAAGAAAGTGTTCGCCAACGAGAGAGCACGGATATCTGAAGAGATAGCAACCAAGGTACATACCCTCCTTGCCAAAGACATACAGGTCGTCCAGGGGGACGTGCAGGCCCTCCAGGGGGACATGCAGGCCCTCCAGAGGGACATGCAGGTCGTCCAGAGGGACATGCAGATTGTCAAAGCCGTCAATGGCACCCTCACTAAGAAGGTCGAGGATATCATGACCCGCATAGACCTGTCAGACGAACTCACTGCAGAAGTCGAAAAGCAAGTCAAGACCCTGGACACGCGCATTGGCACGCGCCTGGACAAGCTCGAGGGCCTCGACGGCTTAGAAGGCCTGCATGGTCGCATAGATGCCACAAACGAGCGCCTCGACGAGCTCGCCGAGTGCCCAGCCCCGGTCGGCGCTGCAGCACCCATAGTCGCTCAGGCTCCCGAAGCCCCGCATCACCAGAACCCCCAAGCAGCCCGGAATGGCGGCTACCCCGCCCCGGTCGCACCACCAGCCGCCCCTCATTACGACCCCGCACATCTGCTATCCCGGCAAACGGTCACCCTGGAGGTCTTCGACGGCTCCAGCCCAACCTATTATGAGCGCTGGAAGGCTACCTTCATGCACTACTTCGGCCACTACCCGCATGACAGTCGCCTAGAGGAGCTGCGCAAGTACACCTCTGGCCAAGCACGAGGTTACATCCAGTTCTTCCTGGACTGTGACTCCGAAACAGCCTTTGACGACGCCATAAGGAAGCTCGACTCCCGCTACGCTGGGCGCAACGCGATCACCGCCCTAGAGAGACAGATAGAGAAGCTGCCACCCCCGAGGGACGATGCCGCCCTGGAACACCACGCAGAATTGCTCAAAGGCCTTGACACCTTGCTCCGCAGGAATAACCGCGAAACCGGCACCGAGAACAACAGGATCATCACCAAGATCTACCAGAGCCTCCACCCCACAGTCCAGTCCTGGTGGGGCAGCAAAGCGACAAGCCTAGGGAGGCCCCCCACTGTGGCCGACTTCGCCGAGTACCTAGCACAGTCGGCCGTCGTCTGGAGCGCTACACCCCCTTCAGACGACCGCAACTCCGCTTCTCAACAACATCAGCACAATGGATCGCAGCACTTCAAGCAACCCCCGAGCCCCCGCCACAACCAGAATCATTCCCCGAGATCGGACTCTAACCGTTATCAGCCCATTAAGGCTGATGGGGGGAGGGAAGCTACCATCACTCACGTGGCCGTGAAGACTCCTGAGCCCGAACCCCACCCTCGGGTCACGACGGACCAAACGAATGCTCCCGCCAGGAAAGGGAAGAGGTACTGTCCGGTCTGCCACAGCGCAGACCATGTCACCGTCAAGTGCCCAGCCCTGAGGAAGATGGACAGGGCCCAAAAGGAACTTTGGATAAAGCACCACAGCGCGTGCAGAAAGTGCGCCAGGGACCACCCCACCGACAACTGCGACCTGGCCTCCAACTCCTGCCGGATTTGCCCAGGAGACCACCTGACAATTTTCCACGAGCTGAACAAAGATGCCAGGGCACCACAGGTCTGGCCATCACAGGGCTAGCACAGACCGTGCACAGCCCTCACGCACCGGATCCAGACCAACGCAACCCTGACAGGTTGGCACTGGCCACAGGCCAAGTCGCCGCACCACACCTCACCCTCTGTGCAGATCCGACTCAGGCTTCAGTCACACAGACTGACAAACAGCAAGGACACAGCATTGCTGCACAGGTCCCCTCGGAAGAAGACAGTACTTGCTGGCCCACAGGCTAGTTCTCGCTAGCTTTGCCACTTCTGCCATGGCATACAGGCTAGTTATCGCTAGCCTCGCCACTTCCGCCATGGCGCACAGGACTAGTCTCCACTAGCCTCGCCATCTCTGCTGTGGCACACAAGCTAGCTCTCGCTAGCTTCGCCACTCCTGGTGCGGCACACAAGCTAGCCTTCGCTAGCTTCGCCACTCCTGCTGCGGCACACAAGCTAGTTTCCACTAGCTTCGCCATTCTGCCACGGCGCACGGGCTAGTTATCGCTAGCCCCGCCGCTTTCGTGGTGGCATACAGGGCAGCTATCGCCAGCCTCGCCACCTCTGCCGTGGCGCACAAGCTACCTTTCGCTAGCTTCGCCACTTATGCTGTGGCACACGGGCTAGCTTTCGCTAGCCTTGCCACTCCTGCTAGGGCACACGGGCTAGTTCTCGCTAGCCTCGCCACTTATGCTGTGGCACGCAGGCTAGTCACTGCCAGCAACGCCACCCCCACCGCGACCACAGGTTAGTCTTCGCTACCCTCGCCGCCAGTGGCCACAGGCCAGCACCCGCTAGCTTCGCCACTTCTGCTGCGGTCACAGACCAGTTTTCACTGACCTTGCCGCCACGACCACAGGTTAGACCCCGCTGACCTAGCCACACCCATTGGACGCTGACGACCACCCCTCCCCCGCCCCCCGTCAAGGGATTCACCAGGATAACTGCGTCCTCTCAGGAGAAACGCAGGGGGGGAGAGCGACGACGACGAGCTGTGCTGACCACGTACCACGAGTACGGCTCAGCCCTGCATCCTCAAGTGGACGCAAGGGACCCAGACCCAGCCAGCTGTCGAAAGGTCGGTCCGACGGTTTCTGACCGCCGGCCAACTACCCTGAAGACCTCGCCAGGAAGGAGCCACGCGTCTTCACCCCACTAACGGGTGCCCACCCCTGAGGGCCAAGGACAAGGCCCAGCAATAAGAAAGGATAAGAGCAGATGGACACGCATCAAGCGCGCCCAGGGAGCGGACCGCCCCCGGCGCGAGCGGCCCACCATGCCACGCATCGGGAGCGGATCTCCCGGGCGTGAGCAGCTCAGCCGAAGCGAAGCGCGCCCAGTGCAGCGCAGCCACGACCAGCGATACAAGCCGGTCACCCATGAGGGGGAGCCAGAAGGGCTACCCCCGGCCCCGGACACAAGCAGGGCCATTAGAGCTCACCAGAATCACCGCGTCAACGCACAAGGCAGACGGGGCCCACGGGGGGAGCCGGACGCGCTCCCCCCCAACCCTGGACCTCTAGAACACAACGCAAAGGCCAAGGCCATGACCAGCAACCCTCCACAGCGCGGTCGCTCACGGGGGGAGCCCGACCTACCCCGTACCAAACCTCCTGGGACATAGGAGTGGAGGCGACCTGAGGAACTGCCACGCCGCTGCGCAACGCCACCATCGAAGCGAACCGTGGGCCCAGACGCTGGGCTCAGGGGGGAGTGTTGCGAAGGATGCCGATACGGCGGCGTGACGTCACCGAACCGAACCGTGAAGGGGCCATAAAGGGGCCCCCGTTGGGGGAGCACACGGAGAAGGAATCAGTATTGGATATTGGAGCAGAGAGAAAGCCGTACGCGAGACGCACTTCACCATTTCCCTATCCAACCTGTGTGCCCCGGGGAGCTCTGACGTTCTTCGTTAGCTCTCACCCCACCGTTACTACACCTACGCGAGAGATCGTGGTAACACTTATCATTATCAAATAATAGTTATGACCGATGCCTCTTAGGTTGATCTACGTCTCTCTACGTCGCTTACCGTCGCTGGTTTGATACGATCCCAATGATAACAGCAGTGAGCAGCGACCGCATATTCCATTCAGAACGGACCAAAATCAGGGACGGACCAACCCGGAACCGGAAGTGTGTCGCCAACTAACTTGTCCAACGGGAAACATGGACCAAAATATGAAATATGACTTTTAGATGAAAATCGCTGGCACTAGCTACCTAAAAAAATATGAATAAGTACTGGCACTTTTTCATAGCGCCAGAGTGTTAATTTCTGGCGCTGTAAGTGTCTAACACCCGTAGAAAGATGTGTGAGTACTTTATATTCGTAATGGGAATGTTTATGTACACGTTTTTTTTTTTTCTTTTTTCTGTAAATGCAGCGACTTGCGTAAAACTCTATGAAGTCACTGCATGACGCTGGTGTCAGAGTGTCATGTGATGCATGGCTGTAGCTCCACCTCCACCACCAGGTTATTACTGATGTAAACATCTGCACTCACTTCTACCGTTATCAAGTGATAATTCCCAGCAGGCTGCTTATCAGCACCATTTTATCGATGACAGCATGTTGTCTGGAGCCTACTCACTGATAAGATGACAACTGTGATCTTATCCACTGATAACAGTCTAATCTGCTTGCAGTTAGGTTTAGGGGTAGGTTTAGAGAAGGGTGTAGCAATGTTTGTAGCAAAACCCCTAGACCCCTCCAACCGTAACCCTAAGCCTAAATCCCCGACCTGTGAGGTGGTTAGGTTAGGTTAGGTTGAGGGTCGGGCATTTAGGTTTAGGGTTACGGTTAGCGGGGTCTAGGGGTTTTGCGTCTTGGAACAATGCGAGTCTGCAGAGCATGGCCATTCTGAGACGAAAAAGTCCTGCTGATGACGATCTTATCTACTGATAACGGTAGAATCCGCTGACATGTTGTGTTGCTTCATGTGTAAAAATACTACTAACTACTGGCTGAAACAATCACTGCTTCTGTACAGTAGCCTATGTCGACACGTTAGGGGTCCAAACTGTTTAAAATAACTGCTTTTTATTATGCTTTTATTATTATTATTATTATTATTATTATTATTATTATTATGGGGGTTGTGTTTGGCACACCTAATGATACTTATTCTAATTAACATGTATGTTGTTGTATAATAGAAGATGCAAATATTACTTCCTGACATTGTGCATAATGTACTATAATGAATCGTTGCGATGCTGTAAATGTGTAATGACAAAACAAAACAAAATAAGCGTTTTAGCAGTATTTGTGTATTAATGGACTTCCCTCACCTACCTTTTTGTTTAGTGTTTTTATATGCCCCCCCCCCCCCCCTCTCTCTCTCCCTCTCCCCTAAATCAGTGGTTTTCAACCATTTTGACAGAGAACCACCATTTGATGACACCATTTGACATTTTAGCCCCACAGATCCCATAACTAAAGATATATTTTCCTTATTTTTGTCCACAATTCCAGGCTGGATTTGGGGAAACCAAACAGTCCAACATACAGATCAAAATGACCATTAATCTTCTACATTCTCTAGTTGTGTAGACTTGGGATAATTCACATGATGAATATTTTAACTCTTGAGAGTGTAAACATGAAACCAAATGGACCCGCAAGGGTCCATTTGGTTTCATGTTTACGTTCTCAAAGAGTTACATCTGGTTAACCAACTGTCCATCATTTAGCCTGGGGACCACTTGGAACCCTCTCAAGGACCACTGGTGGTCCCCGGACCACTGGTTGAAAACCACTGTCCTAAATGCTTTGCCTTGTTAAATCCATAGTCATACCAGGAATAAGTCCTGATGTGTCTAATGGCCAGCGTATGGATGTAATTTATATAAATAATATTACAGTAGCCTACAGTACTAAGAGTTATCAGAAGTTGTAAAATCCTTTATATTAACAACTTTTCATGTTATTTTAAAATACGCTCTCTCTGTTTTTGATATTGTACATTTAATATATAATCATGGTACTAAGTGGATCTATACCTATTGCATGGTCCATATTAGTACATTTACATTACGTAATGTAAACATTCTTCAAAACACACGCACACACACACACACACACACACACACACACACACACACACACACACACACACACACACACACACACACACACACGCGCGCGCACACGCACACACACGCACACACACACACACACACACACACACACACACACACACACACACACACACACACACAGCATTTAACAAAACACACATTCAGTGGTTCAAACCAACGTGTATAACTAAATACTGTATGTGTGTGTGATTATCATTTTACAATATCACATTGTAGGGAAATACATTGTTTTCACATAGATAGATTTGCACTGACTTTGCACTGAAGAATACAAAACAACCCATCCGGTACACACTGAACTCTCAGTCAAACAGAGTTCAACTTCAACTTTTAATTAGACGTAATGAATTCTGATTCATTTTAATGGGGATCCACCATGAATTTGTCTTTTTTTATCGCACAATTTTCTAACCTATTTTTTCAACCACCATTTTTTCACGAGCCAATTCCTAATGTGATCCTGGGCTCTAGACGCCCTCCACAAACCAGGGGAGGATTCCTAATGTGATCCTGGCAGCGGACTGGCCTCATGCTTCCTTCAATGCATGAGGAGTCCAAGCTGCCTTGTCTTCACCTGATAGGGGGGAGTTTCCCTGGTTGGACGTCGGGGGAGGCAGTCTAGTTCCTGTCCCCTCCATCAGGGGGAGGCAGTCTAGTTCCTGTCCCCTCCATCAGGGGGAGGCATCCTGTCCCCTCTATCAGGGGGAGGCAGTCTAGTTCCTGTCCCCTCCATCAGGGGGAGGCAGTCTAGTTCCTGTACCCTCCATCAGGGGGAGGCAGTCTAGTTCCTGTCCCCTCCATCAGGCTGGCCAGGGGGAGGCAGTCTAGTTCCTGTCCCCTCCATCAGGCTGGCCAGGGGGAGGCAGTCTAGTTCCTGTCCCCTCCATCAGGCTGGCCAGGGGGAGGCAGTCTAGTTCCTGTCCCCTCCATCAGGCTGGCCAGGGGGAGGCAGTCTAGTTCCTGTCCCCTCCATCAGGCTGGCCAGGGGGAGGCAGTCTAGTTCCTGTCCCCTCCATCAGGCTGGCCAGGGGGAGGCAGTCTAGTTCCTGTCCCCTCCATCAGGCTGGCCAGGGGGAGGCAGTCTAGTTCCTGTCCCCTCCATCAGGCTGGCCAGGGGGAGGCAGTCTAGTTCCTGTCCCCTCCATCAGGCTGGCCAGGGGGAGGCAGTCTAGTTCCTGTCCCCTCCATCAGGGGGAGGCAGTCTAGTTCCTGTCCCCTCCATCAGGCTGGCCAGGGGGAGGCAGTCTAGTTCCTGTCCCCTCCATCAGGCTGGCCAGGGGGAGGCAGTCTAGTTCCTGTCCCCTCCATCAGGGGGAGGCAGTCTAGTTCCTGTCCCCTCCATCAGGGGGAGGCAGTCTAGTTCCTGTCCCCTCCATCAGGGGGAGGCAGTCTAGTTCCTGTCCCCTCCATCAGGCTGGCCAGGGGGAGGCAGTCTAGTTCCTGTCCCCTCCATCAGGCTGGCCAGGGGGAGGCAGTCTAGTTCCTGTCCCCTCCATCAGGCTGGCCAGGGGGAGGCAGTCTAGTTCCTGTCCCCTCCATCAGGCTGGCCAGGGGGAGGCAGTCTAGTTCCTGTCCCCTCCATCAGGCGCCCTGCCTGGCCAGGGGGAGGCAGTCTAGTTCCTGTCCCCTCCATCAGGCTGGCCAGGGGGAGGCAGTCTAGTTCCTGTCCCCTCCATCAGGCTGGCCAGGGGGAGGCAGTCTAGTTCCTGTCCCCTCCATCAGGCTGGCCAGGGGGAGGCAGTCTAGTTCCTGTCCCCTCCATCAGGCTGGCCAGGGGGAGGCAGTCTAGTTCCTGTCCCCTCCATCAGGCTGGCCAGGGGGAGGCAGTCTAGTTCCTGTCCCCTCCATCAGGCTGGCCAGGGGGAGGCAGTCTAGTTCCTGTCCCCTCCATCAGGCTGGCCAGGGGGAGGCAGTCTAGTTCCTGTCCCCTCCATCAGGCTGGCCAGGGGGAGGCAGTCTAGTTCCTGTCCCCTCCATCAGGCTGGCCAGGGGGAGGCAGTCCAGAGCCCAGGATTACTGTATTACTGTATATCTGAAGATTGATATGATGAATTGATTTTAAATCCATGTTGGATTCCCTTGTAGTTTAACTTCCCACTGCAAGGAAGATTATTAGACCACTAAGACCACACACATATAGTAGATGTTTTTTTTTTCCTCCTGGGAGACTGCAGTGCCTTGTTCCTACCACTAGAGGACAGGTATATACTGTAAATATACTGTAGTTATCAGAGTCATGTGTGAAAAACTAATCTCCTCTGTGAACGAATGAATGATGCTCTTCTTTCTTGATCAGAGACACAGCTGTAACATTCTACCACTGTACAGAATAGAAAAAAAAACAAAACATGGTGATTTGTAAAAACATTGATGGGATTGGTTTATCTTTGTTGTCTGTTTGAAGCTTATTGTTTGTTTTTAGGTAATATTTAACCGTCTCTGATCCTCTCCTTTGTGTGGTAGCAGAATTAACAACCAATAATGAAGGTTTTATTGATATTATTGGTGTTTTTAGTATCAGTGACTGATATCCTGCTGCTGATATGATCTCACTGTGACCTGCTGATTTTCCTGTCCGCGTGCATATGTGTGTGCGTAAGACAGACTGCGTGCGTGTGTGTGTGTGTGTGTGTGTGTGTGTGTATGCGCGTGTGTTTGTGTGTGCGTAAGACAGACTGTGTGGCTGTGTCCATTCTTGTACAGCGCTAGTGAGCTATGGAATAGTGTGCGTGTGTTTGTGCGTGCGTGAGAATAGAAAAGGTGTGCATGGCAGCGCGTGTGTGTGTGTGTGTGTGTGTGTGTGTGTGTGTGTGTGTGTGTGTGTGTGTGTGTGTGTGTGTGTGTGTGTGTGTGTGTGTGTGTGTGTGTGTGTGTGTGTGTGTGTGTGTGTGTGTGTGTGTGCATGGCAGCGTGGGTGCTGTGCTTGTGTGTGTGAATAAGTGGTTGAGTTCTTGCTTGTGTGGCCGCGACCGCGAGTGAGAGTGCATGTGTGTGTGGGCGTGTGTGTGCGCGTATGTGTAAGTGTGTGTGTAACCATGCTGCTGCCACCATGCTATGTGACTGCACAGCCGTATCAATAAAGGTGAATTCAAAGGGCTCAGATCACGACTCGATGAATTTATTTATTTTACAGTGTCTGAAACATGATTAACATCACAGGCATGCAGTGAAGCACTAGATTCTACTTCATGACACCAGATTCTAGTTTTTGATACTATAGATTCTAGTGTCTGACATGAAATTAGTTCCCAACACTAGTTTTTTGACACTATTCCAGTTTCTCACACTACATTCTAGTTTCTGACACTAGATTCTAGTTTATGGAGCTAGATTCTAGTTTCTGACACTAGATTCTAGTTTCTGACACTAGATTCTAGTTTCTGACACTAGATTCTAGTGTCTGACACTAGATTCTAGTTTCTGACACTAGATTCTAGTGTCTGACACTAGATTCTATTTTCTGACACTAGATTCTAGTTTCTGACACTAGATTCTAGTGTCTGACACTAGATTCTATTTTCTGACACTAGATTCTATTTTCTGACACTAGATTCTATTTTCTGACACTAGATTCTAGTTCTTGACGCTACATTCTGGTCTCCTGTTGTCCATCAGGTGAATTTCGATGATCAAATAATTTCTAAGATGGAAAAACGAAACAAAAAGTGTTGTATCCTGCCCTTTTCTATTTCTTGCTAATTAGATATTGTATGTCATCATGATTTGTCACGACCCGAGTTGGCTTTGTCCACGGCAAAATCGTCTTTCTAGGCCTATAAATTATTTTTCAAAAGTTTGACGTCACTGCGCAGGTCCATAGTTACTCCCTTGCCATGCACACTGACGGTGGCAACGTGTGAAAAGAACACTCACAATCTGATAACATGACGTATTTTTACTGATCAGAGCGGCAGCTTTTGCGATTCCACCCCAAATATAGCAGAGTTGGCTTTGTCCGCGTTGGAATCGTCTTTATATTAATTATTTTTTCGAAAAGTCTATGATTAAAATGAATGAGGAACAGACTTCTGGAACCGGGGCGGGGACGTCACTGCGCAGGTCTACAGTATATGTATCAGTTCACAGGAATCAAGGTAGGAATTAATGTGTTTTGCTGTGGAATTCTCCAGATAACTCATTCCTGCATGACCTTTTTAAAAACTCCCGTTCCTCGACCAGAACAAATATATTATGTAAATATTATGTTAAGTTGCCACATGTATATTAGTGTCAGAGGTTCAGATAATACATGTCAGAGTGAAAACGATGGTTGAACAACAATAAACAGCATCTGGCAGCTGGCTGTGTTTGTTCACACTCAAACTGGAAGCTGGAACTTGGAGGCTAAAAGCTGCTGGAATTTGGAAGTTTAGTTTTCACCAAAACAAAGCTGGAGTTTGTGTATTTTCATTACCTGCATAAGGAGAGGGTTGTGGGGGGGGGCAAATCCCTTGAATAGTTCAACCAACCCGCCAGGGCCGGATCTAGGCATGGGCATTGGGGGGGAGGGGCTGCCCCACCAAACATGGCATGCAGAACAACCCAAATTTCAAAGATATTTCAAATTAAAGTACTTTTATTTATTTAAAACTACGCTACCAACTAAATACAATTGTTGCACCACTAAACCACCAGCATTTCATCATTGAATTGAAAACAGAAAACTCAGACCTTTAGCTTTATGCATGCTGCGTGTCTGTTGCAACTTAACTGATGTTATTATTGATGCTTTACTGGACTAATAAAAGTCCTGTACATGGTATAAATCTCGTTGGTCATAGAACTAAAGTCGAGACCCAAAACAAAGATTAGATTTCTGGGAAACGTGTCACCTTGGGGACACAATTTAAGGTTCGAGACTCGCTACATTCACCATCTCTTAATTATATTGAAATTGAATTGAAACTGAATTTAATATACAGTATATATATATATATATATATTTTTTTTTTTTGTTTATTGCAATTTATTTTATATTTTATTTTTTCAAATCCCATCAGGGTCAGCTGTGTTGGTGCGACTGGTTCCATGCTGCACTGGTGAGTGGGAGTCCTGCGTTTGATACCAGTTTCTGCGTATCACTAGTACATATACAACTATTTTAATATGTATACTCCGTATATCATTTGAAATAATGAAGATATATTTTTTCGCAAAGTTTAGGAAAAGAGTGTATTATTTTAACATTCAACAGTGCAGTCAAACTGAATGTGCAAACTAACTCTATCCAACCAAATAACCACTAAACAACCAAACTAACTCTATCCAACCAAATAACCAGACTAAACAACCAAACTAACTCTATCCAACCAAATAACCAGACTAAACAACCAAACTAACTCTATCCAACCAAATAACCAGACTAAACAACCAAACTAACTCTATCCAACCAAATAACCAGACTAAACAACCAAACTAACTCTATCCAACCAAATAACCAGACTAAACAACCAAACTAACTCTATCCAACCAAATAACCAGACTAAACAACCAAACTAACTCTATCCAACCAAATAACCAGACTAAACAACCAAACTAACTCTATCCAACCAAATAACCAGACTAAACAACCAAACTAACTCTATCCAACCAAATAACCAGACTAAACAACCAAACTAACTCTATCCAACCAAATAACCACACTAAACAACCTGCCCAAACAGCATCTCTTATTAGAGGGATTTCTCACTTTTGGAACAAAAAAAAATCATTTACTCAAGCTTGTGTTATTGTATTATTATTGATTCCCCACAGTGGATTGGTACGGTCCATGGGAGTGGCTTAGCCTTTATAAATAGATTGGTACGGTCCATGGGAGGGGCTTAGCCTTTATTAGTGGATTGGTACGGTCCATGGGAGGGGCTTAGCCTTTATAAGTGGATTGGTACGGTCCATGGGAGGGGCTTAGCCTTTATAAGTGGATTGGTACGGTCCATGGGAGTGGCTTAGCCTTTATAAGTGGATTGGTACGGTCCATGGGAGGGGCTTAGCCTTTATAAGTGGATTGGTACGGCCCATGGGAGGGGCTTAGCCTTTATAAGTGTGGAGTCCCTCCCTCCTGGTGCAATCAGTCAGTGCACAGCAGGACTGGTGTGACTGCATGGTCCCCCAAGGCCAACTTTAGATCTTCAACTCTGTCTGTGTTTAAACAACCAACTTCTCTGCAACAAAACATCCCTGATGTTTGTTTGTTTTTTTCCTGGTAAATGAATAACAGTTTTGAGTGTTTTTAAGCAGTGCATCGTGGCAAACAGTACCTCACACTAGGCAAAGTGTGACTGTAGTGTTAGTGATGGATCTATCATAGTTCAAATGGAGTTTTAAGTTATAATGGGTTTGTATAGGAAGGGGGCGGGGCAGCTAAAATGAACATGAAATATCTATACACTAAATGGAGTAACTTATAAACTGTCTGGGGTGTATGTATGAATGAATGAATGAATGAATGAATGAATGAATGAATGAATGAATGAATGAATGAATGAATGAATGAATGAATGAATGAATGAAAATTGTATTAACAGAGATGAGAGTTCCAGTACAAGTCAAGTCCACACTGCTACAAAACTGATAACAGCTTGGAGAATTACAGTACAATTCAAGTACAACTACGTCAAATCTGACAGAGCTGATTGACACACTAGCTAATCATACACTTGTTTACAATAGTGGCTTAACTTGTTCATTTCATTAAGGCATTCAAATACATACATGGCACTGAGTAGATGATATAAATAATCATCATGTTGAAAACGTCGATTCCATCAAATTGAGCTAAAAAAAAACGCTTTCTAAAATTTAGCCTACGATCCGTGACGTCTTGGTGTTCACCATTCATTTAGAGTAGGGGTTTTCAACCGGTGGTCCGGGGACCACCAGTGGTCCCTGAGAGGGTTCCTGGTGGTCCCCAGGCTAAATGATGGAAAATTGGCTAAACAAATGTAACTCTTGAGAATGTAAAAATGAAACCAAATGGACCCTTGCGGGTCCATTTGGTTTCATTTTCACACTCTCAAGAGTTAAAATATTCAACTGAATTAGCACTATTTAATCAACAAAACTACACTGTTTTGTTCCCCAAATCCAGCCTGGAACTGTGAACAAAACCAAAAGAATTCTTTAGTTTTAGGTCTTTGGGGCTAAAATGTCGTCAAATGGTGGTCCGTGGCTTAAATCCTGAATAAATGGTGGTCCCTGGAGTCATAAAGGTTGAAAACCACTGATTTAGAGAACAACAACAACCAGGGGCGCAATCCTGCGTCCGTCCTCATGGGGGCCCAAAAAGCTTCCTGAAAGCTTCGTGTGGTTGGATCAATGTTGTTGTTGTCAACAACAACATTGATCCAACCACACGAAGCTTTCAGCCAGTCAGTGGTTTTGTTGTTAGACTCCAGTTGAACCACTAGATGTCTCTGTTCTACTTAGAATAATCCCCATGTGGAGCTTCAGTCACTGCTCCGTCCCTGTACGGTACGGTACGGTGGGCCCTGAAATAAAAACCACCAACTATTGAGCTCCGTCCCTGTACGGTACGGTGGGCCCTAGAATAAAAAACACCAACTAGAGCTCCGTCCCTGTACGGTACGGTGGGCCCTGAAATAGAAACCACCAACTATGGGCTCCGTCCCTGTACGGTGGGCACTGGAATAAAAACAACCAACCATGAGCTCCATATATCCTATACACACATTACACACACCGTGATGGTGTTTTTTTCCCCTTGATAGTCATGGTAGTATACTATATACGGTCCTATATCAGCCACATATATAGTCAAATCCACAGACATTAGACACAGTGCACATATTTATCACCAAAGCGCCGCATGCATATTCATAGAGCGGCTGATGGAACTGCGAGGATGTGTAGCGGCGGAGTGCCGCGGCAGAAGGCGAATGTTAATTCAATTACACAGCAGCTGTTACATGGCGCCTGTGGCCACGCTGTTTGTGCTAGAACAGAAATCTGATATTAGGGTCCTGAGCTATAAAAAAAGAAAGAAAAAAGAAAATAAAAAGAAAAGCTGGTTGCTAGGAGGAGTGAGAACGGGTTACCGCCGTAAACCGCATTTTAAAGAGCTTTTTAATGTTCATTTCTGCTTCGTTTGAGGAATTCGGAGTGTGTGTGTGTGCGTGTGCGTGTGCGTGTGCGTGTGCGTGTGCGTGTGCGTGTGCGTGTGTGTGTGTGTGTGTGTGTGTGTGAGGGTGTTAATATTTGTGTTTGTGTTGTTGATTGAGTGATTTTTTTGGGGTTGTTAATGTTATGTGCCGCGCCTCTTTTTATAGAGGCATGTTTTTTTTATCCTAGCCAACCTGCACACGTAGTTAAAAACAACAAAAAGAACATGAAACAAAGGAGTGATTTCCTGGTGTTCATTCTAGTCACGGATGGTGTTTACCTGCTGCTGTTGTTCCTTTGGGGAAAACAAAGTATAGTCTGGGATGGAGTTGGTTTTCACCTCACTATAACTGGTCCCAGACCTGACCCAGGTCATATCTATGTTCCCTCATGGTTTTCACCTCATTATAACTGGTCCCAGACCTGACCCAGGTCATATCTATGTTCCCTCATGGTTTTCACCTCATTATAACTGGTCCCAGACCTGACCCGGGTCATAACTGGTCCCAGACCTGACCCAGGTCATATCTATGTTCCCTCATGGTTTTCACCTCATTATAACTGGTCCCAGACCTGACCCAGGTCATATCTATGTTCCCTCATGGTTTTGGTCCCAGATCTGACCCAGGTCATATCTATGTTCCCTCATGGTTTTCACCTCATTATAACTGGTCCCAGACCTGACCCAGGTCATATCTATGTTCCCTCATGGTTTTCACCTCACTATAACTGGTCCCAGATCTGACCCAGGTCATATCTATGTTCCCTCATGGTTTTCACCTCATTATAACTGGTCCCAGATCTGACCCAGGTCATATCTATGTTCCCTCATGGTTTTCACCTCACTATAACTGGTCCCAGACCTGACCCAGGTCATATCTATGTTCCCTCATGGTTTGGGTTAGGTTTAGGCCAGTCGTTTTAAACCTTTTTGATCCCAGGGACCACTATCTATGCAGAATTCGAGCCACGGTCACGGACCACCATTTCAGGACATTGTTTAGCCCCACAGACCCCAAAACTAAAGATTTATTTTGCTTTTGTCCACAATTCCAGGCTGGATTTGGGAAACCAAACAGTCCAACATACAGATCAAAATGACCATTAATCTTCTACATTCTCTAGTTGTGTAGACTTGGGATAATTCACATGATGAATATTTTAACTCTTTAGACTGTAAAAATGAAACCAAATGGACCCGCAAGGGTCCATTTGGTTTCATCTTTATGCTCTCAAAGAGTTACATCTGGTTAACCAACTTTCCATAATTTTGCTGGGGACCACCTGGAACCCTCTCAAGGACCACTTTTGGTCCCTGGACCACTGGTTGAAAACCACTGGTTTCGGCATAAAGACACTATGGTGAATATACCAGTCTAACCAGTGATCAGACACAGGGGTAAGGGGTTGACACTATGGCGAATATACCAGTCTAACCAGTGATCAGACACAGGGGTAAGGGGTTGACACTATGGTGAATATACCAGTCTAACCAGTGATCAGACACAGGGGTAAGGGGTTGACACTATGGTGAATATACCAGTCTAACCAGCGATCAGACACAGGGGTAAGGGGTTGACACTATGGTGAATATACCAGTCTAACCAGTGATCAGACACAGGGGTAAGGGGTTGACACTATACCAGTCTAACCAGTGATCAGACACAGGGGTAAGGGGTTGACACTATGGTGAATATACCAGTCTAACCAGCGATCAGACACAGGGGTAAGGGGTTGACACTATGGTGAATATACCAGTCTAACCAGCGATCAGACACAGGGGTAAGGGGTTGACACTATGGTGAATATACCAGTCTAACCAGCGATCAGACACAGGGGTAAGGGGTTGACACTATGGTGAATATACCAGTCTAACCAGCGATCAGACACAGGGGTAAGGGGTTGACACTATGGTAAATATACCAGTCTAACCAGTGATCAGACACAGGGGTAAGGGGTTGACACTATGGTGAATATACCAGTCTAACCAGTGATCAGACACAGGGGTAAGGGGTTGACACTATGGTGAATATACCAGTCTAACCAGTGATCAGACACAGGGGTAAGGGGTTGACACTATGGCGAATATACCAGTCTAACCAGCGATCAGACACAGGGGTAAGGGGTTGACACTATGGCGAATATACCAGTCTAACCAGCGATCAGACACAGGGGTAAGGGGTTGACACTATGGCGAATATACCAGTCTAACCAGCGATCAGACACAGGGGTAAGGGGTTGACACTATGGTGAATATACCAGTCTAACCAGCGATCAGACACAGGGGTAAGGGGTTGACACTATGGCGAATATACCAGTCTAACCAGCGATCAGACACAGGGGTAAGGGGTTGACACTATGGCGAATATACCAGTCTAACCAGCGATCAGACACAGGGGTAAGGGGTTGACACTATGGCGAATATACCAGTCTAACCAGCGATCAGACACAGGGGTAAGGGGTTGACACTATGGCGAATATACCAGTCTAACCAGCGATCAGACACAGGGTAAGGGGTTGACACTATGGCGAATATACCAGTCTAACCAGCGATCAGACACAGGGGTAAGGGGTTGACACTATGGCGAATATACCAGTCTAACCAGCGATCAGACACAGGGGTAAGGGGTTGACACTATGGCGAATATACCAGTCTAACCAGCGATCAGACACAGGGGTAAGGGGTTGACACTATGGCGAATATACCAGTCTAACCAGCGATAAGACACAGGGGTAAGGGGTTGACACTATGGCGAATATACCAGTCTAACCAGTGATCAGACACAGGGGTAAGGGTTGACACTATGGTGAATATACCAGTCTAACCAGTGATCAGACACAGGGGTAAGGGGTTGACACTATGGTGAATATACCAGTCTAACCAGCGATCAGACACAGGGGTAAGGGTTGACACTATGGTGAATATACCAGTCTAACCAGTGATCAGACACAGGGGTAAGGGTTGACACTATGGTGAATATACCAGTCTAACCAGCGATCAGACACAGGGGTAAGGGGTTGACACTATGGTGAATATACCAGTCTAACCAGTGATCAGACACAGGGGTAAGGGTTGACACTATGGTGAATATACCAGTCTAACCAGTGATCAGACACAGGGGTAAGGGGTTGACACTATGGCGAATATACCAGTCTAACCAGCGATCAGATCACAGGGGTAAGGGGTTGACACTATGGCGAATATACCAGTCTAACCAGTGATCAGACACAGGGGTAAGGGTTGACACTATGGTGAATATACCAGTCTAACCAGTGATCAGACACAGGGGTAAGGGGTTGACACTATGGTGAATATACCAGTCTAACCAGCGATCAGACACAGGGGTAAGGGGTTGACACTATGGTGAATATACCAGTCTAACCAGTGATCAGACACAGGGGTAAGGGTTGACACTATGGTGAATATACCAGTCTAACCAGTGATCAGACACAGGGGTAAGGGGTTGACACTATGGCGAATATACCAGTCTAACCAGCGATCAGATCACAGGGGTAAGGGGTTGACACTATGGCGAATATACCAGTCTAACCAGTGATCAGACACAGGGGTAAGGGTTGACACTATGGTGAATATACCAGTCTAACCAGTGATCAGACACAGGGGTAAGGGGTTGACACGATGGTGAATATACCAGTCTAACCAGCGATCAGACACAGGGGTAAGGGGTTGACACTATGGTGAATATACCAGTCTAACCAGTGATCAGACACAGGGGTAAGGGGTTGACACTATGGTGAATATACCAGTCTAACCAGTGATCAGACACAGGGGTAAGGGTTGACACTATGGTGAATATACCAGTCTAACCAGTGATCAGACACAGGGGTAAGGGGTTGACACTATGGTGAATATACCAGTCTAACCAGTGATCAGACACTGGAACTGTAGTTGTGATGCTGCTGCTAATTAGTTTGCTTTACCTTCATCAAAAGAAATCCTGACACACACACACACACACACACACACACACACACACACACACACACACACACACACAACACACACACACACACACACACACACACACGCACAGCGTCTGTTAATTGCTGTCCTCGTATACACACACATCCTATGTAAAGCTTTTGTTAATTAATGTCTTCCTGCTGTAGCGTGTTCTTTAGCGTGTTCTTTAGCGTGTTCTTTAGCGTGTTCTTTAGCGTGTTCTTTAGCGTGTTCTTTAGCGTGTTCTTTAGCGTGTTCTTCAGTGTGTTCTATAGCGTGTTCTATAGAACTATACAAACAATATAGTGATAAACAAGATGATATTTTTTGTTTTCTGTTTTTTTTTAACCCGTTCTGAATTTAAAAAAATAATAATTCAAAGATTTGAGCCACATTTTCACCATTTTCAAAAATATCAGACCTACAAGCTCATAATAACAGAACCAGTGTGGATTAATCCCTGGAGTCGAACCTGCAACCTGCTCTGTGTTGGTTCAGCATCTGGAGTCGAACCTGCAACCTGCTCTGTGTTGGTTCAACATCTGGAGTCTAACCTGCAACCTGCTCTGTGTTGGTTCAACATCTGGAGTCGAACCTGCAAC
Source organism: Benthosema pterotum (assembly GCA_039105355.1). NCBI lineage: Eukaryota > Metazoa > Chordata > Actinopteri > Myctophiformes > Myctophidae > Benthosema > Benthosema pterotum. The sequence goes on from CM076973.1 coordinate 53,273,610, forward strand.
CTGCTCTGTGTTGGTTCAGCATCTGAAGCTGAACATATTACATATCAAGCTGTGTATTAGCCTGCATGCCAGCGGTTTTCAACCTTTTTCATCCCAGGGCCCACCGTTTATTCAGCATTTGAGCCACGGACCGCAATGTGAGGACATTTTATCCCCACAGACCCCAAAACTAAAGATTTATTTTGCTTCTGTCCATGACCATTAATCCTCTAGTTGTGTAGATTAGGATTAATTCAGAGGGCGTAAAAATGAAACCAAATGGACCCGCAAGGGTCCATTTGGTTTCATTTTTTTACGTTCTCAAGAGTTACATCTGGTTAACCAACTTAGCCTGGGGACCACCTGGAACCCTCTCAGGGACCACTGGTGGTCCCCGGACCACCTGTTGAAAACCCCTGCCCTACACCCCCGTTTAGCGTGACTGATACAATCAAAGTGCCCCGTGGCACGGCGCGGCAGCGTGGCACAAGCTGTCTGGGCAACCGCCCAACTCTTAAAGAGCCAAGGACCCCCATCTAGACTGGGGGGTGTAGGGGGGGCAGGGGGGGGGGGCAGGGGGGTCACCCCGAAGAGGAAATCGCTATTTTTCTGTTGGCTCAGAACTGCTTGCCTTTAAAACAGGGGCGGATATAACATGTCCCATTTGGGGGGGCAAGAGAACATGTTGGAGGGGCAAGAGAAAATGGTATGGGGGCGGCTTCATCACGCCACGGGCGATGAAGCCGCACCCATACCATTTTCGGTTACAGGACTTTTATTAGTCAAGTAAAGCATCAATAATAACATCAGTTGTTGTTGAAGTTGCAACAGACACACAGCATGCATAAAGCTAAAGGTCTGACTCAGAGAGTTTTCTGTTTTCAATGATGAAATGCTGTTGGTTTAGTGGTGACACAGCTGTAGTTAGTTAGTAGCAGTAGTAGTGGTTCAAATCATTTTAAATAGAAGCACTTTAATTTGAAATATCTTGGCTTGTTGTTTTGCATGGCATCGTGTTTGGGGGGGGGGGCAGACTGGGCATTTAGGGGGGCATTGCCCCCCCCCCCCCCCCCCCCCCCCCCCATGCCCATGCCAGATCCGCCCCTGCTCGTCGTCAGAGATGTTGTGGTGGATGCCAAGAGTAGCGGCATCCTGGTGGGCATGGGGGGGGCATCTGGGGGGGCATTGGAGGGGGGGTGTAGAGACACACAGCCGTCCATGCTCAGTCTCCTGACATGCAGCAGATGAAGTGGGTTTCACAGACCATCGGAGCTCTCTGATGCCACTTGAAATGAGCTCTGATGTTTAAACTGGCACTAGCAGGTTACCAGGGTGATACCAGCAGGGGCGGATTGGCCATCTGGAGTACAGGGAGTTTTCCCGCTGGCCTGCGCCACCTAGTGGCCTGGTGGACAAGATCCAATAAAATGCACTAGTGGCACTTCCAAAATGCACTAGAATGCGCTAGATGCTCGTCTGGAACATACAGATCAAAATGACCATTAATCTTCTACATTCTCTAGTTGTGTAGACTAAGTTGGGCTAATTCACATGATGAATATTTTAACTCTTGGGGGTGTAAAAATGAAACCAAATGGGTGGTTTCATTTTTACGCTCTCAAAGAGTTACATCTAGTTAACCCCCCCAGGGTGGCCTGGCAAAGGCAAAATTGTCCCGGTGGGAAAATATGTGCCAATCCGCCCCTGGATACCAGCGTTAGAGTTACCAGGGTGATACCAGGGTTTTACCAGAGTGCTGCCATCCCGCAACCTCCAGCTCTTCAACAGAATTTATTTAGTTTTTCTTCCAAAATGTGTTAATAGCACAAACAGTCTCTTCGCATAGCACCTGCTTCGACCGTTATCAAGTGATAATTCCCAGGATGCTGCTTATTAACCAGAGTTCCTGCACCAGGCATGTTGTCTGGGAGCAGACTGACATCACTGCATTGATAAGACCAAAACCCAGAAATCCGTTGTGTCCGGTTGGACGGCTTGTTTTAAGCCCTGTGTCAGCATGGTGACGTGCTGGAGGTTATGTTTAGGGTTAGGGTTAGAGGAGGTCAGTATATTGACCTTGTTTTAAGCCCTGTGTCAGCATGGTGACGTGCTGGAGGTTATGTTTAGGGTTAGGGTTAGAGGAGGTCAGTATATTGACCTTGTTTTAAGCCCTGTGTCAGCTTGGTGACGTGCTGGAGGTTATGTTTAGGGTTAGGGTTAGAGGAGGTCAGTATATTGACCTTGTTTTAAGCCCTGTGTCAGCATGGTGACGTGCTGGAGGTTATGTTTAGGGTTAGGGTTAGAGGAGGTCAGTATATTGACCTTGTTTTAAGCCCTGTGTCAGCATGGTGACGTGCTGGAGGTTATGTTTAGGGTTAGGGTTAGAGGAGGTCAGTATATTGACCTTGTTTTAAGCCCTGTGTCAGCATGGTGACGTGCTGGAGGTTATGTTTAGGGTTAGGGTTAGAGGAGGTCAGTATATTGACCTTGTTTTAAGCCCTGTGTCAGCATGGTGACGTGCTGGAGGTTATGTTTAGGGTTAGGGTTAGAGGAGGTCAGTATATTGACCTTGTTTTAAGCCCTGTGTCAGCATGGTGACGTGCTGGAGGTTATGTTTAGGGTTAGGGTTAGAGGAGGTCAGTATATTGACCAAAATGATTGCAGTAAAGTAGCCGAATGTGCGTTAAAACAGACTGAATCGCGACGTGTTCGCAGTGCAGTCAAGGGGGCGGGGGGGGGGGGGGGGGGGGGGTCAGCAGAGCACAGTCCTGCTGATTACAACTAATAACTGAGATCTTATGAAATAAATGCTTAAACATGTAGCTAGATGTAATGTTAGAGACCATACAAGTAAACCCCAATTTCTCAACATTATAAGCCATTATTAGCCAAAAATCTAAATCTTCACATAGACTATATATTTTTAAAGGTTGACGCTGCAGCTGTTTCCCTGCAGACATTCACTTCCCTCTCCAGCAGCTTCATAATGAGCCAATAGGAGTGGAGGTGAGATTCAAATCTGTTTACAAACACATACAAGTTTACAAACAACAGTTTGTACACCTGAAGTCGACTAGAGCAGGGGTTTTCAACAGGTGGTCCGGGGACCACCAGTGGTCCTTAAGAGGGTTCCAGGTGGTCCCCAGGCTAAATGATGGAAAGTTGGTTAACCAGATGTAACTCTTGAGAATGTAAAAATGAAACCATTTCATTTTTACACTCTCAAGAGTTAAAATATTCATCATCTGAATTACCACCGCTTAATTAAGAAGTTTACACTGTTTTCTTGGCAACATCCAGCCTGGAATTGTGGACAAAACCAAAGGAATTCTTTAATTTTAGGTCTTTGGTGTGAAAATATAATCAAATGGTGGTCCGTGGCTCAAATGCTGAATAAATGGTGGTCCCTGGGGTGAAAAATGTTGAAAATCCCTGGATTAGAAGATAAAAGATAGTTGACTTTATTTTATTTTAGTATACCCCATCATGCCAACTGATTCCTCCACACAACACAAACGAAGCAATAGCCCAATTTGGGATGTGCATTCTCTCTCTCTCTCTCTCTCTCTCCTCTCTGTCTCTCTCTCTCTCTCTCCTCTCTCTCTCTCTCTCTCTCTCTCTCTTCTCTCTCTCTCTCTCTCCTCTCTCTCTCTCTCTCTCTGTCTCTCTCTCTCTCTCTCTCTCTCTCTCTCTCTCTCTCTTCTCTCTCTGTCTCTCTCTGTCTCTCTCTCTCTCTCTCTCTCTCTCTCTCTCTGTCTCTCTCTCTCTCTGTCTCTCTCTCTCTGTCTCTCTCTCTCTGTCTCTCTCTCTCTCTCTCTCTCTCTCTCTCTCTCTCCTCTCTCTCTCTCTCTCTCTCACTCTCACTCTCTCTCTCTCTCTCTGTCTCTCTCTGTCTCTGTCTCTCTCTCTCTCTCTCTCTCTGTCTCTGTCTCTGTCTCTGTCTCTGTCTCTGTCTCTGTCTCTCTCTCTGTCTCTGTCTCTGTCTCTCTCTCTCTCTCTCTGTCTCTGTCTCTGTCTCTCTCTCTCTCTCTCTCTCTCTCTCTCTCTTCTCACTCTCCACTCTCACTCTCACTCTCTCTCTCTCTCTCTCTGTCTCTGTCTCTGTCTCTGTCTCTCTCTCTCTCTCTCTCTCTCTCTCTCTCTCTCTCTCTCTCTCTCTCTCTCTCTCTCTCGATGAAGAGATGAAGCCGCACCCATACCATTTTCAGTTCCAGGACTTTTATTAGTCAAGTAAAGCATCAATAATAACATCAGTTGCTGTTGAAGTTGCAACAGACACGCAGCATGCATAAAGCTAAAGGTCTGACTCAGAGAGTTTTCTGTTTTCAATGATGAAATGCTGTTGGTTTAGTGGTGACACAGCTGTAGTTAGTTAGTAGCAGTAGTAGTGTTTCATTTGAATTGAAATATATTTGGAATGTGGGTTGATTGCATGCCATCATGTCTGGTGGGGCAGTCAGGGCATTTTAGAGGCATTGCCCCCCCCATGCCCATGCCTAGATCCGCCCCTGCTCTCAGAATGAACAGGGTGTGATGGTTGGTTCTCATGGTGTCAGTCTGGGGGGGGGGGGGGGGGGGGGGGGGGGGGGGGGGGGGGGGTGGGGGGGTGGGGGGGGGGGGGGGGCGCTAACACTCTCCAAACACGCAGCTGTAGACTAGACTGTCTGGAAGGATCCTGGTATTATAAAGACCCTCGTTTGGTT
>CM076973.1:53278791-53304379 GCA_039105355.1 Benthosema pterotum
TTGCTACTAAACCAAACCCTAACCCTATAAGGTTTTAACACGAGGTGGCGATGGATGATGGACAGACCATGGTTTCTGAGCCCCATTATCTCATTTACCGCGATCGTGTGTGTTTGTCGTTTTCTGCTATATGCCACGCCTCAAGTGTGTTCAGTGAAAAAAACTTTTTTTTATGTCTTGACTAACCTGTCCTCGCACGATCTGAGTGTACAAATGTGAACCAAACGGACCTGCCAGGGTCCGTTTGGTTCACATTTGCACACTCTCAGAAAAAAAAATGAAAATGGGTGGAATTCCCCTTTAAGGGCTTATGAGGCTAACATTTTTTGCGGCTATACAGACAGATTTTGGAATTTAATTTTTGGTCGAAAATGGCTCTTTCAACACCTTGGGTTGCCCACCCCTGCGATAGACTAAACTCGGAAGCAGAATAAATATTGGGCCCTGGTATGAAAATGGCTGAGAACCACCCTAAAATCCCCCAATGTCTGCAGTGATCCACAGCCACAGCAGATCCACAAGTTCCACAACACATGGAAGCATAATACTGTAATTCACGCTGTGAGCTTGTAGAGCAGTGGCATAAATCACCTTTTTATGTTCTTTGAACAGGACAGCTCTGTGTTAGAACGGAACAGGGATGTCCTTCATCCACAATCTGCCTCCAGGGGCGGATGTAACATGTCCCATATGGGGGGGGGGGGGGGGGGGCAAGAGAACATGTTGGAGGAGCAAGAGAAAATGGTATGGGTGCGGCTTCATCGCCCGTGTCGCTTCGCGCCACGGGCCTGAAGCCGCACCCATACCATTTTCAGTTACAGGACTTTTATTTAGTCAAGTAAAGCATCAATAATAACATCAGTCGTTGTTGAAGTTGCAACAGACACGCAGCATGCATAAAGCTAAAGGTCTGACTCAGAGAGTTTTCTGTTTTCAATGATGAAATGCTGTTGGTTTAGTGGTGACACAGCTGTAGTTAATAATAATAATAATAATAATAATAATAATAATCTTTATTTGTATAGCACCTTTCATGACATAAAATGCAGCTCAAAGTGCTTTACATTGCAGTAGAGAAGAAGACAAAAAAGTGGGTATAAATTAAAGAGATCATTAAAATACATCAAAGAAGCAGTACAGTGAGGACCTGAAATAAGGCATAAAATATAAAATCATAAAATATAGAATCACAGAGAATCAGTTAAAAGCAAGTGCATAGAAGTACGTCTTGAGTTGTGCTTTGAAAATGACTACAGAGGCTGCCTGTCGAATGTATAATGGGAGTTTGTTCCACGCCGTCGGTCCATAGAAGCAAAAGGCTGCTTCACCGTGTTTTTAGTTTGTTCCACACCGTCGGTCCATAGAAGCAAAAGGCTGCTTCACCGTGTTTTTAGTTTGTTTCAGTCGGTCCATAGAAGCAAAAGGCTGCTTCACCGTGTTTTTTAGTTGCCATTTTAGGCACCGCAAGCAGGCCTGCAGTGGAAGACCTGAGGGGTCGGCCTGGGACATACTTAGGCAGGCAGTCATGTAGGTAGGAAGGTGCAAGACCATTAAGCGCTTTATAGACAAGTAAAAGAATTTTAAAGTTAGTAGCAGTTAGTTAGTAGCAGGAGTAGTGTTTCACATCATTTTAAATATAAGCACTTAATTTGAAATATCTTGGGTTGTTTTGCATGGCATCGTGTTTGAGGGGGGCATTTATGGGGGCGTTGCCCCCCATGCCCATGCCTAGATCCACCACCCATGTCTGCCTCTATAATTCATCCTTTTAACAAACTGTGATTGGCACAGGCTGACGTAAAGTACAGCCATGGGTAATTCAGCTCATTATCAGAAAATGCTCAGTAATGAAGAGGAATTATGGGGGGAATGAACGGGAATTACAGGCAATGAGAAGAAATAGACTCTTAAACGTACAGAAACTCAGGAGGACTCTGAACCTCGGCTGTAAATCTGAGAGACTGTCAGAGAAAGTTCCTCTAGAATACAGGACTGTCAGGGAGAAACCTGCTATGACCACAGTTCAACTCTTATATAAATGGATGCCATGTTTTATACTTTAAGACAGTGGTTTTCAACCATTGTGATACCAGGGACAACTATTTATTCAGCATTTGAGCCACGGAGGACCACCGCTTGATGACATTTTAGTCCCACAGACTCAAAAAAACTAAAGATTTATTTTTGTTTTGTCCACAATTCCAGGCTGGATTTGGGGAAACCAAACAGTCCAACATACAGATCAAAATGACCATTAATCTTCTACATTCTCTAGTTGTGTAGACTTGGGATAATTCACATGATGAATATTTTAACTCTTTGAGAGTGAAAACAAATGGTTTCATGTCTACATGTCTCTTACATCTGCTTAACCAACTCTCCATCATTTAGCCTGAGGACCAAGCTGGGATAATTCACATGATGAATATTTTAACTCTTGAGGGTGTAAAAATGAAACCAAATGGACCCGCAAGGGTCCATTTGGTTTCATTTTTACACACTCAAAGAGTTACATCTAACCCCCCCCCCCCCCCCCCCCCCCCCCCCCCCCCCCCCCCTTTTTTTGCCTTTGCCTGCCTGGCAAAGGCAAAATTGTCCCGGTGGGAAAATATGTGCCAATCCGCCCCTGGCTGGGACAGTTAATATTTCAAATGCATTTCTTTAAGAAGTTATAATATCAAAACACTGAATTCAAGCACAAGTCAACACCACACCGATAACAAACAAACCAATTAATAATACTTGTAAAACTAATACTTTACAATGTCATCCACCATGTTCATTTATATACAAACTAATACTTTACAATGTCATTCACCATGTTCATTTATATACAAACTAATACTTTACAATGTCATTCACCATGTTCATTTATATACAAACTAATACTTTACAATGTCATTCACCATGTTCATTTATATACAAACTAATACTTTACAATGTCATTCACCATGTTCATTTATATACAAACTAATACTTTACAATGTCATTCACCATGTTCATTTATATACAAACTAATACTTTACAATGTCATCCACCATGTTCATTTATATACAAACTAATACTTTACAATGTCATTCACCATGTTCATTTATATACAAACTAATACTTTACAATGTCATTCACCATGTTCATTTATATACAAACTAATACTTTACAATGTCATTCACCATGTTCATTTATATACAAACTAATACTTTACAATGTCATTCACCATGTTCATTTATATACAAACTAATACTTTACAATGTCATTCACCATGTTCATTTATATACAAACTAATACTTTACAATGTCATTCACCATGTTCATTTATATACAAACTAATACTTTACAATGTCATTCACCATGTTCATTTATATACAAACTAATACTTTACAATGTCATCCACCATGTTCATTTATATACAAACTAATACTTTACAATGTCATCCACCATGTTCATTTATATACAAACTAATACTTTACAATGTCATTCACCATGTTCATTTTATATACAAACTAATACTTTACAATGTCATCCACCATGTTCATTTATATACAAACTAATACTTTACAATGTCATTCACCATGTTCATTTATATACAAACTAATACTTTACAATGTCATATACATCACATACAGATCATAAATGACCATTAATCTTCTACATTCTCTAGTTGTGTAGACTTGGGATAATTCACATGATGAATATTTTAACTCTTTGAGAGTGAAAACAAATGGTTTCATGTTTACACTCTTAACATCTGGTTAACCAACTTTCCATCATTTAGCCTGAGGACCACCTGGAACGCTCTCAAGGACCACTGGTTTGAAAACTACTGCTTTATGACAGTGTCCCGCAAATGTAGTGAAAATATCCAAAAGTTCACAACGTGCTGCGACCAGGGGCGGATTGGCCATCTGGAGTACAGGGAGTTTTCCCGGTGGCCTGCGCCACCTAGTGGCCTGGACAAGATCCAAAATGCACTAGAATGCGCTAGATGCTCGCCTGGAACATACAGATCAAAATGACCATTAATCTTCTACATTCTCTAGTTGTGTAGACTAAGTTGGGCTAATTCACATGATGAATATTTTAACTCTTGAGGGTGTAAAAATGGACCCTTGCGGGTCCATTTGGTTTCATTTTTATGTAGCCGGTCTAGGGCTCACTCTTAGCTGACCCTCAATCTGCGTTGTGTTTTACGGGGAGGACTCAGGGATTCGGTCACTGTTTAGCCATCACTGGTATATTTATTTCTCTGTGTAGAAATAAAATGGCACACACATGCAGCAGGCATTAGCACAACACACCTCTGCATCACACCAACTTCTCCTCTGTTGGCTATCGGCAAAGAGGAAGAAGGGGAAGTAAACAAAGGCATATGACACTCGGAGAAACAGGAAGTGAGGACGTAAAGAACTTCAAAATAAAAGTGCAACACAAAAGTGCTCCCATAGCGAACTAATACAGGTACTACAAAATAAAAGTGACAATTAATAATATGATGCGTGAGGGATCTTTGGTGGAATGCATTACTGTATATCTTATATACCTGCTACATTCACCCCTCCTGAATTACACCAAAATCCTGAACAGCTGACAGGACCAAATACTGCCTGGGACTACCAACACTACATTAGAACTGGCACGGGAAAACATAAAGATCTAATCTTTACAATCAGCCAAAAAGCTGCCTGATCAACAGGCTCAGAGAAAACAAAAGGTTGCGCAGGCCTTAGTCCCTCTGAGAATCGGTCGGTGCCGTGTACACCAAACCACCCGGCCCACCTGAGTCCCAAACCACACTGGTGAGTACATTCAGAAAGAACATCATACCATAAAGGCACAATGCAAATCAAAGAAAGGAAAGAAAAAAAAGTGTGTGAGAAAAACAGAGAACAACTCAACAAAACAAAACAACCCCTCTAGAACAGGGTAAAAAAAAAATGACTGGGTCCCTAAGCAGACTAGATGCTGAGCGGCTCCTGGACCATGGTCTCTATCAACCGGTTGACCTTCCTAACAACCCTGCCAGTACGTGTCCTGACTACACCCTGCGTGTCTGCTTGTGCGGGAACCTGACTGACTGGACCCTGTTCTTCCTCAACAACTGGTACTGTGTCAGGAACAACTGTCGGAGTGTGAACTGAGTGAACACTGGACGCTGTGTCTGATATGTCTACTGCTGGCACTGTGACTGGTCTGACTGACTGGACGCTACTGGTGTCAAACCCTGACGCTACATCTGGTGTAACTGACTGGTGTGACTCTATGTCTGCATCAGATTCGTCTTCGTCCGTATCAGCTTCATCACAGGATCGATGACTGGCACCGTCTTCTGCCCCACTGAGTACCCAGGCGCTTGTCCTATCCTCTGAATCCTCTTCGCCCAAGGAGTCGATGGAATCCTCCAGTTGAGACTCGTCCTCTGAGGCATCGAGACTGTCCTCAGTGTCCGACACACCACCAGTGGACTCTACAGGCAGGAAACTGATGTCCAGGATAAGGTTGCGATGCACCACCTTTGTCTTTCCGTTGTTATCCTCCAACTTGTAGATATGAGTCTGTGGATTGCTGTCCACGACAGTGTAGACCGTCGGTTCCCACTTGTCTGCAAGTTTCTTCTTTCCCCTCTCGCCTTTGTTGGCAAGGAGTACTCTGTCTCCCACGTTCAAACAAGTTCCCTTGACCTTCTGGTTGTAACCTCTGGCTTGCTTGTCTTGCTCTTTGATGGCATGTCTTTGAGCGATGTCAGCTGCTTCACGGAGGTGGGACATAAGCGTTGTCACGTAGCTGCTGTAGTCAACAACCACTGGATCATGCAGGACCTGTCTGAACATCACGTCGACAGGGAGTCTTGGAATCCGACCGAACATTAGATGGAAAGGTGCGTAACCTGTGGTCTCGTGCACCGTTGCATTGTATGCAAACGTCAGGGTCTGGATCTGCTGGGGCCACTTGGCTTTCTCTCTCAGTGGCAGTGAACGGAGCATATTCCCAAGAGTCCTGTTGAATCTCTCAGTTCCTCCGTTCCCCATGGGATGGTATGCTGTAGTGTGCGACTTGGAGACTCCTGACAGCTTGAGCAGTTCTGCGATAAGCTCACTCTCAAAATTAGCTCCTTGATCTGTGTGAATTCGTGCTGGAAATCCGTACACACAGAAGACGTTGTCCCATAACTTCCTAGCAACTTGCTTCGCCTGTTGGTTGGTGCAGGGAAAGGCGTGAGCCAACTTTGTAAAGTGATCGGTCAGAACGAGGACATCTACAGAACGTTGCTTGTTATCCTCCGCACTCCAGAAATCCAAACACACGAGTTCCATAGGAGCAGAAGTCCTGATGCTTTCAAGCGGGGCTCTGGCAGAAGGGTCCGGAGTCTTGGCCAGGATGCACCTCTGACAGCACTTCACGTAGTCTTTGATTTGATGCTCCATCCTGGGCCAAGAGAAACGCTGTCTCGCCAGGTGAATCGTCCTTGCCTGTCCTTGATGTCCGGCCAGATCATGTACACCACTCAAGGCTTTTCCAATCAGGTTCTGGGGCAAGACGAACTGGTGCCTCTTCTGCTTGCTCAGGGGATCCTTGGCGATTCTGTAAAGCACTCCATCAACAACCTTCAGTCTCTCCCACTGCTTGATAATTGCCAGAGTGTCTCTGTCCAGACCGTCTTTCTCTCGCCTTGAAGGTCTCCTATGTCGAGTCAGGAAGGGCATGACCTTAGAGATAGCGGGGTCAAGCTCTTGACTTCGCCTGAGTTCCTCCAGGGAGAAGGCAGGTAGTGGATCTTGCCCAGGTGGAACTAGCTGTTGCACGGACTGGACGAGTTCTGCTGCCCTTGACTCTGCAGCTTCATCCCAGTGATCATGAGAATCGAGAACGGCCTTCACGACGTCACCACACAGAGGTTGGGAACTTTTGGGCGCAGCACCCTGTTTCGTCTTCTTTGTCCGATGACATTGCACTTTCAGACGGAAGGCATCCTGGACTCCAGTCGCACCAACTCCATCAGACTCTGCAAGCAGGTTGTTGTAAGACTCTGTGACAAGTCGCTGCCCAACTGTCTTGGCAAACGGGTCCCGACTGAGAGCGTCAGCCACTACGTTTTTGGTTCCTGCAATGTGCTTCAGACTGAAGGTGTAAGGAGCGAGCTTGGCGACCCATCGTTGTTCACAGGCGTCGAGTTTGGGCTTGGTCATTATGTATGTGAGTGGATTGTTGTCCGTCCATACGGTGAAGGAATTGCCTTTCAGCCAGTGGCTGAACTTGTCGCAGATACTCCACTTCAGCGCCAAAAACTCGAGCCGATGAGCTGGATAATTCTTCTGAGAGCTGCTCAGGGTCTTGCTTGCGAATGCTATGGGTCGTGCCTTACTTTCACCAGCTGGTATCTGGGATAACACTGCTCCGAGCCCATCCAAGGAAGCATCAGTTGACAGGATCAGAGGACGTGAGAAGTCGGGGTGTGCAAGGACCACACAGTTCAGCAGACTGTCTTTGAGACTGACGAAGGCGGTGTCACACTCTGCAGTCCAATCATCAGGTCTGAGCTTCCTGTACGTTCCTGCCTTCACATCAATCTTCTTCCTTCCTCTTCTCTTTTGACCAGCAGTCAGTGCAAAGAGTGGCTTGGCGATGGATGAGCAGTTAGGGATGAAGTGCTGGTAGAAGAACACCATGCCCAGGTAGGACTTGATCCGTCGTACCGAGGGTGTACACCCGTCATCTTCCATGAGATCAGACTTTGACATCTTGGATATTACTTCCACCTTTGTGGGATCCACAGCTACACCGCTGCCATCTATGATGTGACCGAGAAACTTGACAGACGACCGCATCAGGTGACACTTCTTCGGGCTCAACTTCAAGTTGTGGTCTCTTAGACGCTGGAAGACGACCTCTAGTCGCTGCAAGGCCTCGTCTTCAGTCGAAGCAAAGACAAGTAAGTCATCTAAGTAGCATAAGAGGCTGCTGAAGTTCAGATCTCCAAATATACTCAACATCATGCGCATGAAGGAAGCTGGACTATTGCAGAGTCCCTGCGGCATCCTGTTGTACTCATGCAGGCCTAGTGGTGTGGTGAAGGCGGTGTATTTCTTATCCTCTTCAGCCATGGGGATGTTGTAGAAGCCGGACGTTAAGTCCATCGTACTGAAATAGGTGTTCCCTCCCAAAGCGGCCAAGCAGTCGGACTGGTGTGGAAGAGGATGGGCGTCCTTGAGTGTTCTCGCATTCAACCACCGGAAATCGGTGCAGATCCTCAGATTTCCGTCCTTCTTCCATACCATCACCAGCGGTGAGGCGTACTCACTGACAGACTTCCGAATTATCCCTTGCTCTTCCATGTCTGTCAGGACCTGGCGTAGTTTCTGGTAGTGAGCAGGGGGTACTCTCCGGTACGGAAGGCGGAATGGACGTTCATCAGTCAATCGAATGCGGTGGACAAACCCCTTCGCCTCGCCGCAGTCCATCTCATGCTTGGAGAAGACGTCATTGTACTGCTCGAGCAGCTGGACCAGCTTCTCCTTCCCAGTTTGGCTAGTCAGACAAGGCCGTATGTCGAGGCCGTCAAGACCAACATCTCGCAGTCTCTGTTCATGGTCTGAAGTGCTGGTTGCTGTCTGGTGCTTGACTGGAACGGTCTTGTCAACCTGGCTGGAGCCTTGGAGTAGCTCAAAATCTTCCACAGCTAAGCAGGGTGACACATCTGCCAGCTTACAGTTCCTCTTCAACGTGACCGGTCTGTCAGACAGGTTGGTGACCTTCATGGGGATCCACTATCACCCCACAGTGGTGTCACAACGCGGCCAACCATGATATTTCGTGGCATGGACTTGGACGAGGTCGGCTCCACGACCACGGTGCTTCCTGGTGACATGGGAGCATCGTTAGGGAGCTTACCCCAGACAAGGTGCTCATGCATCGGCAGAAGAGTGACTGACTGTTTGAGCTTGACTGTGCCAACCTTGTCCGGAAGCTCCTCACCCCTCCAACGGGACGTGTTGGCCATGAGGTCCAGGAACTGCTCACACTCTGGAGACGAGGAAAGGCTGCACACGGAGATAAGGCGCCAGTAATCATCACTGTTCTTCAACTTGTGCATGAGAAACTTGATGACATTTGTGCCGATAATCAGATCATCTCGCTGGCCTGGCACGACGAGGACTGGAACGATGCAGCTCTCTCCATAGATCTTCAGTTCAACCTCGTACATGCACTTCGGTTTAGTGAGCTTTCCTCCACAGCCCACCAAAACCACTTCCTGAGTCATCAATTTACGTTCTGACAGGACTTTCTGATTCAGCATCCTCTCCTCTGCTTCTTCACTGAAGGTGCAGGCCATGGAACCTGAATCAAGCATGCCTTTCATCTGGAATGTGTTGTTCACGTTGACTGGAGCGTAGAACAGCTCATCGTACGGTTCAATTCTGTGTGTGTTCTGTGCTATCACCTTCACACCAGCCGGTGCTGCACTGCACGCTTCCACATAACACTGTTCAACTTCATTGTCACTTCTGAGGGTTTGTTCGTTGACACCCACACGTCCCCTCTCCCAGTGCGGGCCTAGCAGTTTAAAGGTTGCTGCTGTGGAGGTGGATGTGTGGTCTGGTCCTCCCGTCGGGAGTGGAACTGGAACAATCTTTTTTGACGTGTCCTGGCCTGTAACATGACAGACATAGGCGGTCTCGTCGGCAGTGTGCTACGGTGGAGTGTTCCACCGACTTGCAGACCTTACACTGCTTTCTTTGTTGCTGGTCAGACGGTTGCGGTCTGTACACTGGCTGGTTATACTGGGCCATCGCCTGGTTGTTTTGAACGAGCGTGCGGTCAAGGAGGCCAATCAGAGTCCTCAGACAGTTGTCGTCGAACTGAGGAGTGGACGTGGTACACGCCTCGGCCTGGACAGGGGGCTGACTGGGCGCAGGTATGTCCTCAGACACGGATGCTTGAGCATGAACGGTGACAGGCCTCACGGGGCCAGGGCGGTGTGGTCTGGTGTTCAGTTGTTCTCTCGTGTCGATCTGGTAACGGTCAACGTGCTCCTGTATTTCACCAGCTGTCCATTTCTCTGGCGCTTTGAACCGCAGCACTGCAGCAAGAGAAGGATCAGGACAATACTTCACAAACATCATGGTTACCTCTCGACGTGGATCATCAATGTGTCGACCCTGTCTACTCAGGCCCTCCTCGGCTGCATCAACAGCTTTGTTAAGGCGGATCCAGTACTCAACCGGGTTCTCTCCTGCAACCGGAACGGTGCTATAGAAGTCTGCAAGAGGCATACTGGAACATGACACACTACTGAAATGCTGCTTCAGTATGTCAGTAATAACTTTGGGGTTCTCATGGGGCTTAAGTGATGGGTTGCTGCGTAGCGTTATACGGACAATGTCTTTGGCTTTGCCCATCAACTTAGACAACATTTCCTGATGCTGTTCTCCCAGCTGTATGCTCCTCTTCCTCAGGTAGGTCTCCATGAGCTCCTCCCACTCATGCACTGAAAGCTTGTCAGACCCATCTCCTCTGTACACAGGGGGCTCTCTCACATCGGATTGCATGACTAGCTTCACACCAGTCAGGTTAAGTGTAGAATCAACAACTGTCTGGCCTGTACCTGGGTTCTGAACCTGTACTTGACTGCCTTCATTTGTCTGACTCTCTCCTTTAACTGAGCTGATATAGACTGTCCTACTTGCTGGGCGATGTGCGTGATGAGATTGCTCAAAGCTGGGCTACTCATGTCTGGGATAGCTGACAATGGATTAGCGGGCATGTGTGTAGCGGGGGGACGACTGGATAAACGAGTGGACGTGAGAACTGGGGAACCTGCATTGTCTGGAACACTGACTGGATGGGTGGAGCTAACTGGCAACCTCACATCACCTGGCTTTGCACTTGGAGAACTAAAGAGTTGTGCTACTGCCCCCCTCCCAAAACCAGGAACTGGAGAGTCAAATAGCGGCATCCTCCTCCCCAAAGAGTTAAGCAGCCTGGCGCCCCTCCCCAAACCAGAAACTGGAGTGTTAAATAACTGGGCCCCTCTCCCCAAACCAGAACCAACAGTACCAACACTTTCCCATTTACAACATTGGAATCCATTTTTGTTCCAAGTAACGTGATCAATGTAAAAAAAAAAGTATTTCACAAGTACAATGAAAGGGTTTTTCTTTTCGTCAAATAACGTTTTCTTTCACTTGACACTTTACATTCGTCTTTTTTTTTTTTTTTGTTAGACTGACTTTTCAGTTTGAAATGTCTTTTAAAATTTCCGTTCCAAGGAAATGAAAATGAAAATAATAAAATGACCAAATTCCCCAATGTCCTTTATTACTGTGACAAAGTCACTTCAGTAACCTTTTCAAAAGGAACCTTAAGTCTTGTTGTTGTCAGACGACCCCTGGCGACCAAGCTGGCGTCGATCTCAGTGCATCCGGGTCACGGCACCAATGTAGCCGGTCTAGGGCTCACTCTTAGCTGACCCTCAATCTGCGTTGTGTTTTACGGGGAGGACTCAGGGATTCGGTCACTGTTTAGCCGTCACTGGCATATTTATTTCTCTGTGTAGAAATAAAATGGCACACACATGCAGCAGGCATTAGCACAACACACCTCTGCATCACACCAACTTCTCCTCTGTTGGCTATCGGCAAAGAGGAAGAAGGGGAAGTAAACAAAGGCATATGACACTCGGAGAAACAGGAAGTGAGGACGTAAAGAACTTCAAAATAAAAGTGCAACACAAAAGTGCTCCCATAGCGAACTAATACAGGTACTACAAAATAAAAGTGACAATTAATAATATGATTCGTGAGGGATCTTTGGTGGAATGCATTACTGTATATCTTATATACCTGCTACATTTACACACTCAAAGAGTTACATCTGGTTAACCAGCCAGGGTGGCCTGGCAAAGGCAACATTGTCCCGGTGGGAAAATATGTGCCAATCCGCCCCTGGCTGGGACAGTTAATATTTCAAATGCATTTCTTTAAGAAGTTATAATATCAAAACACTGAATTCAAGCACAAGTCAACACCACACCGATAACAAACAAACCAATTAATAATACTTGTAAAACTAATACTTTACAATGTCATCCACCATGTTCATTTATATACAAACTAATACTTTACAATGTCATTCACCATGTTCATTTATATACAAACTAATACTTTACAATGTCATTCACCATGTTCATTTATATACAAACTAATACTTTACAATGTCATTCACCATGTTCATTTATATACAAACTAATACTTTACAATGTCATTCACCATGTTCATTTATATACAAACTAATACTTTACAATGTCATTCACCATGTTCATTTATATACAAACTAATACTTTACAATGTCATTCACCATGTTCATTTATATACAAACTAATACTTTACAATGTCATTCACCATGTTCATTTATATACAAACTAATACTTTACAATGTCATTCACCATGTTCATTTTTACAAGGAGAGGAGAGGGGGGGGGGGGATGCTATCAAAGTAAAATGAGAAAGTAAAGCGTGTGAAATACCATGCAGAGGGCCGGTTCCTAATCATTCAGAGGGCCTAGAGAGAATTCATGGCCCATGGAGTGTAAAAATGAAACCAAATGGACCCTTGCGGGTCTCAAGAGTTAAAATATTCATCTTCTGAATTAGCACCACTTAATTAAGACGTTTACACTGATTTGTTGGCAAAATACAGCCTGGAATTGTGAACAAAATCAAAAGAATTCTTTAATTCTATAGGTCTTTGGTGTGAAAATGTAATCTAATGGTGGTCCGTGGCTCAATAAATACTGAATAAAGGGTGGTCCCTGGAGTCAAAAATGTTGGAAACCCCTGATTTAAATGAACATCTCCAATACTCATCATTTCAACATCAACAACTAAATGTAACTTTAGTTCGTAGCACTAACATCGTTAAGGTCTGGCTGTTTCAGAGCGATTTCATCATACGTGACGAGGGAAACATTATTGCCTCGTAAATCTACGTTCCGTATAATTAGCGACTAACAGGGAGCTACGTGTGCTGCTATAGGCTGTTCAGAATGCGACACATTCACATTCAATTAATGAAAAACATTTAAGAAAAGACTTCAGCATGGACTTAATGTTATTTCCATGACTTTGTTGGGTATTTCATCGCAGACCCAAGCTGAACTACAAAACCAGATCCTGTGGTCCTGGTGGACTGGTGGCACAGGAGACCATTAACACGTAATTAGGTAGTGCGAATCGTGGCCTGTATGTAGGAAACGTAAGCCGTTGGACGGCGCGATCCTACTTCAAATATATTATTTTAGTTTCATGTGACTTAAAGAAAACTGAGAGGAGTGTATAGTATAGGGCAGGGGTGTAAAACCCAAATACAGAGTGGGCCAAAATAGAAAAATTGGTACAAGTCGAGGGCCGGAGACACCGGTTTACCATGACGTAAACTGCTGTTTTTTTTTTTTTGTTTTTTTTTTTTTAACTTAAAACTTAAGTTTTATTGTAAAATAGCAGGTGTTCACGTCTCATAGCGACGTGAACACCTGCTATTTTTCGGGAAAAATGTTAAAAACACAGCGCCAAACACAGCGCAAATCTGAATATGTTCTTTCGGAGTGAACATTTTGTACAATCAGGTCAAAATATGTTAAAAGCTAAATGAGACTGAGTTGAGGAAGTAAAACAATTAGTCACATTCATTTCTTATCATGGTGTGTGTAATATACCAGAGGGCCAGTTCTAATACTAATTCAATATCATCCCGCGGGCCAAAGATAATACATTCACGGGCCTGATTTGGCCCCCGGGCCTTGAGTTTGACATATGTGGTATAGGGTGACCACGTCTGGGTGTTTTCATGGGGCTTTCTACTGACCATTACAGTACCTCTGGAATGTACTGGACCAACGTTTGGTCATTAGCAACACCCAGGGGCGGATCTAGGCGTGGGCATGGGGGGGGCGGGGGGGTGCCCCCCTAAATGCCCAGTCTGCCCCACCAAACATGATGACATCATCATCATCATAACCTTTATTTCAATTCGGGGTACAATCGAGGGGCATTCACTCATTTTCAATGTAGCCGAATATACGAAACAAAACACAACATCACCAACAACATCACAGAACAAAGCTAAAGCAGAAACCAAGACAGAGCTAGACAGTAATTACTTAATGCATTTACAAGCGTGAGTGACCCTACGTTTTAACTGCGGGGATGGTGAGTGATGATAAAGCCACGTCGCCCGACATCCATTATTTCTCCATGGGAGCCGCCGTTTCGGGCGACAGCAGCAGAACGGGCGACGTCGGCCGACGTGGGCGGGGCGACGTCGCCCGGAAAGATAACAATTGGTGAGCTTTTCGGCCGAATCGGCCGACGTTTGGCCGGGGATAACCAATCAGAGCCAAGTGCTGCTTTTTTTGCCCTCGACCCAAAACCATTCGGTGCAGTTTGGTTCCTAGTTCCGTCCCACTTCCTCCTCCACCATACTAGTTTTTTCAGTGCACCACAGCACCGTCGTTTACGGTACTCATTTTGCATGCCATTCTAAGCGAGAATTTACGGTAATGACCGTCGCCGTCGCTCATATCGGACAACGTTTTTATCCATCACCTACCATTAAAACGTAGGGTGAGGGTCCTAGAAATTATTTCCATAAATTGACCCCAGAGAGGGCAGAGAGGAAAATTTTGTCGTCTTTTGTATCACATTCCAGTCAGAGGCACTGATGGAAACGCTGTTCTACCAAACGGAACCTGCATGCAAAACAACACAAGATATTTCAAATTAAAGTGCTTCTATTTAAAATGATTTGAACCACTACTACTGCTACTAACTAACTACAGCTGTGTCACCACTAAACCAACAGCATTTCATCATTGAAAACAGAAAACTCTCCGAGTCAGACCTTTAGCTTTATGCATGCTGCGTGTCTGTTGCAACTTCAATAACAACTGATGTTATTATTGATGCTTTACTTGACTAATAAAAGTCCTGGAACTGAAAAATGGTATGGGTGCGGCTTCATGTTCTCCTGCCCCCCCAAATGAGAGATGTTACATCCGCCCCTGATCAACACTCTAAAAGGTGTTACTGATAAAAAGTTTGTACTGTATAGTCTGTTCCTAAATGCAAAACAAAACTTCAACCAGTGATACAAAAGGAAAAGTCCTCATTGATTTCAAACATCTACAAACAGACAAATTACAGTCAAAACCCTTTATATGTTTGTCTGCGTTTTGATAGGATTGTTTGCCAAAGACCTAATCAAATAGAGCAATAATGTGTCAAATAGAGCAACAGTGTTAGGTAATGTGCATTAATATATTATGTGATATATTACCAAAATGCAGTAACTTCCTTGTAATGTAAATATACCTAATAAAAAAAAAGCATGGAGCAACGGAAGCCAATATACATCAGAGTAATTATGTCATCAACGAGAAATGTCTCACTCACACACACACGCACGCACGCACGCACACACACACGCACGCACGCACACACACACACACACACACACAGACACACACACACACACAGACACACACACACACACACACACACACACACACACACACACACACACACACACACACACCACACACACACACACACACACACACACAGACAATGAAAGCATGCCAACCATGGCAGCTGTCTCCCCATGTCCCCTCCTTCCCTATTTCCAGACATATTGCATTAACGTGAGAACGTTGGACATTCAGGAGGACGGACAGACGCCGCTAACGAGTGAGTTAAGATTAATAAGAAGATTGTAGCGAAGGAGCTGTAAGTGAGGCTTCAGGCAGGGGCGGATTGGCACATATTTTCAATTTGCCAGGCCACCCTGGGGGGGGGGGGGGGGGGGGGGGGGGGGCAGCTGGTTAACCAGATGTAACTCTTTGAGAGCGTAAAAATGAAACCAAATGGACCCTTGCGGGTCCATTTGGTTTCATTTTTACACCCTCAAGAGTTAAAATATTCATCATGTGAATTAGCCCAACTTAGTCTACACAACTAGAGAATGTAGAAGATTAATGGTCATTTTGATCTGTATGTTCCAGGCGAGCATCTAGCGCATTCTAGTGCATTTTGGAAGTGCCACTAGTGCATATTGGATCTTGTCCAGCAGGCCACTAGGTGGCGCAGGCCACCGGGAAAACTCCCTGTACTACAGATGGCCAATCCGCCCCTGGTTCGGGTCACAGTGAAGTGCATTGTTGCAGAGCAGTAGGTGTTCTCTAGACGTTCTCACTCACTGCTGCCCAACACTGGAATTACTGGATGGAATGTTAGAGTCTGCTCTAGAGGATGTCTCTCTCTCTCTCTCTCTCTCTCTCTCTTCTCTCTCTCTCTGTCTCTCTCTGTCTCTGTCTGTCTCTGTCTGTCTCTGTCTGTCTCTGTCTGTCTCTGTCTGTCTCTGTCTGTCTCTGTCTGTCTCTGTCTGTCTCTGTCTCTCTCTCTCTCTCTCTCTTCTCTCTCTCTCTCTCCTCTCCTCTCTCTCTCTTCTCTCTCTCTCTCTCTCTCTCTCTCTCTCTCTCTCTCTCTCTCTCTAGGGGCGGATTTAGGCATTGGCATGGGGGGCAATGCCCCCCTAAATGCCCAGTCTGCCCCCTCCCCAACACGATGCCATGCAGAACAACCCGAGATATTTCAAATTAAAGTGCTTCTATTTAAAATGATGTGAAACACTACTACTGCTACTAACTAACTACAGCTGTGTCACCACTAAACCAACAGCATTTCATCATTGAAAACAGAAAACTCTCTGAGTCAGACCTTTAGCTTTATGCATGCTGCGTGTCTGTTGCAACTTCAACAACAACTGATGTTATTATTGATGCTTTACTTGACTAATAAAAGTCGTGTATTAACTGAAAATGGTATGGGTGCTGTCAGGCATATCCAAATATGGGGCTGTTTAAAAGAAAATGGTATGGGTGCGACTTCATCGCCCGTGGCACGAAGCGACACGGGCAATGAAGCCGCACCCATACCATTTTCTCTTGTCCCTGCAACATGTTCTCTTGCCCCCCCCCAACTGGGACATGTTACATCCGCATCTCTCTCTGTCTCTGTCTCTGTCTCTCTCTCTCTCTCTCTCTCTCTCTCTCTCTCTCTCCTCTCTCTCTCTCTCTTCTCTCTCTCTCTCTCTCTCTCTCTCTCTCTCCACCATTAGATTATAAACTGTTATTAGTCGTTGTTTTCCTCAGGGCTCCGATGTGAGTCAATAGAAAACACAGTGAATCATTTGACTGAATGGAGCGCAGCCATGTGACATCTGTCACAGGAATTAAACCGATTCTCATGCATAATAATGTGTTTGTGTGTCGGTCTGGGGTGTGTGTGTGTGTGTGTGTGTGTGTGTGTGTGTGTGTGTGTGTGTGTGTGTGTGTGTGTGTGTGTGTGTGTGTGTGTGTGTGTATGTCTATTCTGTAGTGGATTGGAATGATATGGAACATATTACTCTTTGAATCAAATAATACATAATATAATATTACTTTTTCTAAGGAGTCATATGTAAAACAAACTTATTAATCTCCAAAGTAATATTGCCCAACAGTTGGGCTTATACGCCTGCATTGCATAATCAATGATAAATGATCAATTTGAGCCATTTAGTTTAATTTTTATTTACAGTATGTTTTGATTGGCCAATGTCTGTCTCACCTCCCTTGCTAATATGCACACACACACACACACACACACACACACACACACACACACACACACGCACACAACACACACACACACACACACACACACACACACACACACACATCCCTGGCTAATAAGACAAATATGCCTTAAAACTACAGCTGTCAATCGATGCGCATGCGAGAGAGAGTGAGAGTTTTTGGATGGAAGTGGACTGGCTGTAGTGAATGGTGCAGGTGTTGTGATGTTTCAATGAGGTCTGTGTTCTATAATAACAGCCCTGATGGTTGTACAATGTTCACAACATGTGTCCAGGGACCACCAAGCCCCACACCTGCCCTGTAAACACAACACACAGCCAAACCCGTCATTTAAAACCATCCCTGGCTAATGAGACAAATATGCCTTAAAACTACAGCTGTCAATCGATTAAAAAATGTAATCGCGATTAAATTGCAATTTAATTGTATATTTTTATGAGTTCACAGACCACCATTTTATGACATTTATTTAGACTTCCAGACCTAAATTAAAGAATTTGTCAACAAATTGACAATTTGTTGGTTGGGGTAGCTTATTTTGCACTTTCTACAAAATGCACATTTTGTAGAAAGTTTTCTACAAAATGCACATTTTGTAGAAAGTTTTCTACATTCTCTAATTGTGTAGACTTATTTTAAAGTAACTTAACTGATGCCGATATTTACAATTTATATTAAACAATTATTCACCTGCATTTGGCAAAATTGAACCAAATAGACCCACTTGGCCTTTGGTTTTACTGTGAGTTAATCTCGCACAAAAAAATAATAATCGAGTTAACCCAAGGCTGAGTTAACTCGCGATTAACTAGTTAATGCTGACAGCCTTACTTAAAACACTATACTTAATACACAACTAAAACATGCAGATAAAAAACACCTTTAATACTTTATTTCTTTCATAAATAGAGAATCTTTCACTCAATAGGAGGTGCTCCGGTCGCAGGATGATGATGTCACATGAGCATATGTTCCATAGAGCTAGACAACACAAGGACATGTGACATCATCATCCTGCGACAGGAGCAGTTCCTGTTGAGTGAAGTATTCTCTATTTATGAAAGAAATATCATGCCAATGGTGTTTTTATTTGTTTATTTTAGTTATATAGGGAAAGTTTAAGTGATGTTTGTCTTATTAGTCAGGGATCTTTTTAAGGCAGTGATATTCAACATTTTTCACACCAGGGCCCACTATTTATTCAACATTTGAGCCACTATTCATGCAGCATTTGGTTTCATTTTAACACTACTGGTAGATCACCATCTACCTTTTGGGCAGCCCTGTGCTAGACATCAAAAGATCAGAGACACATACTGTCCACTGTACCAAGACATCAGAGACACATACTGTCCACTGTACCAAGACATCAGAGACACATACTGTCCACTGTACCAAGACATCAGAGACACATACTGTCCACTGTACCAAGACATCAGAGACACATACTGTCCACTGTACCAAGACATCAGAGACACATACTGTCCACTGCACCAAGACATCAGAGACACATACTGTCCACTGTACCAAGACATCAGAGACACATACTGTCTGTCCACTGTACCAAGACATCAGAGACACATACTGTCTGTCCACTGTACCAAGACATCAGAGACACATACTGTCTGTCCACTGTACCAAGACATCAGAGACACATACTGTCTGTCCACTGTACCAAGACATCAGAGACACATACTGTCCACTGTACCAAGACATCAGAGACACATACTGTCCACTGTACCAAGACATCAGAGACACATACTGTCCACTGTACCGAGACATCAGAGACACATACTGTCCACTGTACCAAGACATCAGAGACACATACTGTCCACTGTACCAAGACATACTGTCCACTGTACCAAGACATCAGAGACACATACTGTCCACTGTACCAAGACATCAGAGACACATACTGTCCACTGTACCAAGACATCAGAGACACATACTGTCTGTCCACTGTACCAAGACATCAGAGACACATACTGTCCACTGTACCAAGACATCAGAGACACATACTGTCCACTGCACCAAGACATCAGAGACACATACTGTCCACTGTACTGAGACATCAGAGACACATACTGTCCACTGTACCAAGACATCAGAGACACATACTGTCCACTGTACCAAGACATCAGAGACACATACTGTCCACTGCACCAAGACATCACAGAGACACATACTGTCCACTGTACCAAGACATCACAGAGACACATACTGTCCACTGTACCAAGACATCAGAGACACATACTGTCCACTGTACCAAGACATCAGAGACACATACTGTCCACTGCACCAAGACATCAGAGACACATACTGTCCACTGTACCAATACATCAGAGACACATACTGTCCACTGTACCAAGACATCAGAGACACATACTGTCCACTGTACCAAGACATCAGAGACACATACTGTCCACTGCACCAAGACATCAGAGACACATACTGTCCACTGTACCAATACATCAGAGACACATACTGTCCACTGCACCAAGACATCAGAGACACATACTGTCCACTGTACCAAGACATCAGAGACACATACTGTCCACTGTACCAAGACATCAGAGACACATACTGTCCACTGCACCAAGACATCAGAGACACATACTGTCCACTGTACCAAGACATCAGAGACTCATACTGTCCACTGTACCAAGACATCAGAGACACATACTGTCCACTGTACCAAGACATCAGAGACACATACTGTCCACTGTACCAAGACATCAGAGACACATACTGTCCACTGTACCGAGACATCAGAGACACATACTGTCCGCTGTACGAGACATCAGAGACACATACTGTCCACTGTACCAAGACATCAGAGACACATACTGTCCACTGTACCGAGACATCAGAGACACATACTGTCCACTGTACCAAGACATCAGAGACACATACTGTCCACTGCACCAAGACATCAGAGACACATACTGTCCACTGTACCAAGACATCAGAGACACATAATGTCCACTGTACCAAGACATCAGAGACACATAATGTCCACTGTACCAAGACATCAGAGACACATAATGTCCACTGTACCAAGACATCAGAGACACATACTGTCCACTGTACCAAGACATCAGAGACACATACTGTCCACTGTACCAAGACATCAGAGACACATACTGTCCACTGCACCAAGACATCAGAGACACATACTGTCCACTGTACCAAGACATACTGTCCACTGTACCAAGACATCAGAGACACATACTGTCCACTGTACCAAGACATCAGAGACACATACTGTCCACTGCACCAAGACATCAGAGACTCATACTGTCCACTGCACCAAGACATCAGAGACTCATACTGTCCACTGCACCAAGACATCAGAGACTCATACTGTCCACTGCACCAAGACATCACAGAGACACATACTGTCCACTGTACCAAGACATCAGAGACTCATACTTCCCACACATCTCACCACGAGTTTGAAACTATGAAAAACTCCTATAGTTATTGGGGGAAATACAACAATGTGCAAACGCAGCAGCAAGATTTGTGAACTGTTGTGACAAAAAAAGATCGGCCTGCGGAATACAAGCACTCTACTGACTGTACTATCTAAACCAGGGGTTTTCAACAGGTGGTCCAGGGACCACCACTGGTCCCTGAGAGGGTTCCAGGTGGTTCCTAGCCAAGTTGGTCTAGCCCTCTATGATTTTGGCCTGGGGGCGGGGGTGTCGTGGGATCCCCACGGCGAAAGTGCTGCGCTCTGATTTGATCTCACTAACGTGTCGTCATCTCCGGTCCCTCCCACGCCGTCCACTGCTGTTCTACGTCACATCATTTAGAGCGACGCCCCACCCCGGAAGGTTGACACGCCCCTCAAGGCCACTTTCCAACGCGCGTTAGTCCAGGCTTTCCGTTTTCCGCGCAAGGCGGACGAAAATGAAGCCTGGGTGTCGAGGCTAGGTGGTTCCTAGCTAAGTTTGTTAAGCAGATCTGACTCTTGGGAGCGTAAAAAAGATCTAACTCTTGAGAGCGTAAAAATGCCTTGGGGGCGGGGTGTCGTGGGATCCCCATTTTTTACGCTCTCAGGAGTTAAAATATTCAGCATTTTAATTAGCCCAAGTCTAGACAACTATGAGATTAATGGTCATTTTGATCTCTATGTTTTGACTGTTTTTTTTCCCCAAATCCAGCCTGGAATTGTGGACAAAAGCAAAATAAATCTTTAGATTTGGAGTCTGTGGGGCTAAAATATCCACCATATAATAATATGGTGGTCTGTGGCTCAAATCCTGAATAAATAGTGGTCCCTGGAGTCAAAAAAGTTGAAAACCACTGATCCATGCCATTGGTTTTCAACCTTTTTTTCAAAGGGACCACCATGCTGAGTAAGAGCAAGCTGGGGACCAGCACTATTATGGCTGATCAGGGCTGTTACATACAGCAGGCCTTTTTGACACCAGGGGCCACCATTTATTCAGCATTTGAGCCACGGACCATCATTTGACGTCATTTTAGCCCCAAACACCTAAAACTAAAGAATTCTGTTGGTTTTGAGGACTAGACTAGAGGACTATATCGCACCCCACGTCTTTGGAATTATTTAATGGGTGAGTACAAACAAGAGTAAATGACCGCTAAAGAGTGCCGATGTTTCCCTGTAACAGCAACGATAGAGCCTGATCCATGGCACTGATATGAAGCCAGATTTATGGTGGAATACATAGACATGCCATTGGCTATTGGCTCATTATGAATCTGCTGCATGGAGACTGCTGTGCTGTGATTGGCTGAAACGCTGCCTCACATCACACATTAGCTCTGCCTTGTCTGAGCCTGAATAATGTTTTGTTCTCACGATTTTTTCAAGCGTCTGTCTGGAGGGAAACAGCTGTGTGTATTGTGGTGTATTGTGAAATGTATTGTGAAATTCCTTAATTTGTAGTATTTTGTTTGTGTTCTTATGAATTATTTTTTGTCAGGCAACACCAGCGCATATACATCATATACAGTATCAAACTGACTGTATAACTATTCCCCCCCGCTTTATTTCATTAGGAATCAGCCAACATGGGGCGGATCTAGGCATGGGCATGGGGGGGCAATGTCCCCCTAAATGCCCAGTCTGCCCCCCCAAACATGATGGCATGCAAAACAACCCGAGATATTTCAATTTACAGAGCTTATATGTACAATTATTTGATTATTTTTTACTACTCCCTCCAGCTCATCTCAGGCTATTATTTAGTTAAATATGTTGTGGGAAAATGAAAACAAATAACCGATTTTTACCGATATATAATGGAAAACTAACCGAAAATAACCGATTTTTTGGAGGGGCGCACTGTTACTAATTCGCCCAGGGCGTCATAAAGCCCAGAACCGCGGCATGGCTACTAACTAACTACAGCTGTGTCACCACTAAACCAACAGCATTTCATCATTGAAAACAGAAAACTCTCAGCTGCAGCATCAAATTAATAGTCAAGTAGACCACACACACACACACACACACACACACACACACACACACACACACACACACCCACACACACACACACACACACACACACACAACACACACACACACACACACACACACACACCCCAGCAGCACACTTGAGAATCAGCCATTAATCCCTCCAGAATAACAACAACAGACAATCTCCATCTCTGGGTCTCATTTAATCATGGATATCAGTGGTTTTCAACCTTTTTGATACCAGGGACCACCATTTATTCAGAATTTGAGCCACGGAGGACCACCATTTGAGGATATTTTAGCCCCACAGACCCCCAAAACTAAAGATTTATTTTGCTTTTGTCCACAATACCAGGCTGCGTTTGGGAAACAAATCAGTCAAATTAACATTCAGTTCAAAATAACCATTAATCTTCTAGTTGTGTAGACTTGGGGCCAATTAAGATGATGAATATTTTAACTCTTGAGAGTGTAAAAATGAAACCAAATGGACCTGCAAGGGTCCATTTGGTTTCATTTTTACACTCTCAAGAGTTACATCTGGTTAACCAACTTTCCATCATTTAGCCTGGGGACCACCTGGAACCTTCTCAAGGACCACTGGTGGTCCCCGGACCACTGGTTGAAAACCTCTGATATATTAGTATTATATATAGTGTAAACATTCCTTACCATGTCTGGTCTGCAGGTTGCTCCAAAATAAAGTCATTCCTTCACAGTAAAAGTCTTTACTAGTCTGTAAATCCTCCACCAGGAATGTTTCTTCTCCTCCAGACATTTTCTGTTTGTTTGTGAGTTAAAACTGTTGATTTATAGTGAGATAATTCAACCCAGATAGTCCTCTGTATCTGGACATGGAAACTTAGTGCAGTCAGTCCATCTTCTGCTTCTTCTTCTTCTTCTTCTTCTTCTTCTTCTTCTTCTTCTTCTTCTTCTTCTTCTTCTTCTTCTTCTTCTTCTTCGGTTTATTGATGGTTGGCATGTTTTAGTCCCATTACCGCCCCCTACTGGTGTCTTAAAGAGGTATTTCACTTTCAAAAAAACTTTTGGTCATTTTATGGTCTACTCAGCCTCATGTGAACACACCAGACAGTTTATAAGTTACTACATTCACTATTTAGATATTTGATGTTCATTAGTCTGCCGGAACGTCCTTCCCATAGAAACCCATTATAACTTAAAACTCCATTTTAACCATGACAGATTATTCGAAAACAACCCATCTTTTTTCTGGTGACTGATATTGTCCTCCTAATACGTGAGAGGGCTGTGGAATTTCATCTACAGTTTTCATTTATTTTTAAAATATTGTTTTGTAAAATGTAGCCACCTATATTTGGGCATGCCCACCCAAATGAATAAAACAATATTTTAAAAATAAATAAATAAATAAATTAAATCTGTAAATTACTGATGTTCATTCTTGCCTCTAAAGCCAAAAGCTTTTAATAAACAAATGCTAATGAATAAATAAATAAATAAATAAATAAATAAATAAATAAATAAATAAATAAATAAATAAATAAATAAATAAATAAATAAATAAAATAAATAAATACACGTCCCACTAAAAGGGACTTTGAGTGTATTGTGAAATTCCTTAAAGGTAGGGGAAGTGATTTCACTTTTGTCAGATATCACCCCCATTTTTTTTTTTCTGTTAAATTGCTCTATTATAAGGTGTGGAAACCACATATGGAGTTTCCCCCTCCCCCACGTTAGCAGAGGAGCTAATAAAAGTTCCCCAGGTCACCACCAATTCTCCTCTAATCAGGAGAGAGCAGCAGTTCACATAGTGTAGCTACTGTTGGACGCCCCTAGTGCACCAGGCTGGTACTACACCATGAATTTATAATCACTTCCCCTACCTTTAATTGGTGTTTATATTTTGTTTGTGATCTTATGAATTATTTTTCGGCTTTATTTCATTAGGAATCAGCCAACAGGGGCGGATCTTCTAGTTATGAGCGGGGGGGGGGGGGGGGGGGGGGGGGGGGGGGGGCAATGCCCCCTAAATACCCAGTCTGCCCCACACCAAACACATGGCATGCAAAACAACCCAAGATATTTCAATTTACAGTGCTTATATGTACAATTATTTGAACCACTACTACTGCTACTAACTAACTACAGCTGTGTCACCACTAAACCAACAGCATTTCATCATTGAAAACAGAAAACTCTCTGAGTCAGACCTTTAGCTTTATGCATGCTGCGTGTCTGTTGCAACTTCAACAACAACTGGTGTTATTATTGATGCTTTACTTGACTAATAAAACTCCTGTAACAGCTTCATGATGAAGCCGCACCCATACCATTTTCTCCTGCCCCTCCAAATCGGGACATGTTACATCCGCTCCCTCTCAGCCAACACTCGGCGGATGCATTCAATTACGCTCCAGTGATAATTAAATGTTCCTCAAATGAGTTGAATTTAAATCATCTTCT
>CM076973.1:53304879-53341227 GCA_039105355.1 Benthosema pterotum
CCCGGCCACACGAGGAAAATATCCGTTCTTTTCCTCCCCCGTTGAAAAAAAAAAAATCCTGTCC
Organism: Benthosema pterotum; assembly: GCA_039105355.1. NCBI lineage: Eukaryota > Metazoa > Chordata > Actinopteri > Myctophiformes > Myctophidae > Benthosema > Benthosema pterotum. The sequence continues at coordinate 53,304,944 of CM076973.1, forward strand.
ACACGACAAAGATATCCATGTCCACACGTAAACCCAAAACGGACATTTGGGGCTCCAACACGTATGCCAAGCCAGTAGGTGGCGATAAGAAATATTTGGCACAACACAGAAATGGCTGGTGTTAGCTGGTTTCCATGGTTACCCAAATACAAATTTCACGTAACCTGGTAGTAGTAAGGGACTATGTTATTGGAGTTATTGAATTGAAGTGAATTGAATATTGGAGGAAATGTGAACTGTATACAGTTCACATTAATTAATGCACAGGAGGGGTATACCCTTCCTGTGAATTAAAAAAAACAAGGTCCGCAGCCACTCCACAATTCCTACCATGATGCGCTATGGGGACTGATAAAAGTCTGGGATTCCGGGAGGTGGGAATGTCGTAGCTCTTCTACATTAAAGTAGTCTACTAGACTACTTTAATATAACATCCAGTAGAAGAGTTACGACATAGAGGGGTCAGAAACTGAGCGCTCGCGCTGTTCAATGCAGCCTGAATAGGGACACCTCGGAAGTTGTTTGGTCACGTCATGAGCTGATAAGTATGAGACGTCATCGTTTTCGTTTCACGTGTCTACACGGCTCCGCTGCTCCGGATATTTTCGAATATCTTCACTTATTTATCCGTTTGCAGAAAACTCCGTTTGAGTGACGTAAAACGCCGTTTGCGTGTAGTAGAACGACCCAAACGCAGGAATATTTCTGCGTTTGGCAAAAGATCCGGAGTTGTGTGGCCGAGGCCTTAAGCTCATGTTACTTCTGTCCCTTTTTTCCCTCCGGCCATGCTAGTGTTAAGAAAAATCTACACTAATAGCTGAATATGCACTAATAGTGTATATTCAGCTATTTGTGTATATTCAGCTAATAGCTGAATATACATGGCATTTCTTGAGCAATTTACTGAGTTTCCAGAACTAACCTGGAGTTATGATGCCTTTTTCCCTCCTGTTGGCAGAGTGTTGCCAGATCTTTGGATGTTTTCCCTCCTGTTAGTGTTGCCATATCCTTGTATGTTGGTGAGTGTTGCCATATCCTTGGATGTTAGTGAGTGTTGCCAGATCCTTGGATGTTTTTCATCCCGTTAGTTGAGTGTTGCCAGATCCTTGGATGTTTTTCATCCCGTTAGCAGAGTGTTGCCATATCCTTGGATGTTGGTAGGTGTTGCCAGATCCTTGGATGTTGGTGAGTGTTGCCATATCCTTGGATGTTGGTGAGTGTTGCCATATCCTTGGATGTTGGTGAGTGTTGCCATATCCTTGGATGTTGGTGAGTGTTGCCATATCCTTGGATGTTGGTGAGTGTTGCCATATCCTTGGATGTTGGTGAGTGTTGCCATATCCTTGGATGTTTTTCATCCCGTTAGCAGAGTGTTGCCATATCCTTGGATGTTGGTTGAGTGTTGCCAGATCCTTGGATGTTTTTCATCCCGTTAGCAGAGTGTTGCCATATCCTTGGATGTTAGTGAGTGTTGCCAGATCCTTGGATGTTTTTCATCCCGTTAGCAGAGTGTTGCCATATCCTTGGATGTTGAGATTAAAGAGTTTGAATTGGTCTTTGCGCTCTCCATTTCACAGATGGAGGAATGAGTCATCATAATAATATAAAGTCATTAATCGTCCACGTTGGCATAATGGTTATCCCAGAGGCTGCCTTAGTGCCTTCAGACCTTCATTATGATGGGATGTATGAACTGACAGGCGCTATGCTATACATTAGTCATTATAATGCATGGAGGCCATGGGGAGAAGGAGGAACTAATGTGAGCGCTGCAGTGAACCGTGAGATCACTTTTTGATAGATTTTCTTCTTTACCTGGCGGCTGGCCCTGGTGCTCTTAATTCCATTTGGCTGACTGCGTCTCATCATCTCTGAAGTTCATGGTGACCTCCTGTTGAGCATTTAGAATAATATGAATCAATACAAATCATACAATATTAAAGAACTAATTTAAAAAGGAGTTCCTTAACTGACAATCATGGTGAAATCTCTCTCTCTCTCTCTCTCTCTCTCCTCCCACCCCCGACTCAGGACAGCTCATTAATGGAATTCAAATAATTCTAACAAAGCATAGTGTATGTACATAAGCAGATGATAAAACAGGTGGTATATGAGTTGGTGGAGGAGGGTGAGTCAGCAGGGGCGGATGTAACATTTCCCAATTGGGGGGGGGGGCAGAAGAAAATGGCGCGAAGCGACACGGGCCGCACCCATACCATTTTTCAGTAGTGTTTCAAATACTTTTTAAATATAAGCACTGAAATATCATCTTGTTTTGCATGCCATCATGTTTGGTGGGGCAGACTGGGCATTTAGCCCCCCAACCCCCCCCTATGCCTAGATCCGCCCCTGTGAGTCACCACTAGATTCATAGACCAAAGCATCATTGATGGTAAATTAAAAATCCCTTCTTGTTATTAATAGGAGCGAATGCTCTGTGACTGCTTGAGAATGGAAGTGCAGCAGTGGTGTTTCTAAGCAATTTTTGGAGCCCCAGGCAAGATTTTCCCTGGAGCCCCTCGGTACCAAATGGACCTATAAAGGTCCATTTAGTACCGGGGGACTCCATGGATGTCATACCTATGACTCATGTGACGTCATAGGAATAGTAAAATGCCCCCCAGGGATAAAAAAAATATGAACTATTTTTAAACTAAAGAACATATTGTGTTTTTTTTTTTTTAATGTTCAATTCTAGTTACAGGGGTTGACACTAAGGTCTCGGAGGCACTTGCCCATCGGGCAAGTGCAAGTCAGGTTCTACTTGCCCTCAGCTCATGGTCACTTGCCCCCCAAATATATATTGTAACTTTTGCAGATGTAACTCTTGAGAATGTAAAAATGAAACCAAATGGACCCTTGCGGGTCCATTTGGTTTCATTTTTACACTCTCAAGAGTTAAAATTCATTATCTTAATTAGCCCAGGTCTACACAACTAGAGAATGTAGAAGATTAGGTCATTTTGATGTGTATGTTAATTTGCCTGTTTTGTTTCCCAAATCCAGCCTGGAATTGTGGATCTCTAGAAAGCAGGGAAAGACACAGAGGCAGAGTGTAATGACTGCCTTCAAGACAAATTTATCTGGTGTTGTGTTACAGTGCACTAAGTTGCACACTTGCCCGATCGGGCAACCAGGTAGCAGTCTTCACTTGCCCGACCATTTTTTTTTACTTGCCCCGGGCAAGCGGGCAAGTGTTAGTGTCAACCCCTGAGTTATAGAGGAGAAGTATAATGTATTTATCCATCTGAGGCTTATTAACCCATTTTAAAGCATGTCTGGTGGTCGCCCCCTCTCCCCTCATGGCACCCCAGTACAATGCCTAGTCTGCCTAATGGCCAAAACACCCCTGAAGTGCAGCCCAGCAACTGCAGATGGATTGAAAATGAAAACATTCCACTTTGTTTAAAAAAAAAATAAATAAAAAAAACAGGTTGTGCTGACTTTAGTTGTCACAGTGTGCCGTGTCATTGTCGACATGAATTTTAATGCTGCCACGTGAAAAATAAAAAAAATAAAACCCATTTTCTGCATCCACTAAATCACATTAATACAACATCCATCCCTTCCTTTGAAATATTTTCTTTGACGTTTGTTAGAGTGATCATTAGACTCCATCAGACTGCCTCTGCGGTCAGAGTTCACAGTTTTAATGAATGTATGTGTTAATGTTATGTGTAATTATTATCAGGGCCCACCCACGCACCCCTCACTTTAAAAGGCAGTTTTCCTTTTCTTTTTTTTTTTTGAAATATACATATATATAATGTAATGTCACTCTATGCTACAAAGCCAAACGCTCTTTGAGGTCCTGATCTAACCTTTCCCTATTGGTGGGCGGCAAAACCACCACATTGAATAGATAACTATGTATTTTGAAGTGGTCTATCTTTATATTCTTTAATTCTGTGACCCACAAGATTTATATCTCCTACAGGACTTTTATTATGCAAGTAAAGCATCGATAAGAACATCAGTTGTTGTTTAAGTTGCAACCGACACGCAGCATGAAGAGGTCTGTAGTTAGTAGCAGTAGTAGTAGTGTTTCAAATCACTTTAAATATACTGTAAGCACTTTAATTTGAAATGTGAAATTTGGTGGGGCAGTGAGGGCATTTAGCGACACCAAATGGACCCTTTGGGATCCATTTGGTTTCATGTTTACACTCTCAAGAGTTAAAATATTCATCATGTGAATTATCCCAAGTCTACACAACTAGAGAGATTAATGGTCATTTTGATCTGTGTGTTTTTTTCTGTTGTTTTCTACCAAATCCAGCCTGGAATTGTGGACAAAAGCAAAATAAATCTTTAGTTTTGGGGTCTGTGGGGCTAAAATGTTATCAAGTGGTGGTCCGTGGCTCAAATGCTGAATAAATAGGTGGGCCCTGGTATGAAAAAGGTTGAAAAGCACTGCTTCAAAGCTTTGCAGTGGAGTCACATTCTCTCTCTCTCTCTCTCTCTCTCTCTCTCTCTCTCTCTCTCTCTCTCTCTCTCTCTCTCTCTCTCTCTCTCTCTCTCTCTCTCTCTCTCTCTCTCTCTCTCTCTGTCTCTCTGTCTCTCTGTCTCTCTCTCTCTGTCTCTCTGTCTCTCTGTCTCTCTCTCTCTCTGTCTCTCTGTCTCTCTCTCTCTGTCTCTCTGTCTCTCTCTCTCTCTGTCTCTGTCTCTCTGTCTCTCTGTCTCTCTCTCTCTCTCTCTCTCTCTCTCTCTCCGTCTCTCTGTCTCTCTGTCTCTCTCTCTGTCTCTCTGTCTCTCTCTGTCTCTCTGTCTCTCTGTCTCTCTGTCTCTCTGTCTCTCTCTCTCTCTGTCTCTGTCTCTCTCTCTCTCTCTCTCTCTCTCTCTCTCTCTCTCTCTCTCTCTCTCTCTCTCTCTCTCTCTCTCTCTCACACATATATGGAGGGACATTTCTTTATGGCAAATCGTCAAGCCTTTCCATAAAGTAGTTCTTGCGTTTAGCAGCAAATAGCAGCAGCAGTGGGGAATAGATTTATTGAAACTTTAAAAAAATAATAAACTTTTGCTGAGGTTAACAGAAGTTCACAGCTAGGGGTTGTGCACAGTGTTGCCAACCTGCCTGGTGGGAAATCGAGTGCTTTTTTGCTGTTTTTCCTTTTTTTTGCTTGTGAAAACCACTGATCTAGCGCCTTCTAGTGCGTTTTGGATTTTGGCAGTTTGCAACCCTGATTGTGCAATGTACTTGGCATCAATATTTCATTGAGGTCACATAACCTAGGCAGGAGTCAGGAGGACCCAGAGCCTCTATGAACTCTTCAGCTGGTGTTAAATAATCCCTCCTTAAGTATCCTTGCCAGGCCAGCTGAGCCATAGAGTGGATATACATATGTCAGGAGCCTACAGTATCTCCTGTTTCTGTAGCATGAAGCAGCTTGATGTACAAGTACACCATCTGGACATGATGCTGCTATGTCACAGGGATTCACCCCCCAATCCAATCCCTCCTAGGGTTTCTACGTGTACCATATGTCCAAAACATGTGGATCTGCAATGCTTGATGCTGTTCTTGTTCAAAGTACAAGCTGTTATTCATTCTGTAAGTAGTGTATTCGTTTATTATAACAGTTAAAGAAATTCCACCCATTTTCAACATTTTACTATGTCATTAATATACCTTTAGAGATGTGTGGACATGATAAAAAAAAAAGTTCCCCTATTCTGTGTTTCTAGAACTGGAGGTCTGAAAAAACTGCATAGCAGTGGATGAACAGTGCACATTTTTTTCCACGAACATAACCAAACACTGCCATCTAGTTGTTAGCAGCCTATCGCACTACTACAGGACTAGATCACATCTAGTGGTTAGTATCCTATACCACTAGATCACATCTAGTGGTTAGTATCCTATACCACTAGATCACATCTACTGGTTAGTATCCTATACCACTAGATCACATCTAGTGGTTAGTATCCTATACCACTAGATCACATCTAGTGGTTAGTATCCTATACCACTAGATCACATCTAGTGGTTAGCAGCCTATACCACTAGATCACATCTAGTGGTTAGTATCCTATACCACTAGATCACATCTAGTGGTTAGCAGCCTATACCACTAGATCACATCTAGTGGTTAGCAGCCTATACCACTAGATCACATCTAGTGGTTAGCAGCCTATACCACTACTACAGGACTAGATCACATCTAGTTGTTAGTATCCTATACCACTAGATCACATCTACTGGTTACTATACCACTACTACAGGACTAGATCACATCTAGTGGTTAGTAGCCTATACCACTACTACAGGACTAGATCACATCTAGTGGTTAGTAGCCTATACCACTAGATCACATCTAGTGGTTAGTAGCCTATACCACTACTACAGGACTAGATCACATCTAGTGGTTAGTAGCCTATAGCACTAGCTACAGGACTAGATCACACTGGCAGACCCATTCAACTAAGGGTGGCATCCAGGAGCGAGAAGCCAAGGAGCTCAGAGATGAGGTGGTGGAACAAGGAGTTCACCTCAAGAACATGGAGACTGAAGTCCTGGTCCACATATATTGCTGCTGTTTCCTGCATGTGTAGCCAGGAGATGGTGGAGAAGCGCTCGATCTACAATGTAACATCAGTATAAATAAACAAATGACATCTCTGTTATGTTGTTTTCAGTAAGTGAGTGAAAGTGACCCCCAGGTTGCAGATCCCCAGACCAGAATGGCTGCCACAGAGACCTTCCATTGTGTCTGACGGTGACTTCTACTTCTTCTGCTGGTGAGTTTTGAGGTGAATGTAAAGCCATATTGTTTATTAGCAGTGAGAGCATATGAAGTTAGTGTTAGTTGAGGCCTTGGCTGCAGTGGTCATCTTCCTCTTCTCCCTGTGTTTAAGACAACCAGACCAGACTAAACTACAGACTCCATGTTTAAGACAACCAGGCCAGACTAATGTTTAAGACAACCAGGCCAGGCTAATGTTTATGACAACCAGGCCAGACTAATGTTTAAGACAACCAGGCCAGACTAATGTTTAAGACAACCAGGCCAGGCTAATGTTTATGACAACCAGGCCAGAATAAACTACAGAGCTCCATGTTGAATATTTGCAGAAACAAAGTGATGGTAATTTGAAGCTGATCATGACCATCATGGTGATTAGTAAAACATGACTGTTATTATAAAATGCTTCCAAGACATGCAACAAAGGTCAGTGGATGCATGCAAGACACTGAGCACAGTGAGGTGTTATGCCTTTGGCTTGTTAAAAAGCATTTCTCTAGTTCAGGGGTTTTCAACCTTTTTGACTCCAGGGACCACCACTTATTTAGCATTTGAGCCACAGACCACCATTTGATTACATTTTCACACCAAAGACCTAAAATGAAAGAATTCTTTTGGTTTTGTCCACAATTCCAGGCTGGATTTTGCCAACACAACAGTGTAAAGCTCTTAATTAAGTGGTGCTAATTCAGATATTGAATATTTTAACTCTTGAGAGTGTAAAAATGAAACCAAATGGACCCGCAAGGGTCCATTTGGTTTCATTTTTACGTTCTCAAGAGTTACATCTGGTTAACCAACTTTCCATCATTTAGCCTGGGGACCATCTGGAACCTTCTCAAGGACCACTGGTGGTCCCCGGACCACCTGTTGAAAACCCCTGCTCTAGTTGGGCCATTGTTATACTTCAACTATAGACCTATATAGTGACGTCACCGCCCCGGTTCCAGAAGTGTGTTCCCCATTCATTTTTCTCATAGACTTTTTTTGAAAATAATTTATATAAAGACGATTACAAAGCCAACTCGTCGTGACAAATCATGATGACACACACAATCTTTTGGGAATAATTTCTAAGATGAAAAACGAAGCAAAAAGTGTTCCTTGATTTTTCTACTTCTTGCTAATTTGATATTCTAATATATGATGATATTGTGTGTGTCATCATGATTTGTCACGACCCGAGTTGGCTTTGACTGTGGAGAAATTGTCTTTATGTAAATTAGTTTCAAAGTCTATGAGAAAAATGAATGGGGAAAACACTTCCGGAACCGGGGCGGTGACGTCACTGCGCAGGTCTATTCCATGAGATATAGAATAGTAGAACAAAATGATGGTATTTTATCATGATCATTAGTTAGTTAGGTCTAATTGGCACTTCGCTAAGTGTAACTTCTGTAAGTAGTGTATTCAATTATAACCGTTAAAGGGGAATTCCACTAGAGATCGACCGATCAGACTTTTGGGCCGATGTTTCCGATCACCGATTAGTGGAACATCAAAAGGCCGATAGCCGATATCAGCCGATACGATTATTATTTACTATATAGAATAAAAGTGCGGAAGCAGCAAAAGTGTTTCAGTTTCCCCTCCATCAAATGCATCTTTTTTAATTCAAGTACAGGCACAGAGCTTCAGACAAAAGAAAAAGAGAAAATACATTTTGGATAATTTGGATAAATCTATAAATACATGAGGTGATAGAGTCAGAGACACACAGCTATACATCTCCTTACCCCCACAATCTACCGGATCTTCAATGAAAGTGGTCGATGTACCATTTTTGAACATTTATAATAAATACAAATAATTGGCTGCTCTTTTTTCGATTATTTATTTTGAGCACCGATACCGATTATTAATAAAATCATGAATATCGAATTCGATAACCGATCGCGGCCGATAATCAGTCTATCACTAAATTCCACCCATTTTCAACATTTTACTTTCATATACCTTAGAGATGTTTTGTGGACATGATAAAAAAAAAAGTTCCCCCATTCTGTGTTTCCTAGAACTGGAGGTCTGGAAAAAAAAAAAAACTTGATGATGTCAAGTTGTTTCACCATGTTAATAATTTTCTTTGGAAAATGTCTCCCCACAGAATGGGGAGACATGTTTTTATTATTTCCACAGAACATCTATAAAGTATATTAATGACATAGCAAAATGTTGAAAATGGGTGGCATTTCCCTTTGTATTCATGTATGTATTCATGCAGGGGTCCTACTAATTGCCCAAAAGTACCCAAATGCATACCCAAATGTACCCAAAAGAGTTTTGGGTTATTTGGGTACTTTGGGGCAATTAGTAGACATTGCAAAGCTGTGTGTAATAGTTGTAGTGGTAGTAGTAGCAGCACACTCATAGTACAGAAGAAAGGCACCATCTAGTGGAGAAAGTAGGGATAGCATCATAATATCCAGAACTGGAAAAACAAGCATAAAGTTCCCTTTTCACTCCCAACCAAAACGTACAATTAAAGGTAGTTGACAAACATTTTTCGTGATAGTTTTAGTCAACAGGAAACACTGTGGCAAGACAATGTAACATCACTGTAAGCAGTTCTTTCTAAGCACAGAAAAGTAACCGTTTGTAGGCTATAGTAATACAAGGTTTCCACCCGACAGTGATGAGGTTATACCTTTATACAATAGCACCTAATCTGAATGTTGGATGGATATGAATGTTGTCATGCATTATATATGTAAAATGCACAGATAGAGTTACATAGGACAGTGGTTTTCAACCAGTGGTCCGGGGACCACCGGTGGTCCTTGAGAGGGTTCCAGGTGGTCCCTAGACTAAATAATGGAAAGTTGGTTGACCAGATGTAACTCTTTGAGAGCGTAAACATGGAACCGAATGGACCCTTGCGGATCCATTTGGTTTCATGTTTACACAGTTAACATATTCCATTAATCTTCTACACAACTAGAGAATGTAGAAGATTAATGGTCATTTTGATCTGTATGTATGGATTTGGGAAACTGTTTTGTTTCCCAAATCCAGCCTGGAATTGTGGACAAAAGCAAAATAAATCGTTATGGTTTTGGGTCAGTGGAGCTAATATGTCATCAAATGGTGGTCCTCCGTGGCTCAAATTCTGAATAAATTGTGGGCCCTGGTATGAAAAAGTTTGAAAACTACTGACATAGGATACAAAAAAAACCCTTGAGGTGATGTATGAGACATAATGAGCACCATGTGAGGAGCTTGCAGGGGCGGATCTAGGCATGGGCATTGGGGGGGGGGGGGGGGCAATGCCCCCCTAAATTCCCTGTCTGCCCCCCCAAACATGCAAAACAACCCAAGATATTTCAAATACTAACTAACTACAGCTGTGTCACCACTAAACCAACAGCATTTCATCATTGAAAACAGAAAACTCTCTGAGTCAGACCTTTAGCTTTATGCATGCAGTGTGTCTGTTGCAACTTCAACAACAACTGATGTTATTATTGATGCTTTACTTGCCTAATAAAAGTCCTGTAACCGAAAATGGTACGGGCTCATCGCCCGCGTCGCTTCGCGCCACGGGCGATGAGCCACACCCATACCATTCCCCCCCCCCCCCCCCCCCCCAACTGTGAAATGTTACATCCGCCCCTGGGACCTTGTTATGGATGATTGGTCTGCTATCCACTGCCAAGAGCTTTCCTAGATCATTCTGATAGCAGCATCCATGGAAACACCTGCTCCAACATGATGACAGACAGACAGACTGAATCCAACTAAACACACAATGGAAAACAGACTGCTTTTTACCTGTGGAAAATGTTACTATAGGACAGGGGTTTTCAACCTTTTTTGATCCCATGGCCCACTAATTTATTCAGCTTTTGAGCCACAGACCACCATTTGATGACATTTTAGCCCTACAGACTCTACAACTAACTAAGATTTATTTTTGCTTTTGTCCACAATTCCAGGCTGGATTTGGGGAACCAAACAGTCCAACATACAGATCAAAATGACCATTAATCTTCTACATTCTCTAGTTGTGTATAGACTTGGGATAATGAATATTTTAACTCTTGAGAGTGTAAACATGAAACCAAATGGACCCGCAAGATTTCATTTGGTTCTGCTATAGGATAATGCAAATATGTGGAAGCTATTTACTTACATATCATTTATTGCCTGTACGCCTGTACAGGGTAACATATTGATTAAAAAAACTAACTGAAAAACTAGCTGAAGATCTGGTAAACACAAGTAAATCAAGACAACCTCTGAAACTTTGAATTCAAAGAGTTTTATTGGCATCATGGTAAAATCTAACATTTGCACATGCCAAAGGATTTGGAACAATTACTGTAGGTAATGGTAGTGGTGAGTTCACATGACAGACATGTACAACTACAACAACTCTATTATGGTTGTTGTACCTTTTATTATGCATTTATGTAGTCAATCAATAGTTATTAAGGTTAGTTTAGGGTAGGTACTAGTCGTGATGTGCAGGGTGGCGGATCTAGGCATAGGTATTGGGGGGGGGGGGGCTGCCCCACCAAACATGAAGGCATGGAAACAACCCAAATTTCAAATATATTTCAAATTAAAGTGCTTATGATTAAAATGATGTGAACCACTACTACTGCTACTAACTAACTACAGCTGTGTCACCACTAAACCAACAGCATTTCATCATTGAAAACAGAAAACTCTCTGAGTCAGACCTTTAGCTTTATGCATGCTGCGTGTCTGTTGCAACTTCAACAACAACTGATGTTATTATTGATGCTTTACTTGACTGAAAAAAAAGGCCTGTAAAAGAAAATGGTATGGGGGCGACTTCATCGCCTGTGGCTCAAAGCGACACGGGCGATGAAGCCGCACCCATACCATTTTCTCCTGATGGCCTGATGGTTATCGGGCTGCGGGCGGGGCTGGACGCCTCCCAAAAAGGACGAGAAAAACAACATTCTGGTTCTCTTGCTGAAACCATAATCTTGTTTTATTGTTCATCAATGTGTGCTGCTTATGAAAGGGTCTTTAGCTCCTTTTGACTAAGGGCTCCAATTTCGTCCCGTCACCCTTTATAGAGCATTTAGAGCATCTAGCATTGGGGAAAAGGCGTTTCCAGGCTAAAGTTGCTATTTTCGTTACCATCCTATTTCCCTTAAACACCTCCTAGACCCCTTATATACATAAGTGTGGTTTGGTCATTTTTAGTTTTCATCCAATCCCTGTTGGTCTTGCCATTGCCTTTAATTCATCCCTTGTTTTTCCCCGTTATGCCATACTGCTAAATTGTTGAAGTACGTAATGTCTGGCGCACGCATGCATGGCTCTCCCCTCGGTTTTGCAAAGTTGTGCACAAAATAGCATTTGTTTTTCAGTAGTGTGCCTGAATGTAGGCCTGCAATGTTCTTCAAGTGTTTAAATTAAGGCTGTCCGAGTTAACTAGTTAATCGCGAGTTAACTCAGCCATGAGTTAACTCGATTAATTTTTTTAGTGCGAGATTAACTCAAAGTAAAACCAAAAGCCAAGTGGGTCCATTTGGTTCAATTTCGCCAAATGCAGGTGAATATTTTTTAAATATCTGCATCAGTTAAGTTACTTTAAAATAAGTCTACACAATTACATAATGTAGAGAACTTTATACAAAATGTGCATGTTCGTTCCTAATGATATTGTTGACAAATTCTTTAATTTAGGTCTGGAAGTCTAAATAAATGTCATCAAATGGTGGTCTGTGGCTCAAATGCAGAATAAATAATTGTCCTTGATATGAATATTCTTGAAAAACACTCATTTAAGGTATATTTAGAACTCATGAAAATATGCGATTAAATTGCGATTAATCAAAGATTAACTATGGGCAATCATGCGATTAATCGCGATTAAATTTTTTAATCGATTGACAGCTCTAGTTTAAATGTAATATTCCTGTTTGTAAACATACGCGTGCACACACACTAACACAGCAATGGCGTTTTCTATGCAATTTGGGGCCCCAGGCAAGATTTTCCCTGGACCCCCCCTTACCAAATAGACTCTTGGTAAGGGGGGGGGGGGGGGGGGTCCAGGAAAATTCTCCTGTGACATCATACCTATGACAGGCATAGCAAAATGGTGCTGCCCTCCAAGGGGTAAAAATATGAACCATTTTTAACTAAAGAAAGATGTGTTTTAAATGTTCAATTCTAGATATAGAGGACAAGTATAATGTATTTATCCATATTAGTCTTGTTAACCTAGGATCCTTTTAAAGCATGTCTGGTGGTCACCTCAGTGCCCCCCCCCCTCTCATGGCGCCCCAGGCAACTGTCTAGTCTGTCTAATGGCAAAAACAGCCCTACACACACGCACGCACGCACACACACACACACACACACACACGCACACGCACACGCACACGCACACGCACACGCACGCACACACACACACACACACACACACACAGGCCACGCAGTTTGCGTTCAAATAATAGTTTTTCAGCACTGCAGCTCTCACTGAACCTGACACTTCTCCAGTGGTCTTGGTCTCACAGACCTCTGTGTGGACTCAGCAGGTCCCAGAACCTGCCTGAGGTCTGAGGTGAAGCTGGGTCTTCGTGCCAGCGGGTACAGGGCTCCACAAGGCTCCTGCACCGCGTCCCGAACCGGCCTCCGCGCGGCCCCCTGGTACGAGCGCAGGGACACCTTACGGTGTTGGGACGGACCGTCTCCGTCGGCAGGCCTCCTTTCTTGGCCAGCGTCTCGAAAACCTTCTCCAGACTGGTGCTGTCTTTGGCCGAGGTTTCGAAGTAGGTGCAGTCTTCACCCAGCGCCTGGAGGACGTCTTCCCTGGAGATGCTTCTCTCTGACGGAGACAGGTCCACTTTGTTGGCGCAGATCACGATGGGAGGGACGCATGCTGCAGCAGCAGCAGCTGCGCCCGCCGCCTGCCGCGTGTTAGAGCAGGTCTTGGCCAGTTTGGTTTTAGCCGCCAGGATCTCCTTGCGTAAAGAGCAGACCTCATCGAAGGAGTCCTGGTCATCTAGACTGAACACTAGGAGAAATATATCACCTGGACATGGGAAGATCACAGTGGAAATGTTTTATCATTAAAGTAATAAATGTCTCCCAACATTTGAATTTGTGTCCAAGCTTAAAGGGATGTTTCACTTTCAAAAAAAAAAAAAAAAAAAACTTAGTCATTTTAGGGTCTATTCCAGTGGTGCACTTTTTTGACTTGAGAGCTACTTTCAATATGAGCAGCTCAACAAACTGCAAAAAATGCTGTCCTTCATATAAGAAAAAATATATATATATTTGAGTGTAATAGTACTAGAAACAAGCAAAAAAAAATTGTCCGTGGGGTAAGTGAATTGTACTTGGTAAGAATTCTTGTAAGAAATATGTTCTAAAAACAAGGTTGATAATCTTCTTCTAATAAATCCTTCTTAAAACAAGAGCAATCATACTTAAAGTCTAGATTTAAGAATAAAAGACTTGCTTAGTTCAAAGTTTTTTGCAGTGAAGATCTACACATCAAAAATGTGGTTGTTCCAATACTGAAAATCCATTTCAAGGCCCTCTAGAAAGTTTGAGCTTTGAAATAGTGGTGATGGTGTTACTTACTGTTATAGTGTTTAAGAATAATGCACTTATAATGAAAACTAGAGGGGGAGAATTGGAAGGTTTTCCTGTTTATCACTGAGTTTAGTATCTTTCCTCTGGTCTACTCAGTCTCATGTGAACACACCAGACAGTTTATAAGTTACTACATTCACTATTTAGATATTGGATGATCCTTTTAGCTGCCCCGCCCCCTTCCTATACAAACCCATTATAACTTACAATTGAGTTTTAACCATAATAGATTCATCTAAAACACCCAATCTTTTTTTCTGGTGACTGATATTGTATATACGTGAGAGGACGGCGGAATTTCATTCACAGTTTCCATTTATTTTTAAAATATTGTTTTGGAAAAATATTGTTAAATATAATATATTTAAATATATTGAAAAAAAAAAAAAATATATATATATATATATATATATATATATATATATATATATATATTTTTTTTTTTTTTTTCTTTTTCTTTTTTCATATTTGGGTAGGCCCACACTGGTTGGCCAAACGAATAAAATATGTATTAGGAGGATAATATCAGTCACCAGAAAAAATGTGTTTTGATGAATCTATCATGGTTAAAATAGTTTTAAGTTATAGTGGGTTTATAGGAAGTGGGCGGGGTGAGCTAAAACGAACATCAAATATGTAAATACTAAAATGAGTAACTTATAAACTGTCTGGGGTGTTCCTTGTAGACCAGTGGTTTTCACCCAGTGGTCCGGGGACCCCTGAGAGGATCGAGCTCAGGGGTGGCCAACATGCGGCTCGTGAGCCGCATGTGGCTCTTCAGCTGGTTACATGTGGCTCTTAAGGGGCTTCCACATGAAACCATCAAAAACCTTTTTTTTTTTATACCAGGGCCCACCATTTATTCAAAATTTGAGCCATGGACTACCATTTGATGACATTTAGCTCCACAGACCCCCAAAGCTAAAGATTTTGTTTACTTTTGTCAACAATTCCAGGCTGGATTTCAGAGAAAACAAAGCAGTCCAACATACAGATCAAAATGACCATTAATCTTCTACATTCTCTAGTTGTGTCGACTTGGGCTAATTCACATGATGAATATTTTAACTCTTGAGAGTGTAAACATGAAACCAAATGGACCCGCAAGGGTCCATTTGGTTTCATGTTTACGCTCTCAAAGAGTTACATCTGGCTAACCAACTTTCCATCATTTAGCCTGGGGACCACCTGGAATCCTCTTTGATGTGGCTCTTTGCAGTAACACAATGAAAAACGTGGCTCTTAGTCTGTGACCGGTTGGCCACCCCTGATCTAGCTCATTTAGCTCTCTGAGCTAAAGGATGGACAGTTGGTAACCAAATGGACCCTTATAGATCTGTAACCCTTGAGATCATAAAATGAAATGAAATGGTCCATTTGGTTTCATTTTTATGCTCAGCAGTTATACACATCTGAATTAATTTTCAAGAATGTACACGTTTTTAAAAAATCTAGACTAATTGTTATTTTGACCCACGTTTTGCCAGTTCTCTCCTAAATTGTTAACCAGAACTTGAAAATCCTTAGTTTTGGGTCAAAAAGACTAAAATGCAGAAAAAATAGTGGCCCCTGGTATGGAAAAGGTTGAAAACCACTGGAATAGGCCATAAAATGACCAAAAGTTTTTTGGAAAGTGGAATATTCCTTTTAATGTGGAAGACAAAAAAAGTGCAATGATGACTTCAAAGGGAAATTCCAACCATTTTCATTATTTTCCTGAAAGGGGGTCTGAAAGAAAAATCATTAACATGGTGAAACACAACTTGATGATGTCATCAGATGTATTTCACCATGTTAATGTTATTTTTTTTCAGACCTCCATTTCTAGGAAATACAGAATTCGGGGAACTTTTTCATCATGTCCACACAACACCTCTAAGGTATATTAATGACATTAACATGTTGAAAATGGGTGGAGTTCCCCTTCAACATTCAACTCCATTACGCACCAGTGAGTATGGAGAGCCGGCGCTTGGCCGGGAAGCTTCTCTCCCCGGACGCGTCCAGGATGTCAATCTGGTACGTCTCTCCGCGGATCCGGAACAACTTCCGAAGGAACTCCTCCGACGTGGGCCGGTACTCCTCCACGAACCCGTCCCGGACGTACCGCCGGAGGATGGAGGTCTTGCCGACCCGCGGCGCACCGAGGACCACGATGCGCTTGCAGTTCTGCGGCTTGGAGGCGCACAACCCGTCCTGGTGCTTCGGCGGCTGCTGCGGCGGCTGCGGCTGTCCAGCGAGGCGACAGAGACGAGACTGTCCGCTCAGAAACAGCGCCGCTAACTGGTCCAGCGCCAGCGGGGACTTCTCTTCACGCTGGCCGCTGCACGACGCGCCGGAGAGCCGGTTGCTGCTGTTGGCTAGGAGGGGTGGGAGATAGTTAAGTGGGACGATTCACTTCATGATACGATACAAAAGGGGTTTTCAACCTTCTTGACGTCACACCAGGGACCACCATTTATTCAGAATTTGAGCCACGGAGGACCACCATTTGAGGACATTTTAGCCCCAAAGACCTAAAACTAAAGAATTCTTTTGGCTTTGTTTCCACAATTCCAGGCTGGATTTTGCCAGCAAAACAGTGTAAACTTCTTAATTAAGTGGTGTTAATTCAGATGGTGAATATTTTAACTCTTGAGAGTGTAAAAATGAAACCAAATGGACCCGCGAGGGTCCATTTGGTTTCATTTTTACATTCTCAAGAGTTAGACCTGGTTAACCAACTTTCCATCATTTAGCCTGGGGACCACCTGGAACCCTCTCAAGGACCACTGGTGGTCCCCGGACCACCTGTTGAAAACCCCTGTGATACAATATCAATAGGGTTCTGAATTGATTTATAATATTGTGATTCTTTAGTTATGCTGTGATTCGATTTGATATATCCATACATCACATTTTCTTCACACAAATGACTGTGCTTTTATTATACTAGACTAGAACAAGGAGGGAGAGTACAAATGGAACGTCAGGGTCAATTTGGTTCTTTGGTTCCATTTGTACGCTCTCAGAAAAAAAATAGACCTACATAAATATATATAAAAAGAAATCGATTTTGAACCTGGCGATTTGATATCGATATCATGGCATTATGAATTGCGATATATTGTCAGTGTTGGGACATGTGCACTACAACTTAATATATTACATAATATATATTACCAAAATGCAGTAACTTGTAATATAAATATATTACTTAACAAAAACAATCTAATATATTATACTTTATACTTATATATTATAAGTAATATGTAATATTAATATATTACACTTGCTCGAACAGCAATATTGTAGTATAATTGCTTTAAAATGAAGGTAATAACTAATAAGTAATATACTAACAAGGTAAAGTAATATTCCCAACACTGTATATTGGCATATGGATCTTTTTGCCCACCTCTACTGTTGGCTGCAGCCGCGCCGCTGCACGACGCGCCGGACTGCCGGTTGCTCTTGGCTGCAGCGCGCCGGGCAGTCTGGCTCCCCTGTCCCTGCTGCCTCCACTGCAGCGCGGCCAGTTTGACGATATGAATCCCTGCTTTCAGTCCAGAACAGCTCAGGTGGTGCGAGGCGTTTCTGTACGCCAGCAGGAAGACCTCGTGCGCAGCGGCGGTGGTCGCCATCTCCCCGCTCCCCCCGTGGAACTGGGAACGGCTGTTGGAACAACCGAGCTGGTGGTGCCCGGCTGGGACCGGGCTCTGTGAGCCCACCGAGCCGGTGGTACGTCCACGTTCCATGGCTTTGTGTTCAGTGAGAGTCAGTCTTCAGTCGTGCACCGGCGAGAGTAAGATGATAAATGGGAGCTAGGCGAAGAGCGAAAATCATCCGAGATCGTGAGTGCGTAAAGTGTCGTGCCGGCAGCCACTTCAACTGGATTTATAGTAGAATCTCACGCAGGCCTGGATGTAACCGTTCCCAATCGGGGGGGTGGCATGGTAGGGGGAAAGATTTTATAGGTGCATCTACAAAGGACTTAGGCTATATTGGCCAAATAAATAAGCATCAAAATAATAGCACCAGTTGCTGTTGAAGCTGCAACAGGCGCACATGCATGGAGCGGTCTGACTCAGAGTTTGGTTTTGGCCATGGTGTAGGCGCGACAATTTATAGTAGGCTAGCTTGTTCTCAAATCATTTTAAATAAAAGTACTTTAATTTGAAATATCTTTGACATTTAGGCTGCTTGCATGCCATCATGTTTGGTGGTGGGGCAGTCAGGGTATTTAGGAGAGCATGATTGCCCCCCTCGCATGCCCATGCCTAGATCCGCCCCTGCATGCATGGTCTCACGAGGACCGGTCTCTCCTCCTCTGCTGATTGACAGGTCAGGTGGTGTGGTGTCTCCAGTATGTTCCAGAGGAGGTGTTACACCGTGTTTTGTGCCAGGCAGGCACTGTGCCACTGTTCCTCATACAGACATGATGTGCAAACATGAACGTCATGTTCATTGTTCAGGGCCGCAACTCCAAAGCTTTTTTCATATGAAGCAGTGGTTTGGTTTTCAACCTTTTTGGTACCAGGGCCCACTATTTATTTGGCAGTTCAGTCACGAACCACCATTTGATGACATTTTAGCCACACACACAGACCCCAAATACTAAAAACTAAAAAGATTTATTTTTGCTTTTGTCCACAATTCCAGGCTGGATTTGGCAACCAAATGGACCCGCAAGGGTCCATTTGGTTTCATTTTTACATTCTCAAGAGTTACATCTGGTTAACCATCTTTCCATCATTTAGCCTAGGGACCACCTGGATCCCTCTCAAGGACAGCTGGTGGTCCCCGGACCACCTGTTGAAAACCCCTGCTGCCTGTTCTAAACTGTTACAACTGTTACAATTCCCAATCCATCAGTGAATAGTCATGTCCGCGCGGTGCGCGTGCGCGAGCGTGTGTGCGCACGTGCGCGCGCGCGAGAGTGCCTTAGCGAGCGATTTTGTTGTCCGTTGCCATGGTTACAGTGGAGCTGAAGCGTGTCTGTCTGGTAGGTGGTTGGTAAGCTTCGCTGTTATTGTGTTCGTTTTATATTGAAGGAAACGTATTTGCAACTGTCCTGGCTAATGGCAGAAGTTTAACCACAGCCTATGGACTCAGCCTAAGACGCAGAATGAGTTAAAAATCTTTTTTCCATACAGGTAATGTATAATTTCCATCAGTTGACCTGTCTGCAACTACAGTCTCTCACTTTCTGTTAGAATGGAGCTGGCTCTGGCCTCTCTCTCCCTCTCTTTCTCTTTCTCTTTCTCTTTCACACACACTCTGTGAGTAAACAACTTATTTTTGAAACATTTTTAAACTACATATGTTTTGAAATAAGACCATCACAAATTGCAAGTTATGCTTTTGATCATTATGTTTACAGTAAAATGCTGTACTGCCTCCCCCTGTGTATAGTGTCAAAATGGCCAGACATTGGACATTTGGATGATGGTTGTTCTTATAGTATTATTATCATGGTTCTGTTGTGACCATGTCAATGATTGTGTTTTAGAGTTCAGTGCTGCATATAATCTGAATTAGAGCTTCAATTGATAATTGTAAAGGAAATTGTTGCTTGAAGTTCTGCTTGAATTGTAATTTGTAAATTCAACTAATCTGTATGTATATTGCAATGTATATGATTTATTGCAATGTTGTTGTGAATCACTCTGGATTAAGAGGGTCTGCTCAAAGCCTAAATTGAAGTAGCTACTATCGAGGGAAAGTCCTCCTTTTAATTGTACCTGAAACCCATGTGTGCAGAAAGGTCCTCACTCCTCTGTTCGTCTTGTCTCTGTCTCCTTCTCTCCTCTCCTCTCCTCTTCTCCTCTCCTCCAGACAGAGCTCCTCCCATGCCGTCCTGGTACCAGCTGATGGTTATAGGTTCCATCCCATAATGGCACAGACAACAGACTCTGGCTCTCAGCATCAAGACTACTCCGGTGAGATTAAGTAATTGTTGGACAAAGGTACCAATGTAGCACAGTAATGTTACAACAACAACAATATCAAATAACCATGCTTATGGCAAAAAAAAAAAAAAAAAAAAAAAAAAAAAAAAAAAACATCCACGACAGTGGTTTTCAACCCTTTTCATACCAGGGCCCACTATTTATTCAGAATTTGAGCCACAGATCACCATTTGATGACATTTTAGCCCCAAAGACCCAAACCTACAGATCAAAATGAACAATAATCATGATCTACTTTCTCTAGTTGTGTAGACTTGGGCTAATTCACATGATGAATATTTTAACTCTTGAGAGTGCGTAAACATCATTTCTACGCTCTCAAAGAGTTACATCGGGGTTTTCTGGTTAGCCAACTTTTTATTTTAGCCATCATTTAGCATGGGACCACCTAGAATCCTCTCAGGGACCACTGGTGGTCCCTGAACCACCTATTGAAAAACCCTGATCTACAGCAAAAACATCTACTGCGTTTGCAATAGGGGAATATGTGCTAGGGGGTTGAATGTGTCAGAGGCTGACGTTGTTTTCTGCTCCATGCGTATGTACTGTATGTCCCTTCCAGGACCTGCATGTGTTTTCTGCTCCATGCGTATGTACTGTATGTCCCTTTCAGGATCTGCCTGTGTTCGGTTTGACCACCAAGGCCTGATCCTCCCCCACAGCATTCTGGGTAATCTGGAAGACTTCAGGAGGTTTCTGGAGAGCAAGGGAGACACGGAGGTAAGGAGATCCTTTACACATGGCACATGTAGATCAGTGGTTTTCAACCTTTTTCATACCATCTGGAGTACAGGGAGTTTTCCCGGTGGCCTGCGCCACCTAGTGGCCTAGCTGGGCATTTTTTTTTTCTTTTTTTTTTTTTTAAGTCCAGGGCAGGCCAGGGCGCCAGGCCATATTCCCGTTCACTCCTGTGCGCCAGGGCGCTCCCGCTGCTGGAGGCAGTGTTGCCAACTGCCAAGATCCAAAATGCACTAGTGGCACTTCCAAAATGCACTAGAATGTGCTAGATGCTCGCCTGGAACATACAGATCAAAATGACCATTAATCAAAATGACCATTAATCTTCTACTTTCTCTAGTTGTGTAGACTAAGTTGGGCTAATTCACATGGTGAGTATTTTAACTCTTAAAAATGAAACCAAATGGACCCGCAAGGGTCCATTTGGTTTCATTTTTACGCTCTCAAAGAGTTACATCTGGTTAACCAGGGTGGCCTGGCAAAAGCAAAATTGTCCCGGTGGGAAAATATGTGCCAATCCACCCCTGTACCAGGGCCCACTATTTATTCAGCATTTGAGCCACGCACCACCATTTGACATTTTAGCCCCACAGACCCCAAAACTAAGACTAAGATTTATTTTGCTTTTGTCCACAATTCCATACTCACTCAGGCCAATTCACATGATGGATATTTTAACTCTTGAGAGTGTAAACATGAAACCAAATGGACCCGCAAGGGTCCATTTGGTTTCATTTTTACACTCTCAAAGAGTTCTATCTGGTTAATCAACTTTCCATCATTTAGCCTGGTGGGGACCACCTGGAACCCTCTCAAGGACCACTGGTGGTCCCCGGACCACCTGTTGAAACCCCCTGCTATAGACCTACTTGTACAGTATGTTGTTAGAGGTCCGGTCAGATGACCTACTGGTAAAGACAGATATTCATCAACTGATGAATTATGATTTTTTTTTTAAATAAGAGAAAAACATTGTAAATTTAATGAATAATCAGTGTTATAGCAGTCTTGGTTTAGCCTTTCCGCCTTATTGATTGGCTGTACCTTTTGGTTGTATTTCTATTAGGGATGTTGAATGATTGAAAACATAGGGAGCACAGTAGTTGCCTCTCATTTCAGTATAATATGAGTTTTGTCAGCACAATCAATTAATGGCATTAACTTCGTCAGCGTTAATGTCTAGATGTTCCCTGTGTAGTGTGGTTGCATCCCAGTCTGCCTTTGCCATTTCTCAGCATCTATATCAGTGGTTTTCAACAGGTGGTCCGGGGACCACCTGTTGTCCTTGAGAGGGTTCCAGGTGGTCCCCAGTTAAGTTGGTTAACCAGATCTCTAGTTGTGTAGATTTGGGCTAGTTCAGAATGAATATTTTAACTCTTGAGAGTGTAAAAATGAAACCAAATGGACCCTTGCAGGTCCATTTGGTTTCATTTTTACACTCTCAAGAGTTAAAATATTCATCATCTGAACTAGCCCAAATCTACACAACTAGAGATCTATGTTTGCCTGTTATGTTTACGAAATCCAGCCTGGAATTGTAGATAAAAAGAAGAAATCTTTGGGTTTGGGGTCTGTGGGTCTAAAATGTCATCACATGGTGGTCTGTGGCTC
The DNA here is from genome assembly GCA_039105355.1 of Benthosema pterotum. Taxonomy (NCBI): domain Eukaryota; kingdom Metazoa; phylum Chordata; class Actinopteri; order Myctophiformes; family Myctophidae; genus Benthosema; species Benthosema pterotum. The sequence continues at coordinate 53,327,571 of CM076973.1, forward strand.
AAATGCTGAATAGATAGTGGGGTGTGATTGAAAAAGGTTGAAAACCCCTGATCTATATGGTTCTCTGTCTCTAGTTAAGTGTCATAGTGTACGTCCTTCCATCCTTCCCTGCTCCAGTTGTTGAGTCATGTCCCGGGTCACAGGGGAGAGCGTCCAGCTGAAACCTGGGTTCAGACTGAGGGTACGGCTGTGGACCACCGCTCCATGGTTCCTCCTCCAGAACACATCATCCACACACAGAGCTCCATGCTTCCTCCTCCAGAACACATCATCCACACACAGAGCAACTCTCTGGAACTCTGGAACACACGCCTGAAGCAACGGCGGCGCCAGGAGGAACTCTTATCTGGTCAGTTTATCAAAGGTTTTCACTGTAGGGCAGGGGCTTTCAACCTGTTTGACACCAGGGCCCACTATTTATTCAGAATTTGAGCCACAGAGGACCACCTTTGATGACATTTTAGCCCCACACAGAACCCAAAACTAAAGATGTATTTTGCTTTTCCCCACAAATGAATCATTTGTGGGAAAAGCAAAATACATCTTTAGTTTAGTTATATCAATAAATACATCTTTAGTTATATCAATAAATCATTTGAAATGATTTATTGATATGATTATTATACACAATGAACAAAGCAGTACAAAGTACAGTCACACAGCTTAGTCCAAAGGGAGCACCGAGGGAAGACCTTGCGGTCTTATTTACACCCTGGTCCTAAGCAGCACAATATACAATAAAAAAACAACAACAATGGTTGTCATAGATACTAGATATTTTCAGGAAATGATCTAATAATGAAGCAGTGTAAGATAAGGAAAAACAAAAAAAAAGTGCCTTTAAAATTCTGAGATTAATTGCTTTAAGCTGTTAAGCAAAGAATGGTCATTATGGAGCCTGGTCCTCTCAGCCAGTAGAGTCCAGTAATAGGGGACCGCCTTCTATTTAGACATCCCGCTATTCCGACATTGATTTGTAATTGTCTGAATAGCGGGACGTTTCTAAAAAATATAAAGTACCGCTATTTAGACACGGGAGACGTCCCGCTATTTAGACAAGGGAGACGTCCCGCTATTCAGACAGGGGGGGGGGGGGGTGCACGGCCATTCACAACTCGGCCAAAAATGCGCTCCAACCCCGCCCCCTCCCACGGAATATACAGCACAGATTGCAGATTGGAATATATGGACAGACCCTCCATGCTCCCCCAATTTACTTCCCAGTGTCGAGCTCTCTCTCTCTCTCTCTCGCACGCACGCACGCACGCACGCACGTTCGTGTGTGTGTTATAGGCTACTATATTTGTAGGCTACTACTATTTGTATGTATGTATGTATGTATGTATGTATGTATGCTGATCACCAGCGACAGCGTCATGTCGCCAACCCGCGGCTCTCTCTTTGGCTATAGTTTCATGCGGGGCACTTCCATAAAAAAAGAAAGAAAACATTGGTGGATTGGCGCGCCGCTGTTCTACCGTCTACAGCGCAGCGAGCGCGCGCGCATGTATATGTGTTTGTCCACCCGTCCACGTATGTCGTGCATGTTGGGACAGCAGAGTAGATACTTTTCTCGGTGGTTCATTTTAATAAGGCAGTTCACTTCTCACTGTTGTCTGCCTGCCTGCCTGCCTGCCTGCCTGCCTGCCTGCCTGCCTGCCTGCCTGCCTGCCTGCCTGCCTGCCTGCCTGCCTGCCTGTTCTCTGTCTACCTGCTTGCCTGTCTGTCTGCTATTATAGTTAATCAAATTTGGAAGAGCATGATTGTTGTCTGCTGTGATTGAACAGTAATGACCTAATTCCCTAAACATACAACTTGAAACTGGCTGTTTGTGGTACGACTGCACTGGCAGTGTTTGTCTTTTGTAAAGTCACACACATAAGTGTGTGTGTGTGTGTGTGTGTGTGTGTGTGTGGGGGGGGGGGGGGGTCTCTTAAACAAAAACAAAATCAACAAAATCACTCTTTTAATAATAATAATGCAAAACAAAAATCGCCCTTGGAACAATTAGAAAAACACAAATTTAAGAACAATAAGAACAAGAACAATAATATAGCTGCAAGCAGTAATAAGACGGGACCAAGCAAGCAGCAATAAGGAGTCAGAACAATATGCACAAGCCATAGAAACATCACAACATTTTGTTTCGAGGTCAGACTGCCACTCTACTGACTGAACTATCCAGACTGAATAATTTCCTTCATTGTTGTTAACAGTATGGCAGTGCGACAAGCACAAATAAGCCATATGTAACCCAGGTTAAAACTCAATGTAATGGTAATGGTGGTTATAATAGCAGGCAGACAGACAGGCAGGCAGACAAACAGGCAGACAGACTACAAACTACAAACAGACTACTACTAGTGGGGCGGGGCGAAGCATAATTTTACTGAGGTTATGTTTAGGGTTAGTTACCGCATAAAGCACCGTCTAACTCTAACCCTAACCTAATTTTAAAACTTAATACAACATTTCCACAGGGTTTAAACCACTATGAAAGATAATTAAGATTATTTATCTCAGACCTAGATAGACTCCTTCAACAAAGATGGCGAATGCAAACATTCTCTGTATTGTACTCCTACATAATGTTGTAAGAGAAAAAAACATTGAAGTCTTTTATCACAAATCTAACCCTAACCTAAACTTCACCCTAAACTTAACCTCAGTAAACATATGCCTAAACCTAACCTAACGCTATAGCTAAGCGGAAACTTGATGCGATAGTTTAGTTGGTGATAGAAGCATGACATTTGGCACAGATGATATTCATATGATCCTAAACAATAATCAGCCTCGGGCCACACAGAATTCCAAGATGGCAGCCCCCAAAATCCAAGATGTCCGTCCAAAAATGTTTTTTTCCTTCATAACTCAAAATGCAAAGATTTTAAATTTATTTTATTTTAAATGTATTGAACGTTAATATAAAGTCGGGCATTACGGACATTTTGATCCCAAGTACATGTCTGTATGTACTACGGTTCTTAAGTTACAACATATACATAGTGATGAGGCACCATAAGTGTAACATTTTGGCACGTTTCACTCTTTAACTCAAAGATCGCTTCATCACCATATCTTCTATTTTCAGGAAATGGACCTACATGTATCTGCTATCATAAACCTTTTCAAGTTTTTCAATTGATGAAACAGGTCGGGAGTTATTAAACGATCGTGAAGGGCTGTTTCAGTGCTAAATTTGCTGCGTAACATAAGCCACCAGAAATGTCTGTCTGTGCATCTGTCCTTCACAATAAGTGTATATGTGAAGCGGAAGCACCAAGTGTAGCATGTGTCATAGTATAATGGTATAATATGCTAATAGGCGTAATTGTGTAATGTATGCAATTGCAATAGTGAAATAGGGCTAATAGTGTAATAGTGTAATGTATGCAACAGCGGTATACATGTGTAAAAGTGTCATAGTGTAATAGGGTCATGGGGTAATATGTGTAATAGCGTCGTAGTGTAACTAGTGTAATATGGTAATATGTATAATAGTGTCATAGTGTAACATGTTTAATAGTGTTATATAGTGGAGCGGTTTAGCTCTCTTATTAGGGCAGATTCTGCACTTTTTGAGAAAAGCGTGAAAATTGGTACACGCATAGCCAAAGACATTTAAAAAATATTTGGATGTGGAGGTATCTTGAATTCCAAGATGGCGGCCCCAAAATCCAAGATGTCTGCCCAGAAATGTGGTTTTTCCTTCATAACTTGAAATGCATTGATTTTACGCCCCATAAATGTATTGAACGTTAATACAAAGTTGGCCATTACGGACGATTTGGTACCAAGTACGTGTCTGTATCTCCTACGGTTCTTGAGATACAGCATATAGGTACTTTCACAGATTGAGGAGAGCAAGACATTTGTAACATTGATTCTTAAGTCAATCAAATGGTCATACAGACATGAAAATTGGTACACACACTCTGCAAACCCCACTATTTCTAAAAGTACTGCATGCCCTGCAAAATTCCAAGATGGCAGCCCCCAAAATCCAAGATGTCTGTCCAAAAATGTGTTTTTTCCTTCATAACTCGAAATACGAAGATCTTAAGCCCCATAGATGTATTGAACGTTAATATAAAGTTGGGCATTACGGACATTTTGATACCAAGTACATGTCTCTATGTACTACGGTTCTTGAGTTACAACATATCCGTATTCATGAGGCACCAAAAGTGTAACATTTTGGCACATTTCACTATTTAACTCAAAGATCCCTTAATCACTTTCAGGAATCATTTTCAGGAAATGGACCTACATGTATCTGCTATCATAAACCACTTCAAGTTTCTCAATTGATGAAACGGGTCAGGAGTTATTAAAACGATCGTAAAGGGCTGTTTCAGTGCTAAATTTGCTGCGTATAGTTAGTTAGCGAACATAAGCCACCCAGAAATGTCTGTCTGTGCATCTGCCCTTCACAATAAGTGTATATCTGAAGCGGACACACCAAGTGCAGCATGTGTCCTAGTATAATGGTATAATATGCCAATAGGCGTAATAGTGTAATATATGCAATAGTGTAATAGGGCTAATAGTGTAATATATGCAATAGCGGTATACTGTAAATAGGGTAATATATGTAATAGTGTCATAGTGTAACATGTGTAATAGTGCATTAGGGTAATATGTGTAATAGTGTAATAGGGCAATATGTGTAATAGTGTCATAGTGTAACATGTGTAATAGTGTAATAGGGTAATAGTGTCATAGTGTAACATGTGTAATAGTGTAATAGGGCAATATGTGTAATAGTGTCATAGTGTAACATGTGTAATAGGGTAATAGTGTCATAGTGTAACATGTGTAATAGTGTAATAGGGTAATATATGTAATAGTGTCATAGTGTAACATGTGTAATAGTGTAATAGGATAATATGTGTAATAGTGTAATAGGCTAATATGTGTAATAGTGTCATAGTGTAATATGTGTAATAGTGTAATAGGATAATAGTGTCATAGGGTAATATGTGTAATAGTGTCTAGTGTAACACATGTAATAGTGTAATAGGGCACTATGTGTAATAGTGTCATGGTGTAACATGTGTAATAGTGTAATAGGATAATATGTGTAATAGTGTCTTAATGTAACATGTGTATTAATAGTGTAATAGGGTAATATATGTAATAGTACCAGTGTAACATGTGTAAGAGCGTAATAGGGTAATATGTGTAATAGTGTCATAGTGAACATGTGTATTAGGGCAATATATGTGTAATAGTGTCATAGTGTAACATGTGTATAGGGTATTGGGTTTAATATGTGTAATAGTGTAATATATGATGCATTAAGGTAAGAGTGTGGTATACAAATGGCTGTATAGTGTAATTGCCCTATTCACTATTGCACTATATTATACTATTACACATATTAACCCTTACCCTATTACACATGTTACACTTGACACTATTTAACATTTACCCTCTTGACTATTAATGTTACACAGTTACACTATGACACTATTTCAATATTCCCTATTTCACCTTTACCACACTGTTACATTGGGGGTATTATTATTCTATATTATTACACACTATTTACACTATTTCACTGGTGCACGGACACTCTATTCACATTATTACCTATTACACTATTACACATGTTACACTAGGACTACTTTCTCTATTACCTATTTAACCTATTACACATGTTACACTATGACACTATTACACATATTATCCTATTACACCCTATTACACTATTACACATGTTTCACTATGACACTATTACACATGTTACACTATGACACTATTACACATGTTACACTATGACACTATTACACATGTTACCCTATGACACTATAACAAATATTACGCTATGACACTAGTACACATATTACCCTATTATACTATTACACATGTTACACCATGAAACTATTACACATGTTACATTATGACACTATTACACATGTTACCCTATTACACATGTTACACTATGACACTATTACAATATTACCCTATTACACATCTTACTCTATGACACTATTACACACATTACCCTATTACACTATTACACATGTTACACTATGACACTATTACATGTATTACCATATTACAGTATACCTCTATTGCATATATTACACTATTACCCTATTACACTATTGCATATATCACACTATTACGCCTATTAGCATATTATACCATTATACTAGACACATGCTACACTTGCGTCCGCTTCACATATACCCTTATTGTGAAGGGCAGATGCACAGACAGACATTTCTGGGTGGCTTATTTCGCTAACTATACGCAGCAAATGTAGCACTGAAACAGCCCTTTACGATCGGTTTAATAACTCCCTACCCGTTTCATCAATTGGGAAACTTAAAGTGGTTTATGATAGCAGATACATGTAGGTCCATTTCCTGAAAATGATTCCTGAAAGTGATTAAGGGATCTTTGAGTTAAATAGTGAAATGTGCCAAAATGTTACACTTTTGTGTGCCTCATGAGAGTCATGAATATGGAAGTGTTGTAACTCAAGAACCGTAGTACATAGATACATGTACTTGGTATCAAAATGTCCGTAATGCCCAACTTTATATTAACGTTCAATACATCTATGGGCTTAAGATCTTCGTATTCGAGTTATGAAGGAAAAAACACATTTTTGGACAGACATCTTGGATTTTTGGGGGCTGCCATCTTGGAATTTGCAGGGCATGCAGTACTTTTAGAAATAGTGGGGTTGCAGAGTGTGTGTACCAATTTTCATGTCTGTATGACCATTTGATTGACTTAAGAATCAATGTTACAAATGTCTTGCTCCCTCAATCTGTGAAAAGTACCTATATGCTGTATCTCAAGAACCGTAGGAGATACAGACACGTACTTGGTACCAAATCGTCCGTAATGGCCAACTTCGTATTAACGTTCAATACATACATTTATGGGCGTAAAAATCAATGCATTTCAAGTTATGAAGGAAAAACCACATTTCTGGGCAACATCTTGGATTTTGGGCCGCCATCTTGGAATTCAAGATACCTCACATCCAAATATTTTTTAAATGTCTTTGGCTATGCGTGTACAATTTTCACGCTTTTCTCAAAAAGTGCAGAATGGTTTTTGCTAACCCGCTCCACTAATAGTGTAACATGTGTAATAGCGTAATATGTGTAATAGTGTAATAGGGTAATATGTGTAATAGTGTCATAGTGTAACATGTGTAATAGCGTAGTATGCTGATTTTGTAATAGGCTAATACGTGTAATAGTGTAATATATGTGCATTAGGGTAAGAGTGTGATATATGCAACAGTGGTATAGTGTAATTGCCATATTACACTATTGCACATACATTATACTATTACACATATTAGCCTATGCACTTATTACACATAATACACAACAGCATTATTACCCTATTACACTATACCACCATTGCATATATTGCAAGATTACACTAATTAACATATAAACACTATTACACTATTAGCATATTGCAATTATTACAAATATTACACTATTACACATATTACCCTATTACACATGTTACACATATACATATATTACCCAATTACACTTTTACACATGTTACACTATGGCACATTTACACATATTACCCTATGACACATGTTACACTATGACACTATTACACATATTAAGAAATTACACTATGAGACTATAACACATATTACCCTATTACACTATTACACATTATACCCTGTTACACTATTACAAATATTCCACCTGTTACACTATTACAAATATTACCCCTATTACAGTATACCACTATTACATATATTACACTATTAGCCCTATTACACTATTACACCTATTAGCATATTAATACCATTATACTATGACACATGCTACACTTGGTGTGTACGCGTCACATATACACTTATTGTGAAGGACAGATGTACAGACAGAAATGTATGGGTGGCTTATGTTCGCCAAAAATACACAGCAAATTTAGCACTGAAACAGCCCTTCACGATCGGTTTAATAACTCCCGACCCGTTTCATTAATTGAAAACTTTGAGGTTGTTTATGATAGCAGATACATGTAGGTCCATTACCTGAAAATAGAAGATATGGTGAGTTAAATAGTGAAACGTGCCAAAAGAACACTTATGGTGCCTCATGACTACGTATATGTTGTAACTCAAGAACCATAGTACATACAGACATGTACTTGAGATCAAAATGTCTGTAATGCCCGACCCCATATTAACGTTCAATACATTTCGAGTTATGACGGAAAAAACACATTTTTGGACGGACATCTTGGATTTTGGAGGCTGCCATCTTGAAATTTGCAGGGCATGCAGTACTATTAGAAATTGCAGAGTGTGTGTGCCAATTTTCATGCCTGTATCACCATTTGATTGACTTCATTTGTAACAAGAATCAATGTTACAAATGTCTTGCTCTCCTCAATCTGTGAAAGTACCTATATGCTGTATCTCACGAACCGTAGGAGATACAGACACGTACTTGGTACGTGTCTGTACCAGGTACGTGCCAACTTTGTATTAACTTTCAATACATCTATGGGGCATAAAATCAATGCATTTCAAGTTATGAAGGAAAAACCACATTTCTGGGCAGACATCTTGGATTTTGGCTGCCGCCATCTTGGAATTCTGCGTGGCCCGAGGTTGATTATTGTTTAGGGTCATATGAAGATCATCTGTGTCAAATGTCATGCTTCTATCACCAAATGAACTATCATGCATTAAAAACACCATTTTTCCGCCTAGCTACTAACCATAACCTTAGTAAAACTTCCTTCGCCCCGCCCTATTAGTAGTAGCTGGCAGATAAAACAAACGCTCCTTCCAACCCCGCTGCTTTATTTCGGGTGGCAACTGAAAAAAGCAGGAGAGGAGGGGGTCGGTCTGTCGGTCAACATGCTAATACCACTGCCAATGCCCATGCTAACATGCTAAAATTTCATGCTAACATGCTAATGCTAACACGTTAACATGCTAATGCTATTAGCTATCATGCTGCTGCTAGCTAACATGCTAATGAAGCATGATAAGACGCTAACATGTGAAATGATAGCATGATAATGTTAAAATGGTAACATGCTAATATGTTACTGTTAGCATAGCATTGGTACATGCTAACATGCTAATTGGTACATGCTAACATGCTAACATGCTAATGCTAACATGCTAGCAATAGCATGATATATGCTAATATGCTAATGATAGCATGCTAATGTTAACATGCTAATGCTAGTATAGTATTGGTACATACTAACATGCTAATGCTAACATGCTAATGCTAGCATTACCATTGATACATGCTAATGCTAACATGTAAATGATAGCATGATTATGTTAAGAAGCTAACACGCTACATACATGCTAACATGCTAATGCTAACATGCTAATGCTGACATGCTAAAGATACTAACACGCTGGATACATTAGCATGTTAGCATTAGCATGTTTAGGATTAGCATGTTAGCATTAGCATGTTAGCATGTTAACATTAGCATGTTCGTATTAGAATGTTAGCATTAGCATGTTAGTATGTTAGCATTAGCATGTTGCTAGCATTAGCATTGGTACATGCTAACATGCTAATCTAGCAAGAGCATTAACACATGCTAACATGCTAATGCTAACAATTAGTATGTCTAAATAGGGGTATGTCTAAATAGGGGTATGTCTGAGTGGGGGTATGTCTAAATAGGGGGATGTCTGAATAGGGGGATGTCTAAATACCACATGTAACCAGTAAATAGAGGATGTAATTAGTCAGCGTCAGTCCTCACAGCAGTTCCCGACCCAGGGCTCCATTTTCATCACCGCTAAACCCCTTATCCCTTAACTTCTTTGCCTATTTTAAACTATTAAAAAGGAACATTTTTCAATATTTAAATGGCCAGTCTACAAGCTCACAATGTGTCAGTAGATTGGCACGTTGAACTATTCCAAAAGTTTTTCAAAATGGTAAAAAAAAAAAAATTATGAGGGTTTTAGGATAAGGGTTTAGATGGTAACGAAAATGGAACCCCCAGAGCACACCATGTTTTTCAGACCCATCTTTGACTCCTTCATAAACCTCTGTCTCTCCTTCAGGTTTGCTCCACAGGCCGGTGGAGAAGTTGTTGATGAACCAAGGAGATCGTTTCAGACACATTCAGGAGACGAAGGAGATTCTGGTCAAGTCCTGCCAACCATCCAGTCTGGATATGTAAGAGCCAGATCCTCTGTCTGACTGGCATAGGGTGATTGTTACAAAGACTTTTCAGGTGTCCCACATTGTGACTGACAGAGTTCAGTGTTCACATGCCCTAGTATTTGGCTTACTGTTGTCTCTAGTTGACGGGAACCCCTATAGGGTTCTGTACAGTATGTACAGTATCAAAAAATGTCAAAATTTGATGGTGTTACACAATAATTTGAAGTTGTTCAATACACTTAGGTTAGTATTTCAAAGACATTTTTATAGAATCGGGATAGTCTACAATGGTTAAGTATTTAATCCAAGTATTCCCCCGTATGCTATATGGTCAAATTGCATGTACTGTCATTTCAAAAATAGCCGATCTACAAGCTCAAAAACGCAACGCAGCGCGATGCAGCTCACACGCTTTTGAGCTTGTAGGTCAGCTATTTTTGCTGTATTTGAATTAAAATTGAGATGTTTCTATATTTTTTTTTAATATGACATCAAGATCTTAATAATTTGCTAAACGTGTTGGCAAAGCGTTTTCCCCTCTTGTCCCACACCTGCAGTACTTCTGTTCCCCCAAATGAACATTTTAGATCTAGTCACCCTAGACTAGCATGAGACCCAATCACTGCCACTTTAAAAGACCGGACTACTTTAAAGCAAATTAGTAGTGAAAAATAGATCAACAAACATCATGATAGGGATAAAACAAAACATAACCAGCGACCACAAAAAACTGTATCTATCTAATCACATGTAACACATTTAATCTACAATATGTAGGGGAAACCAGAAACACAATTAACAGACAGACTTAACCAGAATTAGATATAACATAACAAATGCCAAAGAGATAATAGTACAACATTTTATTGGACATGGAATTAGGGGAATGGAAGTATGTGGATTAGAATGAAACCAAACGTGGACAGAAGGAGAGAAAGTTTTGCAGAAAAACAATGGATTTTAAAACTTAATACAACATTCCACAGCGTTTAAACCAATATGAAAGATAATGAATACTAGTTATCTCAGACATAGATAGACTCTTCTTCAACAAAGATGGCGAATGCAAACATTCTCTGTTTGTACTCATATGGATAAAGATACAAAACACTTCTTATACCACAAACCTAACGCTCAGTAAAACTATGCCTAAAGCTAACGTAACCTAACCTCAGTAAAACTTCCTTCGCCCTGCCCTACTAGTAGTAGCCGGCAGGGTAAAACAAGCGCTCCTTCCCAAACCCTCAGCTTTATTTAGGGTGGAATCCGAAAAATCGCATCACTGTGCGAACACTGTCCGACCTATCACTGTACTCTGTGTGTGCTTGCGTGCGTGCGTGTGGTGCGTGCGCATCTGTGTGCGTGCATGCGTGTACACACGTGTCTGTGTCTGCATGCGCGTACCCACGTGTGTGTGTGTCTCTCTCAGGGTTACCGCGTGGGCAGTGAGTTCTGGAGTCTCCCTCAGCGTTACGGAGACGACAGCAGTGGAATCACCTCTACTCTGACCCGAACGGAGCAGGGGAGGGAGGAGGGGTGACACGGGTTGGACGGCCACACATCACACAGCAGGAGATAGGAGGTATATACACACATACACACACACGCACAACGTGCACCACGCACACACACACACACACACACACACACACACAACACACACACACACACACACACACACACACACACAGACACAACACAGACACACACACACAAACAAACAACCAATTAACAGGCTATTATTGCTGTGTGCTGTGCTAAATACCACCAGATAAGGTGATTATTAATAATGCACGTAAAACTCTGCTCATTTCTGAGTCATTGGTGTAATTGCAGAGTCTGGAAGGATGAAGGATGCACCATGTGGAAGCACATGGGCATTCACATGTGTACGCATGTGTTCGCCTTCATGCACATGCACACACACACACACACACACACACACACACACACACACACACATCACACACACCACACACACACACTACACACACAACACACACACCACACACACACACACACTTAGGATAGATACCCTCACATGTTTCTCCCCGAGTTTATCCTCACAAAAACATGCTGTAATCCTGGCAGTGTTGCAAACTGGCAAAATCCAAAATGCACTAGAATGCGCTAGATGTTTGCTGTTAATTTTCTTCATTCTATAGTTGTGTAGACTTGGGCTAATTCACATGATGAATATTTAACTCTTGAGAGTGTAAACGCACTCAAAGAGTTACATCTGGTTAACCAATTGTCCATCATTTTAGCCTGGGACCACTGGTGAAAAATCCTGCGGTCTATAAGACTGCCTACCCCTGGCCAGCTTGAACTCCTCATACATAGAGGAGGCAAAAAGAAAGGTGGGTTGCAAAATCGTGGACCAATGACTAGGGATGGGACAATTCACTTACCTTGCAATACAATACAATATTGATATTTAGTGTTCTGAATCGATTTATATTGTGATTCTTATTATGCTGCGATTTGATATTTCGATATATCGCAATTTTTTTGACTGCTTTTAATTAAACTAGAACAAGAGCGTACAAATAGAACCAAATGGACCCTGACGGTCCATTTGGTTCCATTTGTACACCCTCAGAAAAAAGGTCCTGAAAGAAAAATCCTCAACAAACACAACTTAATGATGTCATCATCAAGTAAACTACAGTAAAATGTTGAAAATGGGCCGAATGAGCAATATGAACCATGACAAGTTGAAATCAACTAGAACATTTTAAACAATATAACTAACAAAAAGTTCAATCATACACATCAATGCAGCCTGATAACATCAGTAACATGGCGATTCGATATTGATATCATGGAATTAAGAATGCGATATATTGGCATACCGATTTTTTTTTGCCCAGCCCTACAATGTCGCATCCAGTTCTTTTTGTGTTGTTTCAGGAAGCGTTGGCCCTGAGGTTCGCGTCCGGCTGCACGGCTCTGGATCCACAGTGAAATACCTGGAGAAACAACAGCAGGAGATCAGGAAGATTCTGTCAGAGATGGAATACGACCCACCGGTAATCAGTGTTGGTCTATATTACTTAGGAAAGTAACTTCTTTACTTTACTCGTTACCCCTTAGACAAAGTAATATCATTACTTTACTTATTACTGGATTTGAAGAGTAATATATTACATATTACTTATTACTTTCCCAAGTTCTCCACACCGCCTTTGAAAAAATAGAGAAGTACAACATAATGTTATTACAAAATAAAGCAGCAAGTGATGTGTAGTGTACATAACTGTGCGCAGGATGCAAGCGTGTGGACTGGATCTACAATCTACTGCACATCTCTGTTGTTACAGTACCTGACGATAGCTTGTAAATCTGTTTTATTTTTGGCCTGCAACAACAAGCTCATTTTAAAAAAGTAAACTTGGCGTTACTTTCTCAAAGTAATGCGTTACTTATTACCCATTTTTGCAGAGTAATGTCGTTACTTTACTTTTTGGACAAAAGTAATAATATTACAGTAATAT